>SJYA01003157.1:527457-585391 GCA_006410615.1 Neotragus moschatus | reverse complement strand
GAAACGAATTGCCAGTCTATGTTGGATAAAGGAAAAAGGATGTTTGGGGTTGGTGGGTGGGGATGACAAAAAGAGAGAAAGGGGGGGGGGGGGGGGGGGGGGGGGGGGGGGGCGGAGGTACAGTCTATGGGGTCACAAACAGTTGGACATGACTGAGCACACACACAGACACACACAGACTAATTAAATAAAGATCTTGAAGGAAATCCTTGGACCAAAAAGGCCTTGGTTATTCAGATACTGTGTGGGTACTTCTGTGAGAAACTGACTTTGCCATCTTTGAGAATTATACCAAGATCCTTGAGTAGCTGATGAGTCAACTAAGACAAAAGTGTCCAGTAAAACTAAAGCAAAGTCTGCTTTATTCTCTATTGTAAATTACAGACCCTTCCATTTCACTTGACATCAAGAGATAAGTCTCCTGTCTGATTGTTTGACAACAATCTGTCTTAACCATCTATAATATAACTTTTATGTTATAGTAGACATCAAGGCTTGTAAAACCAGTTTTAAATACTTCAGTTCAGTTCAGTTGCTCAGTCATGTACAACTCTTTGTGACCCCATGAATTGCAGCACGCCAGGCCTCCCTGTCCATCACCAACTCCTGGAGTTCANACCATCTATAATATAACTTTTATGTTATAGTAGACATCAAGGCTTGTAAAACCAGTTTTAAATACTTCAGTTCAGTTCAGTTGCTCAGTCATGTACAACTCTTTGTGACCCCATGAATTGCAGCACGCCAGGCCTCCCTGTCCATCACCAACTCCTGGAGTTCACTCAGATTCACGTCCATCGAGTCAGTGATGCCATCCAGCCATCTCATCCTCTGTCATCCCCTTCTCCTCCTGCCCCCAATCCCTCCCAGCATCAAAGTCTTTTCCAACGAGTCAACTCTTTGCATGAGGTGGCCAAAGTACTGGAGTTTCAGCTTTAGCATCATTCCTTCCAAAGAAATCGCCATAAAACAGTGTGCTACCATTTCTGTAAAAAAATAGGAAAAAGTATAAACACACACAGAGTCGATATACTCATACTAACAAACATATGCTGTGGTAGACTGCAAAAAAGAGAAAAAAGTCATGAATTCTACTCATCCCTGAATGGATGCCCTTTTGCAATGTGATTTTAAAGCTTTCCACCCAGTGGTTAAGTATTTGCCTGCCATGGACTCAATCCCTGGTCCAAGAAGATTCCATGCACTGTGGGGCAACTAAACCCACGTGCTGCAAGCCAGTGCTCTGCAATGAAAAAAGCCACTGCAATGAGAAATCTGTTCACTGTAACTAGAGAGTCACTCCTGTTTGCTGAAACTAGAGAACACTTGAGCGCAGAAATGAAGACCCAATGCAGCCAAACACCAATGAACAAACAACATCAACAAATATATTTTTTAAAAAGAAAAAGTAACGCTCTTGCCATCGCAACATGGAGTCTATTTCTCCAGACCCCTTGAATCAGAACTTGGCCATTTGCTTTGATTTAATTGCTTTATCAGAGGTTCATTAGCAAATGTGACGAAGGCAGAGGCTCAAAGAGTGCTCGTGCATTGGAGCGCACCCTCACTGCTGGGAATCTCCGGTCATCACAAGAGGGAGGCCGCACTGGCCTGCTGCATGTTGGGAAGTGGGTATCTGTCACTCAGGCTGACGTTGACACTAAGCCAGCTTTCAGATATGTGAAGACTCCCCAGTCTAAACAGCCTGCCAACTGCCAGACATGTGACTGAGGTCATTCTAGGTCATCCATCCCACTGAGTAAGCCTGGCCAAGAACTGCCCAGCTGGCCAGTAGAATCTAGAGCGGTTACAAATGCTTGTTACTTGAAGCTGCTAAGTTCTGGAGCGACTTGTCATGTACCAAGTACACGTGGAAAGTATCTCTGGAAAGATTTCTTTACTGGCTACCCTGGTTGCCTGGGGGCATAGGAAGAACTGAGCCAGGGACAAGGATGAGAGGAAGAATTTTTACCGTATCCCTTTTTGAACTTTTAAAATTTCGAACCATAAGAATGTGCAGTTCAGTTCAGTTCAGTTGCTCAGTCATGTCCGACTCTGCAACCCCATGAACCGCAGCACACCAGGCCTCCCTGTCTATCACCAACTCCCAGAGTCCACCCAAACCCACGTCCATTGAGTTGGTGATGCCATCCAACCATCTCATCTTCTTTCACCCTCTTCTCCTCCTGTCCTCAATCTTTCCCAGCATCAGGGTCTTTTCAAATGAGTCAGCTCTTCGCATCACGTGGCCAAAGTATTGGAGTTTCAGCTTCAACATCAGTCCTTCCAATGAACACCCAGGACTGATCTCCTTTAGGATGGACTGGTTGGATCTCCTTGCACTCCAAGGGACTCTCAAGAGTCTTCTCCAACACCACAGTTCAAAAAAGAATGTGCAGACTGCGTTCTAAAAGACAAATGCAACTGTAAAATGTTAAAATTAGAAAGCATGACTGGCGGAGAAGAGAATTTTCATTCATCAATTGTCCTTTCTGTTATTATGTCAAGAGTGAGTGAACTGAAAATGAACATACAGTGTTTGTGGTTTTGTTTCCCTTTCTCAAATAGATCTAAGACCTTTGTCCTCCAAGACAATAGCAGCCTGAATGTACTGTGGTGTTTGAGACAACAGCCCAGTCTCTTATCCTCTCTGCAGTGCTTCTGACAGTTTCTAAAGCTCAAATAGCATGACGCATTGTTTTAGCCACATCTTGTCAAGGAGCTTACTCTGAAGTTCAAACTCCCTCCACTGCAATTTAGTGCCGCTTCCTTCCCAGGGGAAGAAGAGTGGGATGGAGGCCATATTGGTTGCATGGGACTAAACTTGAACTGGCTCAGGAAAAAGGAGAAATTTGTTGCCTCCCTAAATTCAAGGAGAGGTGGGACAATCTGACCACTAGAAGGTGCGGGTGGAGGGGACTGGGAATGAGCAGACGCAGGAGCTTGAAGGCTGGTGGGTCTTTTCCTCCTTTGTTCCTCTCTGATGTCACTTCCTTCTCATTCCTTGCAGACCAGGATCTGGTGGAGACACAGCTGAAAACTAAAGTCTTAGGTCTTACTGCTTGCTGCATTGGAAGGCACACCCCCTAATCTCTTCAGGTGTAAACTCAGACCCGCCATGGGAACATAGAGCAAAAAGACAGTTGTCTAAGAAGTGAACCATCTCACCAGATCCCCAGCCTGCTAGTACCTTGATCCTGGACTTACTAGCCTCCAGATCTGTGAGGAATAAATTTCTATTGTTTATAAGCTACCCAGTCTATGGTATTTCTTGTTATAGTGGCCAAAATCAACTAAGATATGTCCATCTCCTCACATAGTTCTTTTAGTGTGCATAGACGGTGAGAACATTTAAAATTTACTCCCTTAGCAGTTTTCAAAAACACACTTCAGTTTTGTTAGCTATAGACACCGTGCTGCCATGTATTAGATCCCTAGAACTCATTCATCTGTTAAGTGGAAGTTTGTACCCTTGATCACCATCACACTTTCCTCCCCATCTCTCTGGCTACCACAATTCTACTCTCTGTTCTGAGTTTGTTTGTTGGATTTTTTCTTTCTTTTTTCTAGATTCCACATATAAGTGAGTTCTTAACAGTATTAGTCTTTCTCTGACTGACTTACTTCATGTAGCATAATGCCCTCAAAAGATGATGCTGTGAAAGTGCTGCACTCAATATGCCAGCAAATCTGGAAAACTCAGCAGTGGCCACAGGACTGGAAAAGGTCAGTTTTCATTCCAATTCCAAAGAAAGGCAATACCAAAGAATGTTCAAACTACTGTACAATTGCACTCATCTCACACAATAGCAAAGTAATACTTAAAATTCTCCAAGCCTGGCTTCAACAGTACGTGAACCGAGAACTTCCAGATGTTCAAGCTGGATTTAGAAAAAACAGAGGAACCAGAGATCAAATTCCCAACATCTGATGGATCATTGAAAAAGCAAGAGAGTTCCAGAAAAACATCTACTTCTACTTTATTGACTATGTCAGAGCCTTAACTGTGAGGATCACAGGAAACGGTGGAAAATTCTTCAAGAGACTGGAATACCAGACCACCTGACCTACCTCCTGAGAAATCTGTGTACGGGTCAAGAAGCAACAGTTAGAACTAGACATGGAACAACAGACTGGTTCCAAATTGCGAAAGGAGTATGTGAAGGCTGCATATTGTCACCTTGTTTATTTAACTTCTATGCAGAGTACATCATGCAAAATGCTGGGCTGGGTGAAGCACAAGCTGGAATTAAGACTGCCAGGAGAAATATCAATAACCTCAGATATGCAGATGACACCACAGTGATGACAGAAAGTGAAGAAGAACTAAAGGGCCTCTTGATGAAAGTGAAAGAGGAGAATGAACAATTTGGCTTAAAACTCAACATTCAAAAAACTAGGATCATGGCATCTGGTTCCATCTGGTTCAGTTCAGCTGTTCAGTCGTGTCTGGCTTTTTGTGACCTCATGGACTGCAGCACACCAGGCTAGGCCATAGAATACTCCAGGCAAGAATACTGGAGTGGGTTGCCATTTCCTTCTCCAGGGGATCTTCCTGACCCAGGGATCGAATCCAGGTCTCCCACATTGCAGACGAACTGTTTACCAACTGAGCCTCCAGGGAAGCCAATACAAGCAGTCAAAGCATCAGGTGTCACCATGAAGCCTGAGGGTAATTAAATGTAATGATGTGAACATTCAGACTTTTCAATCTAAAATGACTCAGCTGTTAATTAGACTTCTTGTGGTGATCATTTTCCAATATACAGAAATTTTAAATCATCATGGTATATGTTGCTGTTGTTCAGTCGCTAAGTCACTGCTGACTCTGTGACTCCAGGGACTGAAGCACACCAGACTCCTCTGTCCTTCACTGTTTCTTGGAATTTGCTCAAATTCATGTCATTGAGTCAGTGAGGTTATCTGACCACTTCGTTCTCTGCTGCCGCCTTCTCCTTTTGCCTTCAGTCTTTCCCAGTATTAGGGGTTTTCCAATGAGTTGGCTCTTTGCATCAGGTGACCAAAGTATTGGAGATTCAACTTCAGCATCAGTCCTTCCATGAATATTCAAGGTTGAATTCCTTTAGGATCGACTGGTTTGATCTCCTTGCAGTCCAAGAGACTCTCAAGAATCTTCTCCAATACCACAATTCAAAAGCATTAGTTCTTCTGTGCTCAGCTTTCTTTATGGTCCAACTCTCACATCCATACACGACTACTGGAAAAACCATCACTTCATGGTTCCATCACTTCATGGCAAATAGATGGGGAAACAATGGAAACAGTGAGAGACTTTATTTGGGGGGGGGCTCGAAAATCACTGTAGGTGGTGACTGTAGCCATGAAATCAAAAGATGCTTGCTGCTTGGAAGAAAAGCTATGACCAACCTAGACAGCATATTAAAAAGCAGAGACATTACTTTGCCAACAAAGGTCCATCTAGTCAAATCTATGGTTTTTCCAGTAGTCATGTATGGATGTGAGAGTTGGACTATAAAGAAAGCTGAGTGCCAAAGAATTGATGCTTTTGAATTGTGGTGTTGGAGAAGACTCTTGAGAGTCCCTTGGACAGCACGAAATCAAACGAGTCAATCCTAAAGGAAATCAGCCCTGAATATTCATTGGAAGGGCTGCTGCTGAAGCTGAATTTCCAATACTTTGGTCATCTGATGCAAAGAACTGACTCATTGGAAAAGACCCTGATACTGGGAAAGATTGAAGACAGGAGGAGAAGGGGGGTGACAGAGGATGAGATGGTTGGATGGCATTACTGACTCAATGGACATGAGTTTGAGCAAGCTCCAGGAGTTGGTGATGGAGAGGGAAGCCTGGCATGCTGCAGTCCATGGGGTTGCAACGAATTGGACATGACTGAGTGACTGAACTGAGCTTAACTGAATGCAGGAAATCTGGGTTCGATCCCTGGCTCTAGAAGTTCCCCTGGAGAAGGAAATGGCAACCCACCCCAGTATTCTTGTCTGGAGAATCCCACGGACAGAGAAGTCTGGTGGGCTACAGTCCATGGGTTGTGAAGAGTCGGACACGACTAAGCGACTAACACACAAATAATAGTATAGGACACAGTCAGTCCTCTACATACAAAACTTCAAGTTGGAAGCTTTCAAAGAGGCAAACGTGTGTTTGCGTGTCCAGTCACGTAAGTTAGCTCATGTGGCTGGCATCCACTGTCCCGCGCAGGCATCCTCTGCAGATTGTGCGGCTCGCCCTGCGTCTCCTACTGCTGCTGACCCTTCGGCTCCACCACTTCTCTCCTCTCCGCCTTCTAGTCAGTACCTCTTGCTTGCTCAGATGATGCCAGCCCCTGTATTCCAGCTGTCAAACTGTACTACTGTGCTTTTCAAGGTACTGTACTGTTAAGATTTAAAATGTGGTTTTTTGTGTGTGCTTTCTACGTATTATTTACTATGTATTATTTGTGAAAAGTATTATGAACCTATTATAGTACAGTACTCTAGAGTTGATTGTATTTGTTGACTACCGAGGCTAACTTTGTTGGACTTATGACCAAACTGGACTTAAGAACGTGCTCTCAGAATGGAACTCGTTCATATGTACGGGACTTTCTGTCATGATTAAGTGTACAGCTCTGGGTTAAACTCCCAGCCCTGTCACTTACTGGCTGTGGGTCCTTGGGGATGTTGCCTGTTAATTACCCTATTTGCAAAATGGAATATAATAATAACAACCACTTCATAGAGTTGCTCTGTGAAGCATATGAGAACTGTCCTGGAACACAGTGAGTACTTAAAGACATTAGCGGTTATTATTCCATATTCTTCCTATAACAAAAAAATGTTACAATAAACACTTTGGAAGTTATTTCTTTGCATTCTCACACAAGTCTAAGTCTGGAATTCTTGGGTCAATGAATATATGCCTTTTATAATTTGATGGATATTGCCAAATGCTTTCTAAAATCACTGTACTAATTTACCATCCCACAACCTGTTTTTCCAAACTCTAGCCAAGTCTGAGAGATATGTGGCCAAACCTCTAAATTCTGGCAACCGACATATGAAAAGTGCTGTCTCCTGCCTCTTAAATTATGGGACAGAATCTGAGCAACCCCTTGGGTTTATTGATTGTGTGTACATTTTTTCTTGTGACTTCCTGTTGGTATCACTCATTTGTCTTAACTTTTTTTCTCATTGGTTTTATTCTTTCATCCAATTAATTGTATTGAGTACATATTAGGGATATAACAGTGAACAAGATAAGACCTTGTCCTTATGAAGCTTATAATCTGATCAGGGAGACAGAAAATTAGCAAAGAAAGAATAAAACAATTACAATTCCTGTGAGAAGAAAATAAAGAGGCTGTTAAAATCATGAGTAAGCAGCAGTAGGGAGAATCTTCCTTAGAAAAAATGGTAATCATAGAAAGATTATTTAAAGAAATGAACTTTAAGTTGGGAACAGATGGTTGAGAAGGAGTGACTCATGGAAGGAGCAGTGGATTACGTTTCAAGCAGAAGGAACAGTCATATGCAAAAGCTCTAATTCAAGAATGAGCTTAGCGTGTTTCAGGAACAGGTAGGCAACTGTGGCTGGAGTGTCCTTGGTGAAGGGAAGAGAGCCAGCAGATGAGATTGGAGAGGTGGGCTGGTGTCACAGGAATATGAATTTTACTTCCAGTGCTTTGGGAAACTGACACTAGGAAACTGACGTGATCTTAAATACTCAAAGACCATTCTAGCGGTTCTGTGATTGGACAGGAGGGAGGCAAACAGGCATAAAGGCAGGAAGGCTACTGAGGAGGCTAACACAGGAATCTGAGTAAGTGGCAATAGTTTGGACAGAGTGGAGACACTGGAGAATGGGGCTTCCTAGGTGACAGAATCCACGTGCTAATGTAGGTAGATGTAAGAGACACGGGTTCGATGTCTGAGTCAGGAAGATCCCCTCGAGGAGGGCACAGCAAACCACTCCAGTATTCTTGCCTGGGCTTCCCAGCTGGTGCTAGTGGTAAAGAGCCTGCTTGCCAGAGCAGGAGACAAAGAGATGCTGGTTTGATCCCTGGGTTGAGAAGAACCCTGGACGAGGAATTTGCAATCCACTCCAGTATTCTTACCTGGAGAATCCCATAGACAGAGGAGCCTAGAAGACTGCAGTCCATAGGGTCGCACAGAGTCAGACACAACTGAAACGACTCAGCAAGCACGCATGCCTTGGAGAAGGAGGAAGAAGAGTACATTGATGATATTTTGGGAGGTATAACTGGCAGGACTGGGTAATGAATCAACCATGGTGGCTCGTGATGAATGAAGTTGCAGAAATGACTCCCTGGTCTTTAGCTCTTCCCTCTGAGTCAACAGAGCACTTATAATAATAAGCAAGACCACAGAATGGGAGGTTTGGGAGTTGAACAGGGTGATGGCAAGTTCAGCTTTAGACATACTAATCTGGATATCATGGTAAGACACCCCAATGGAAGTGGCCACAAAACATTAGATGTGTGAGTTAGAAGTGCAAAAGAGTGATCTGGACTAACCACCATATACATTTAATGAGAAGTGTTCTTCGTGTTTCACCATGAAAGTGAAAAATAAAATTGGTTACTTAGTGGTGTCTGACTTTTTGTGACCCCATGGACTGTAGTCCACCAGGCTCGGCCATGGAATTCTCCAGACAAGAATATTGATGTGGGTAGCCATTTTCTTCTCCAGGGGATCTTCTTGACCCAGGGATCGAATCCAGGTCTCCCGCACTGTGGGCGAACTCTTTACCAACTGAGCCTCCATGGAAGCCAATAAGCAGTCAAAGCATCAGGTGTCACCATGAAGCCTGAGGGTAGTTAAATGTAATGATGTGAACATTTAGACTTTTCAATCTAAAATGACTCAGCTGTTAACTAGACTTCTTGTGGTGATCATTTTCCAATATACAGAAATTTTAAATCATCATGGTATATGCTGTTGTTCAGTCGCTAAGTCATTGCCGACTATGTGACTCCAGGGACTGAAGCACACCAGACTCCTCTGTCCTTCACTCTTTCTTGGAATTTGCTCAAATTGTCGTCATTGAGTCAGTGAGGTTATCTGACCATCTCATCCTCTGCTGCCGCCTTCTCCTTTTGCCTTCAGTCTTTCCCAGTATTAGGGGTTTTCCAATAAGTCGGCTCTTTGCATCAGGTGGCCAAAGTATTGGAGATTCAACTTCAGCATCAGTCCTTCCAATGAATATTCAAGGTTGAATTCCTTTAGGATGGACTGGTTTGATCTCCTTGCTGTCCAAGGGACTCTCAAGAGTCTTCTCCAACAGCACATTTCAAAACCATCAATTATTTGGCATTCAGTCTTCTTTATAGCCCAATTCTGTACATGACTGCTGGAAAAACCATAGCTTTGACTCTATGCACCTTGGTCGGCAAAGTGATGTCTCTGCTTTTTAATACACTGTTTAAGTTTGTCATAGCTTTTCTTCCAAGGAGCAAGCATCTGAATTTTATGGCTGCAGTTATCATCCATAGTGATTTTGGAGCCCAAGAAAATAAAAAAAGTGTGTCCACTTTTTCCCCTTCGATTTGCCATGAAGTGATGGGACTGGAGGCCATTATCTTTGTTTTTATGAATGTTGAGTTTTAAGCCACCTTTTTCACTCATTATGTTTTAATGCCTGAAATTAATATATGTCAATTATACATCAATTATTTTTAAAAACCTTTTATTTTGTATTGGGGCATAGCTGATTAACAATGTTGTCATAGTTTCAGATGAACAGTGAAGGGACTCAGTCATACATATACATTATACTTTAATTATTTTTTTAAAAAGAGCAAATAAAAAAATTTAATGATTTAGCAGAGAAAGTATCCTGTACTTACATCAAGCCTTTCTCTCAAAAATGCAATGCAGGGGGATTTCCCTGGCAGTCCAGTGGGGGACTTCGCCTTCCAATGCAGGGCTTCCCAGGTGGTTCAGACAGTAAAGAATACCTGCAATGCAAGAGACCCAGGTTTGATCCCTGGATCAGGAAGATCCCCTGGAGAAGGGAATGGCAACCCACTCCAGTATTCTTGCCATGGAAGAATTCCATGGACAGAGGAGCCTGGCAGGCTACAGCCCATGGGGTCACAAAGAATCAGACATGACTGAGAAACTAACACTTTCACTTTAAAATAGTCCACATCAAAAAAAAAAAAAAAAAATGCAATGCAGGGACTTTCCTGACAGTCTAGTGGTTAAGACTTGGTAAGATTCCGTGCTTCCTCTGCAGGGGTGGAGTGGGTTCAATCCCAGGTTAGGGGACTAAGATTCCACATGCCACTTAGTGCAGGGGTGGGGTGGGGGGACAAACAAACAAAAAACCCATTGCACATTATCAAATTAGAATGGCTGATAAGAATGAGGAAGTATTAAGCAGGAAGGAGGCCAGGAAAGGACTAGCTCCTTCATCGTAGAAGTAGTAGTGGTGAAAGCCACCCAGTCGTGTCTGACTCTTGCGACCCCGTGGACTGTAGCCTGCCAGGCTCCTCCGTCCATGGGACTCTCCAGGCAAGAATACTGGAGTGGGTTGCCATTTCCTTCTCCAGGGCATCTTCCCAATCCAGGAATCGAACCCATGTCTCCTGCGTTACAGGCAGATTCTTTACCGACTGAGTGTACTGCAGTCTGGAGCCTTCCACTGGGGAACCTTCCCCACCAGGGAAGAGCTGAAACCCAGCAAGGGCTCAGGTGCCTGTGGCACAGATTGCCCAACTCTGACAGTGGGAGTTTGCAGCAAAGTCAGGATTTATTGCAGAGCAGCAAACAAGCCTCAGGTCTATTCTAATTTGGTCTTTGAGTGAGGGTTTTTTACAAAGGAGAAGAGTAGGACTTCCCTGGTGGCCCACTGGTTAAGAATCTGTCTGCCAGTACTGGGGACACATGTTTGATTCCACGTCCAGGAAGATTCCACATGCCATGGGGCAATGAAGCCCGTGTGCCACAACTACCGAGCCCATGCTCTAGAGCCCCTTATCCGCGACACGAAAATCGACCACAATGGGAGGCCCCGATACCACAACTAGATAGTAGCCCCAGCTCGCCCCTACTAGAGAAAGCCCAAAGCACCCAAGACCCTGTGTGCCAAAACAAAGACCTAGAGCAGCCAAAAATAGATTTTAAAAAAGCAGGGGTGGGGGGGGTACTTCCCTGGTGGTCCAGTGGCTGAGACTCTGCTCCCAATGCAGGGGGCCTGGAATTCAATCCCTGGTCAGGGAGATAGGTCCTGCGTGCCTCCACTAAGAGTTCCATCCTGTAACTAAAAAAATCCCCCATGCTACAACTAAGACCCAGGGCAGCCAAAGTAAATAAATACATAGTTTTCAAATGGTGGGGAGAACAAAGAGGTGGGGATTAATCATCTTGTGAAATTTCTATGATATTTCTTAGACATAGTTTCAAGAGTCAGCATGTCTTTGATTTACAATTCTCTGGCTAAGCAGTACATTATTCAAGGATCTGTTAGCTTATCTTGCCCTGAAAAAACAACAGAGTTTGTGTGTTTAATGATGATATCTAGATTCGAAATTTCAGTGGGTAGTTGATGTTATCAGCCAGGGTAGTTTTAGTCATCTGACTCTGGCTGATGAATGCTTAGCACAGGATTGAGGTCAGAGGGGACAAGAAAGGGATGAAGTTTTAGACAGAGAGATTAATTATAAACGGTATGGGACTTCAGGGAATTCGGTTTTAGGGGGACTCGGTTTCAGAATCATTTGGCCACACTTTTTACAAAAACTCTGATCTCCCCAGACTTTTAAAAAGATAATTCAGATGTCATGGCACCTGGGAAACGGGTTTCTGTTTTCCAAGGTCCCCTATTCAGCCTTTCTGGGTTGAGACTTAGTTTTGGTCCAGTAAGTAAGTGACGTGTTTAGCACACTGCCTGGTATACTGAAGTGCTCAGGGATTCCTTGCTATTATTAACATTAGAAGAAAGAACCCTGGTGCCTGAGAGTCAGAGGTTCTGGGTTCCTTTCCTGGCTGCAAATAACAAAAAAGAAAGAAAGAAAGAAAGAAATTCTAATTAGTGTAAAGAAACAAATAAATTTACTGGATCACCTAGCTTGGAGGACTAGCCAAAGAGCCAAAAAAAAAAAAAAAAATTTAAGTGAGATAGGTCAGAAATTATAGTCTCCGTTTTGTCATGAGGAAACTGAGAAACTACCATCAGGTGGTAAGTGATGGAGCAGGAATATTAATGTGATCTGTGGTTGCTTTTGATCTGAGACTTCCCAGAGACCTAAATTGCTTCAGAAGCCAGGGCCTCTGGAAGCAGCAATTCAACAGCTGATATTTGTCTCTGCTTTTCTTGCCCTGTTGGCCTGATTCTCTCTTACTTCGGGAACGTCATCTCAAGGTGATAGAAAAAAATGGCTTCACCTAAAAGGAGTACGTCAAGGCTGTATATTGTCACCCTGCCTGTTTAACTTATATGCAGAGTACATCATGAGAAATGCTGGGCTGGAAGAAGCACAAGCTGGAATCAAGACTGCCGGGAAAAATATCAATAACCTCAGATATGCAGATAGTACCACCCTTATGGCAGAAAGTAAAGAGGCACTAAAAAATAAAAAGCCTCTTGATGAAAGTGAAAGGAGAGTGAAAAAGTTGGCTTAAAGCTCAACATTCAGAAAACGAAGACTATGGCATCTGGTCCCATCACTTCATGGGAAATAGTTGGGGAAACAGTGGAAACAGTGTCAGACTTTATTTTTTGGGGCTCCNGAAAGAGGAGAGTGAAAAAGTTGGCTTAAAGCTCAACATTCAGAAAACGAAGACCATGGCATCTGGTCCCATCACTTCATGGGAAATAGTTGGGGAAACAGTGGAAACAGTGTCAGACTTTATTTTTGGGGGCTCCAAAATCACTGCAGATGGTGACTGCAACCATGAAATTAAAAGACACTTGCTCCTTAGAAGAAAAACTGTGACTAACCTAGTCAGCATATTAAAAAGCAGAGACATTACTTTGTCGACAAAAGTTCATATAGTCAAAGCTATGGTTTTTCCTGTAGCCATGTATGGATGTGAGAGTTGGACTATAAAGAAAGCTGATATTCTAAGAACTGATTCTTTTGAACTGTGGTGTTGGACAAGACTCTTGAGAGTCCCTTGGACTGCAAGGAGATCCAACCAGGCAATCCTAAAGTAAATCAGTCCTTAATATTCACTGGAAGGACTGATGCTGAAGCTGAAACTCCAATATTTTGGCCACCTGAGGTGAAGAGCTGACTCATTAGAAAAGACCTTGATGCCTGGAAAGATTGATGATGGGAGGAGAAGGAGACAACAGAGGATGAGATGGTTGGATGGTATCACTAACTCAACTGACAGGAGTTTAAGTAAACTCCGGGAGTTGGTGATGGACAGGGAAGCCTGGCATGCTGCAGTCCATGGGGTTGCAAAGAGTTGGACATGAATGAATGACTGAACTAACTGTCTAGGAATTATTCTCTCAGTTTATTTCTAGGAATAAAAAGGTTGTCTTTTTTTTTCTTCCTTGAACCAGCCTGACTAGTATCTTTTTAGGTTTGTTAGATGCTAACATGAGGTCTCCCTTTAAGTCCCAGCCCAAGAAAACCAGCTGTCCTCTCATGCTAACAAGACAACATTTTTGTTGGATCATTTCTTCTCCAACCTGGGCCACCTCTGAGCCCATTTCTGTCAAAAATTCTCTTTCCCAACAGGCTATCTCCTCTCCTACAAATTTGGAAAGGGCCTTGAAAGCCAACATTGTTTACCAATTTGTTCTTAGAAGTGTCAGAGCTGTAATCAGGCGAGGTCAAGCAACAATTCTCACAGCTGTTATAAAACATTGCTAATTGCTCTACAGGCTTAAGAGAAAAACATCGTGCTGTAGCTTGGAAATAGTAATTATTGTGACTCAGGTTTCTTGGCCTAAGTTCCCTGGCTGCATATTCCCTTCCAGCCAAAGGGAAAAAATAAAAACAACCCAAACATCTCAACTTTATGAGTAATAATAATGCAAAATCATAAAAGTGTCCTTAACATAAAAAGTCTTCCTATTAAAATTGTGATCCTTTGTTAAGAAGGCAGTGTAGATCACACAAATGGAAAAAGATTTGGATTCTCTACCTCATGTTAAGAAATATTGATTGCAGCCCACAAGAAGGCTTTCATTTAACCACATTTTAAAAAGCTTTCATAAATATTGCAATAAAGTGAAATTCATTGCCAGTTAAACTCTAACTCCAGCATGAGCGTATTTATCATCCAGATGACTGAACTGCTGGCGAGAGGAAGCAGAGGGACAGTGGGGGATTTATATAGCACATCTTGAAATATCTTCCTGTAAGGTAATAAAGGTCATGCTCCACATTCGGATCTGATGGCCAATAAACAATTTTCAGAAAAAGGAAGAGATGGTAGAAATAGGGTGCATTAGGAAATTCTGTTTATGCTATAGTCAATTATTGCCATTTTCAGCTTTTATTGTAAACTTCTTTTCTTCCCTATTAAACATAGCTTGTCAGAAATGCTATACCAAGGGAATAAAATGTCAGGATGGTGTCCAAATCGTTATAGCATGTTCCTCGTAACAGAGTCTTACTTCTAGAAACTTTAAATGATTTGTGACTGTATTCATGGCATTTGAAAGTAAAATTAGTCAAGTGAGATTTTTTAATGAAGGAGCTATTTGAGTTAAACCTGCTGACACATATACCTGATTTTTTTCTGACATGTTCTCATTCACATGAAAAGTTCTGTCCAAACCTGTGCTTACACGTGCATCTTTGTATATGATACTGTTTTAATAGAGTTTATATCCCTGTAGTCATCAAAATAAAAGCATTTTAAAGAGAATAGAGAGATATATTTATTGGCAAAGAGCTAGATGGGATTCCCATTCCATTTGAAGCTACTTTAAGCTTTAAAGGTGAAATTAAATATAAACCATGAGGAAAACAAAGGTAGGAGCATATAAACAAGAGAGAAATTGATACATAAAATCTGTCTATGTTCATTTCCTAGAGGTCACATAGTTCACGCTGAACTTCTTAGTTTCCCAAGCAAAACAGGTCAGTAATCACATGATTCTGGGCCCACAAAATAAATATAAAGCAATTGTGTGGGAGAGATGTAAGTGTTTTTGTACTGAGACAAATGCTGAGAAATTTCTTCTATGAGTTCCTATAAAGAGAAAACTGTGTAAAGTAATGAACTGTGTTCTTAAAGACAGGACAGTAAGTGTAGTAAAATATCTCATATGCTTTTTCATAGTATCTCTCAGTCTAGATCAGTGGCAAATTGTCATGGCATGGTTCAACCAGAGCAGCCGTGACAGCAGAGGACTAAACCGCTGGTCTGTAACTGGAGACACTGTGGTCTCTCTTTGTTCTTGTCCTTTCCCGTTTCTGTCTGCCCCTACTAATTGGTGTCTCATTTCTCATACTTGTGCTTTAGGCTTGCCAAACAGCCTGCCCCAGAAAATACAAGTAGAAAATCCACTTCTCTTATAGAGTTATGGTCATGTTGAGACCTAGTTTTCATATATGTATATGAAATCATACATGTAGTGTGTGTATGTGTGTGTGTGCGTATTTGGAACTTTAGGAGGTCAGGACAGACAGCTAGGATTCCTTTGTGTTAAGGACCTGGGATTTTGTCCAGTACATTGTATATTTCTGGCTTAACGCTTGTCGTCCTGGTGTAGATAGAACAGCTATAGATGTAACAGCTCCCTTTCATGCTTAACAGCACCTCAGTTTGTGGGTCACCTTACTTCTAAATACACTAGAATCAAAGGATGGAGGCTAATGATATTGTCAATTACTTTCCCTCAGGCCAATAGGCCAATTACTAGGAACATGGAAGAAATTTCCTGACAGAGGAAATAGTCAACCTGCAGCATCAAAGATACCTTTGAATGAACCCAAAGAACTGCAGTCACTGGGCAACCAAATTACCTGTATCGTATCAGAGGTTAAGTCCCTTTCCACTTGGAACAGAAGAGCTCTGACTTTGATGGAGATAGGAGAACTTGGGTCCAGCAGCTGACTAGAAACTGCAACGCCATTTATAGCATCATCAACACAAGGATGGTATTGTGAGGGGGCTGACGTAGTGGCAATGGCATTTAGCACCTGAAAGCAAAATCATAAGGGACTTGGGCCATGAGGATACAATGAGATGACTAGGAGAGGAGAATCTTTTTTTTGAAACAATATACATCCTTAATTACTACTTAAGGTGACAGCTATTGCTAGTGTTCCTGATGTGTGTGTGTGTGTGGGTATCTGTGTGCATATGTGTGTGAGAGAGATTAAGCGTGAGATAGAAAATAACAATGGAAAGAGTAAACTGAAAATTGAAACAGTTTCAATCAGAGTTTCAAAGAGTTTGCTGGTGATTAATCTGGAGATCTAGGAACAGAATCAAGAACATTTCTATGCGGGCAAACCAGAATAAAGGGGGAAGTAAGTGCTATAAATAGACTTGACTTTAAAATCAGCTCAACAAACAATGGAACAAGGCTTACAATGAAAGAATTTCACTATTCATTTAGAATCCTGGGTTAAAATCCTATTTTTTTTCTTGTGTAAATTGACTGCTTTGTTCTTAACTAGAAAAAAGGAAGCTAGAAGTGAAAACTGGAATGAAAGTCAACTAGGTATAAATATAGGTCCTAAGGATGTGGAATACTCACACAGGGAGATGGCTTTGGTCTAGATAAGGACATGGATTTGTATTCTCCCCATAAGGACCAGAGCCTCAAAAAGCTACTTGGCAAAAATCTGGAGAAGTATACATTTGCTGGGCTATTTCTTTCCAGGAGCTTTAGTGTGTCAAAACCATCATCCAGGGGAAATCAAAATTCAAGGCTTCTAGCCTAAGTGAGCAAAATGTCTGAATTTATGTCGCTCATGTAACATAGGAACCCCAGGCAAGATACTAACATAAAAAATATGCCTAAGAAAATAGATGACTTAGGGATCTAGGCAGAAGGAAGCAAGAGTGGTTCTGTGAGACAGAAAGTACAGGGTTCATGCTGCTGCTGTTGTGAAGTCGCTTCAGTCATGTCTGACTCTGTGCGACCCCAGAGATGGCAGCCCACCAGGCTCCTCTGCCCATGGGATTTTCCAGGCAAGAGTACTAGAACTCCAAAGTTCAACAAGCTAGTGAAATTAAGCTCTTAAGTAAAAAAAAAAAAAAAAAAAAANTGTCTCTTACCGGGTGGGAGACCGCTGAGCGGCCTCAGGCAAGGCCCTTAAGACCACCGGAAGGACGGGAGCCGGCCAGAATCCTTCCTGGTTTTTGAATCCCGGTGCCAGTTGCTGCTGCTTTTGCGGCAAGAGAAGACAAAGCCTCAGCGCGCCGCTTCGGGAATATCTGCTGTAGCCTTGAGCTCTTTTTTTTTTTTTTTTTTCTTTAAAAAAAAAAAAAAAAAAAAGAAAAAAAAGATATAAAAAAAAAAAAAAAAAAAAAAAAAAAAAAAGTATAAATCTGTGAGTTTACGGATAGTAAGGTAAAGGAGATATAATACAGTAACAAAGTGACAGAACATATTAGAAAAGATTATATATTAACATATTTAGAGCAGGTTAAACAAATGAAAGAAATAATAGAAACTATAATAAAAATGGATTTGCAGAATAACAAATGGGTAAATAGTAAATGGGTAGAAAAAAAGGTGTTGAAAGAAGCTAAATACATATTGTAGAAATAAAAATATAGTATTTGCAATTAGGAACTCAGTGAATGTATTAAATAACAGATTAGATATGACTGAAGAAAGATTGAGAGATTTGGGAGATCAGTATGAGAAAATAACCTATAATACAGATTTCAGAGATAGGAGGGAGAGCCTGAGAAAGTATTATGTGCATCTAATATGAGTTCTCATAGGATGAAATAGACATTTTCCATATTTGGAAAAAAAAAAAGTGTCGAATCATCTGATTGACAGAGTACCCTGAACAGGATAAATAAAAACCTAGACAAACTGTAGGAAACTAGAGAACATCAAATAACATATTGAAATCAGAGGAAAACAGATTTCTCTAATAGAAAAATCATAACTAGATTGGTATATTTCTCAGTGGTGGTGATGGATGGCAGAACATATTGGAATAATACCTTCCAGGTTCCAAGGGAAACTGTACCTCATTTAGTAGTGAGAATTAAATACAGACATTTTCAGAGAAAGAAGTAAGTTTACTAATCATTTACTTTGATAAGGAATTGCTAAAAGATATTCTTTGTGTTTTATTATTTTTTAAGTGAACCCAAAGGGAAGGGGTAGGAAGCAAGAAGAGATGGTAAACAAGACAATTGGAAATATTTGAATAAGCCTACATAAGCATTCACTGTAAAGACAGAAATCGTGTAAAAGATATCATTTTTTGGGGGTAGGATTGTTAAAAGACAAGTAGAAGTAAAACCCTAAACAACAAGATGGAAAAAAAGGGCCGTGATTTGAATTAAAGCGTTTTTAGATATTTGTATTATTTAAGAGGGGGAAGAATGGTTAGTTTTAAATATTACTGAGTCAGATTTACATGGTAAACAAATAATGGTAGTTCATAACAAAATAAAAATAGAAAATGTCTACTTTATACCAATTGAGAGGGTAAGAAGAGGAATAAATAAAGCCTTGTCGTTTCAATAGGAAGAATGGAAAGAGAAAAAGAGAAAGTTAATAGAAAGCATAAAATAAGGTGAAGGAAATCCAAAATACATTAGAAATCACAACACAGATGGTATGGATTTCTGCGTTGAAAGAAAATTTATTATATTATTCATTAACTGAACAAAAAATAGAAACCAAACCAGTAGTAAGACATTCACAGGAGTCAAGCTAATGACACTGAGAGACTGAAGCAAAAAAGGATATAAAGATCTACCAGGGATGGCAAAGGCTGTTGATTACCTACCCAGCAGGCATTCTAGATGCCCTTCTCAGCCCTTTATTCTTGATGGCAGAGTGCTTATCTCACTCTAGAGGATGAAACTACAAGATTTTCAGGCAACTAGTCTCGTTGGAAACCAGCATAGCCCTGTGCAAGTCTCCTGGTTTTTGTATATTTAACTCCTGACTAGATCATTTCGGACCTTCATCCATTCTCACATTCTGAGACCTCCCTCCACTCCACCCACTCCCATGTTAAAAGATAGAGGTCTGTGTTAATTATATGATTTTATTATAGAAATTTAGCATCCATTTTTTAACTGTACCACTTGTTTCAGTTCATTATTGTCTTCATTAATATTCTGGTTGCATGTGCTTTCTATCAGATAAAACTTCCAGGAAAGCTATTGTTTTCCTGATGCAAAGGCACAGATTGATCAGGGAAAACTACTTCCTGTTTGGAACACAGATGCTTGTAAGGGGGGGGGGGTCACTATTTTGCAGTTATGTGGATTAAAACCAATGCTAAAGATAGTAGAAGAGAAAGCTAGACAGAGCCAGGGTCCTTTTGAACTTCTCAAGCAACAGAAGTAGCCTTGAGCTATCTGCCTCTGGACTTGTTACCAAGCAAACAAAAGAATTCCTATCTGATCTAAGCCATCCTGGTTGAATTTCTCTTAATTCCATTGAGTATAATCCTACACTGAGATTTTAAAATCCAACATCAAAGCTCTTTTAAGAACTGGAAATTTTTTCTTTAAGAGAAAAACACATAATTTAGATCAGTGCTTCTCAAACATTAGGATGCGTTGGAATCATCTGGAAGACTTGTTAAGATAGAATGGTGGGTCACCCCCAGATTTCCTTTCTATAAGCCTGTGACAGGCCCAAGCATTTGCCTCTCTAACATAATGTGCTACTGATGCTGCTGGTCCAGGAAGCACCAAATTAGACCAACCAGAACCAGTGAATATCAGAGTTGAATTCAGAAGCATAAGCTTTTTCCCACCCTGAACTCTTAGATATGTCAGATGATTTGCCCAAGGTTCCATGGCAGACTGTATCTTAAATTCTAAATTTCCTAATGCCTAGTCTAGGACCTTTCTATGTCCACTGCTTTGCTGTTGAGTGAATTTATGGATTTGCTTGGCACTCTTCTAAAATTATTATTTTTATTATTATATTTTAGAAGAGAGCAAGTGTATATATTGGAGAAGGAAATGGCAACCCACTCCAGTATTCTCGTCTGGAGAATCCCATGGACAGAGGAGCCTGGCAGGCTACAGTCCATGGGGTCGCAAGAGTCAGATATGACTCAGCAACTAAACCACCACCACCACCACCAAGTGTATACATAGTGTGTATATCTCTCTGTGTGTGTGCATTTCTACCAAGAAATTATTTGAATTCAATTTGAGCACATTCTGTTCACAAGGCAAACAAGTAACACAGTGACGCAGGATAAGTTTCAAATTCGTGTTTTGAAACTACCTAAGAAGAACACTATAGTCCTTCACTTTTCTTTATTTCCCTCCCTGTACATCTGAACTATGCTCATTCTTGCTCAGTGTCAGCTTCTGGCAATCTCGTGCTTCTAAAAGAGGAGGAGTATGAATATCTTAGATAAACTGATGTTTTTACTAAAGATCCCTGAGCAATCCAACCACTTCTTCCTAACCTGAATGTGCAGCAGGTGAGAAGTCATTGCCTAAACCAGGGGTCAGCAGATTTTTTTCTGTTCAGGGCCAGATGGTAAATATTTTAGGTTTTGTGGGCCAGACTGTCTCTGTCACAGCTCCTGATTTCTGCTGTCGCAGTGCGAAAGTGGTTATAGACAATACATAAATAATGAGCGTGGATGTGCTCCAATAAAACTTTATTTATGGACACTGAAATTTGAATTTCATATTTCTCATGTCACAAAGCAGTATTCTTCTTTTAGTGGTTTTTAAAGCATTTAAAAATGTAAAAGACATCCTGAGCTTGTACAACAGTGGGCAGCAGGCTGAATTTGGTCCTCAGGCTATCGTTTGCTGACCACTAAATCCAAGCTCTTCCTTCCCCATTCTTTCTCCAACAGCCTCTTCCTAACCCTAGTGGAGTCTTCAGGTCAAAGTTTGTTTCTTTTCTATCATTAACATTCTATTGCTGGTAATTAACATGTAAGAAAAAAATCAACCTGATATACAAACTAAAAGTACAGGGTGATGGCACATCAGTTTAGCAGAGGTAGGAGAGGTTATAATTGGTACTAACCAGAAAACTAAGATCATGGTATCTGGTCCCATCACTTCAAGGGAAATAGATGGGGAAACAGTGGCAGACTTTATTGTTTTGGGCTCCTAAATCACTGCAGATGGTGATTGCAGCCATGAAATTAAAAGACGCTTACTCCTTGGAAGAAAAGTTATGACCGACCTAGATAACATATTCAAAAGCAGAGACATTACTTTGCCAACAAAGGTCTGTCTAGTCAAGGCTATGGTTTTTCCAGTGGTCATGTATGGATGTGAGAGTTGGACTGTGAAGAAAGCTGAGTGCCAAAGAATTGATGCTTTTGAACTGTGGTGTTGGAGAAGACTCTTGAGAGTCCCCTTGGACTGCAAGGAGATCCAGCCAGTCCATTCTAAAGGAGATGAGTCCTGGGTGTTCTTTGGAAGGACTGATGCTAAAGCTGAAACTCCAGTACTTTGGCCACCTCATGCGAAGAGTTGACTCATTGGAAAAGACTGATGCTGGGAGGGATTGGGGGCAGGAGGAGAAGGGGATGACAGAGGATGAGATGGCTGGATGGCATCACTGACTCGATGGACATGAGTTTGAGTGTACTCTGGGAGTTGGTGATGCACAGGGAAGCCTGGCGTGCTGTGATTCATGGGGTCGCAAAGAGTCAGACACGAATGAGCGACTGAACTGAACTGAGGGACACTAAAAAAAAAAGCTATCTTATATTGATGGGAACTGGTACTTTTCCAGAAAGTATTTCATTTGTTTGTATGCATCAAAGATCTTCAGATATTCATAGTCTTTTCCCCAGACTATTTCAGAAAAGAATCCATCCTAAGGGGGCAACCAGGGATTGGAACAAAATATACTTATATACTGATGATTATAGATAGAGAAAAAATGTTTATTGAAGTATTATAATTTATAATAAAAATTTTTTTAAAAAGCCTAAATATCTAACCTTAGGGAAATGGCTAAATAGATTTTAGTTTATCTATGCAATACTATGAGTAATTATCTCTGTGTGTAGTATTAAGGATAAGTTTTTTTCTTGTTTAGACTTTTCTATCTTCAGGTTTCCCACAATGAGTATACATGACTTTTAAAATTAAGCAAGATTATAAGTAATTAACAAATAAAAGGAGATTGAAGAAATTTCCATGTAATAATCACAGTATTTTCTTTTCCCTTAGATCTTTTGCTTGGGTGTGATGGCATGATCTGAAGGCCTCCAGTGCTGTTGAATTTACCTTATTCCCTTTGGTGTTTATGTGAACCTCCTGACTCTTTACAACTGCTTTGCCACCTTGCTGTCATTTCTCCCACCTTCACAACTCTGCTCTAGTAATTCCCCTTGGTTTATGGCCAAAGAACCTTTTTCCCACCAGTGGTACAATTCTTTCACTAGGAATAAGGTGCTCTTTAATTTTTAGTTTCTTGCAATGCTCCTAGTGTTTTCAGCCGTTTTAATATAGACTAGTTCTTTTACTCCCTAAAGTCTCTCTGTTTTTTTCCAATGAAGCCAAGTTCCCTGATACTCGAGTCAAAGAAAAATATAATTACATACAGGGTTCTGTATCCAAATGATCTCTTCCTCTGCAATCAAACATTTTCCTCCTACTAAACATGGGCTTCTCACCTCACTTGAACTGTAACACATGAAACCTACCCAAGCTGGAACTGTCCTGAGTTCGTGGGAGACTTTGCATCTCCTCTTTATTTGCCTTTATGTTTTATTATGTTTTCATGTATGTTTCCCAAAAGAAACCTGTTAGGTTTCCCTCAAGGAAATAATTGAATAACGAAATTTGCAGAGACTTTATTTTTTAATTGAAGTATAGTTGATTTGCAGTATTGTGATAGTTTCAGATGTACAGCACAGTGATTCAGTTATATCTATATTTGTATCTGAATCTACATATATATATATATATATATATATATACACACATGCTGCTGCTGCTAAGTCGCTTCAGTCGTGTCCGACTCTGTGCGACCCCATAGATGGCAGCCCACCAGGCTCCCCTGTCCTTGGGATTCTCCAGGCAAGAACACTGGAGTGGGTTGCCATTTCCTTCTCCAATGCGTGAAAGTGAAAAGTGAAAGTGAAGTCGCTTAGTTGTGTCCAACTCTTAGCAACCCCACGGACTGTAGCCCACCAGGCTCCTCCATCCATGGGATTTTCCAGGCAAGAGTACTGGAGTAGGGTGCCATTGCCTTCTCCACCTGTACTCATTCATTTTAATCTCCTATTTATAATTTTTAATGCTTTTTTTGCCTCATTATAAGGAGAGATCCAAGGTTCATTCAAAAAGTAAGTGGGGGGAAAAGTATATCTAACCAAAGATTTGTTAAATCCTGTAATGTTCCTCATGGTAGTATTTTTCATAAGGTATAGTTTTTTTCTTTTTTTTTTTGTACAGATTTGTAGCAGAAACTAAAGATTTTTCTCAGTTGCAGTTTTTGAGTGTTTATACAAAATTCAAATTCTATACAAAATACTGAGATGAATTTCCTATAAGAAGAAAAAGCTGGGTGATCACCTAGTTAGGATTACTGGGCTCAGAGGATTAGTTAAGAGACCAAGTGCCTGCTCTCAGGGGCCTGAGGGAAGATACTTGAGGTAGCTGAGATAAACCCAAATTGCCATTGTCAAATGGCTATGAACTTTTCCCTCTTCATACTTTGGAAGAGACAGAAAATAACGCTAAAGCTCTGACTCTCCTATCTGGGAGATCTAGCCATTTAATGAGGAGCTTTGGCTTTGGTGAGCATCACTTGAGTATTTTGAAGTACATTTCAGATTCCTCACCTTTAAAAATAGATGATAGGCAGGGGGGCAGGGGCGGAGGTGTGAGTCTCAGGCTTCAAGTGAATGAGATCATTCCACAGCCTTTCCATTTCCCAAACTGCAGATGTCACAAGGTGAGAATGAATCCTCAACTTGTTCTGGTTTCCAAGTTACAATCCCTCTGCTTTCCCCCTCCTCTCCTGAGGGAATCTGTGAAGTCTGCAAAAACACTTGATAGCCGATCATTCTTACAGGCAGCAGACACACACATTACCCCACTGAAACTCTCTTACCCAAGAGTTGAAAGCTCTTGTGTATAACAGGCTTAAGTACAAACATGTGTTTTCGCCATTCATCTCCCCACCCGCCTCTTTAAGGAAGCCATATGTGATCAAATTCTGGGAGGCAACACAATCTACAGCAGGTGGGCTCTTTAATTGGCCTTCTTGGGGAGTAGCAGAAGTTGGTTTCAAAAGGTACTGACCTTATGGGTTTGGTTAGTAGGAGTTTGTGAAGTGGGTTGTAAAACCTAAACAGAGGGCTGGGCTGCCTCTGAGATCCATAGGAGAACAGTGGAAAACAGTGTGAATATTTCAGAGGAACTGCTACAGAGAATGTGTAGGGGTGATGATGTTGAAGGCCATCAATATTTGGCTGCAAAAGTACTCCTGTTTATCTCCACAGCAGTCCTATGTGCGGCCTCACAGGCTCTCTCTGGGCTTTTATGCATCTTTCTTCCTGGATAGGCTGACAGTGACATAACATGCCAGGGCTTGGGGAGTGTCTGCTAAGCCACCAGGGTTAATGGCAGAACCAGCGCATTCTTGCCCTCGTATCCCGGTTGTTCCTTGTTTGATCAGAAACAAAGTTATAAAAAGATAATGCCAGAGCTGTGTACACAGTAAAGAAAAGTCATGATAAAGTGATGGCTGATGAGTTTGATCAAAAGCAAACTATATAATTTAAGTGCAAAGTATCCATCTATATAGCCTATCCCATTGAAGTTAGCTGCATGCTGAACAATTTGCTTTGTACTCTTGAGGAATCAGCTTATATGTGGTGAATGCTTTCAAGATGAGATTCCTAGGACTCACTAATCCAACTAGTATTTATTGAGTGCCTGCCATATGGAAGGTGCCAGGAGCAAAACAGAGAAGCAGACTTAGGCCTTACTCTCAGCAGTTTATGATCTGGAAGAAGAAACATTTGTTAACAGATCATCTAAATTCTCTCTGATAGTTTTTTTATGGGAGCACACAGGAAAAACCAGCCTAGGTTATGGTGGTAAATGGTAGTAAAGGGTGGTTAGGGAAGGATTTTTTGAAGAGTAGCTAAACTGAAACACAAAGGATGGAGAAGACTTACTTGACTAGAGAGAGAAAGGAGTGAAAGAATGTCATAGTATTAAGAACTTGTTCAAATGTCTAGGGTGGAATAGAGGAAAATTCCTCCCAGAGCCTGCAGAGAGTTCAGATATGTAAGGCAGAGGCAGTAAGGGGCAAAAATCATAATAAAAGACCTGCATGTCTTGTGGTTGGTTTCATTGTATTTAGAATGCAGACTACTTTTTTGGGATGGTTAGAATGTAGAGTCTTCCCTTTCAGTCTAGAATATTCCACTTGGGATTTACTGCATAATGTTTCTATGTCATGTTTTTAAAGCTTTGTCTATTATCTTAGTGCAAGGAGACAGGCATTAATGGTTTGAGAAATGGAAAAGGAAAGGAAAGTGAAGTCGCTCAGTCATGTTTGACTCTTTGTGACCCCATGGACTGTAGCATACCAGGCTCCTCTGTCCATGGGATTTTCCAGGCAAGGGTACTAGAGTGGGTTGCCATTTCCTTCTCCAGAGGATCTTCCCAGCCCAGGGATAAAACCTGGGTCTCCCACATTGCAGGCAGATGCTTTACTGTATGAGCCACCAGGGAAGCCTAGAGACATCAGTTAACCACTTCTACCAGAAAGAAAAATATGGGTCTGATGGAGATACAAGAAACAAAGATAGAATCAGTAACTTTTGGTTATTTCCGTTGTACTGACACAGGTGGGGTTTCTCGGGATGAGACACTAGAAAGTTTCAAATTTTTCATAAGCAGCTATTGCTAAGGATTTAGTTCAGTTCCTTTTTATTATGTCATATTTTCAGATTATGTGCTGGTATTAATTTCTGGAGGAAAATATTACAGATAAATAAGCCTTTCAGATGGCTGTAACTGTATTTGACATGAGTTTTATGTAAGTGAACCACTCTTTTGTCATTTCTTTCTTCTGCCTTTGTTAGTACTTGAGGAATAATAATCATTATTGTTGGCAGCTTTCCCAGATTCCACCTATAGTTTAACAACAACAATTCTTGGTATTAGAATACTGTACAGATTACAGTACACTTCTACAGGTGTTAGTGTCCTAATGCCTCCTATGTCCATGATTATGTCACTTACATGTACCTGTGATTAGAGGGTGAGTCCTGGGTCTAGTTTCTCATAAAGTGTCCAGGCCATACTAACATATTTAAACATGCCTTGAATTTGAAATCAAGGTTAAGTGATTTTTATTTTCTCTCTAAAAGTTCTGTTCCTGAGCATGGCAAACTGTTGGTTTCCTCTGTTGTACCTTTAAGAAGCATCATATTCTATTAAATCACCCTTATTTGGAAAACTTCTCATTTACAAAAAATGAGTAGAGAGGAAAAGAATGTTTTAAAATTTCTGGGATATGAAGTTATTCTTACCAACATCTTAGAATTTTCTACTATTACCTACTAGGCCATGAATCTTGCAACCATCAAACGAATCGGAAAAAAAATGAATTGTGCTTTATTATTACCATATATGGGACATTTATTGAACTCATGTTAGACATGTGAGAGAGATTATTTTAATCCTCACAATAAGCCTACAGGATGGGTTCTATATTTCCATTTTTAATGAAACACTTACAGAGAGATGAAATAAATTGCTAGCATCTACACTGTAATCGACACATGTGGTTTCGATGCCTCCATCCTTTCCACCATGCCATCCTCAATGGTTTTCCATTCCAAAGTGATTTGCTTCAAATCACCCAGAGCATCTGATCTACTAAAACTTATTGGAAGCTCTGAACATCAGGTTGGAAACTGCAGAACTGGAGCAAAAGGGAAATGCGAAATCACTCTATTAAAATGACAAATATTCCAGATGTAGCTAATTAGTATGATAACCTAGGCGTAAAAGAGAATTGTTAAATTAGTACCATCAGCCTTGCAATGCCATTAACCGTATTATAACTCTTCACATGATTTTCCCCTCACCATGAAATGCCTGATCTCAATTTGCTTTATCATATGGTGCAGTACATCAGTGCCACACACTACTGTGAATACTGTGGTTTTCACAGTGGGATGTTTTTTATCTCTGTAGATTGGTAAATTGAAATAATTTCACCTAGGGTGATCCCTGTACCGAAAGGATACTGGCGACCTTGACTGCAGTTCTGTGTTGTTTTCCTCTCACTTTCCCATGATTTTCTTTTTCTCTTCTGCTGTGAATCACCTACTCTAGAATATAAAGACCCAGGCCGATTCGGAAGACAGTCCTGCTTATCCTAAAAGCTTTCTCTGAGAGGCAGATTTCTGGGAGGGAAGGGAAAGTTGCTCAGTCATGTTCGACTCTTTGCAACCCCATGGACTGTAGCCTACCAGGCTTCTCAGTCCATGGGATTTTCCAGGCAAGAGTACTGGAGTGGGTTGCCATTTCCTTATCCAGGGGATCTTCCTGACCCAGGGATCGAACCCGGGTCTCCTGCAGTGTAGGCAGACGCTTTACACACTGAGCCACAATTTTGGATAGTGAAAGCATCAGAGAGCAGGTTAGAGTTAAGAAGGAGTACTTGTGGACTAGCAGGTTTGGAAAAAACTGGGGGGAACAGAAGCACAAATGACAAATTATATCTACAAATTAGGCAAGAGACAGTCTGTACATTCAATGGTAGCCATGAAACTAACACATGAAAGAGGAGCAAGCAAAGTCAGTTTCTGTGATG
This sequence comes from Neotragus moschatus, assembly GCA_006410615.1. Taxonomy (NCBI): domain Eukaryota; kingdom Metazoa; phylum Chordata; class Mammalia; order Artiodactyla; family Bovidae; genus Neotragus; species Neotragus moschatus. Next base: position 557,476 of record SJYA01003157.1, on the reverse strand, counting down.
GCAGAGGAAATGTTTGGGGAAGGCAGCTGGTTTGATGTTTGTTTCAGTAAATGTCAACACAACTGATACCAACTCTTCCTGCTGTTCTCTCTTAGTCTCTCAGCTGAGAGACTTCCTCTCTTCTGGTTTGTACATACCTACCCTGAAGCCTGTTATCTCAATCCCCTGTCTTCTGACAGGATTTTAAATTTGAACCAGAAAGCACATGGTGCTGCAGGTAGAAGTTCCGGTTAACCAAGTTGGGCCTTGTGAAGTGTGTGTGGGAAGAAGAATCAATTTATATAAATTTATAATTTATGTAAAATACACTGTTGACCCATGGTAGCCTCTGATGTTTACCATCACACTGCGTTTTCTGACTTAACTTGAGTATGGCTTGTCACAGTTCAAAAGAACAGAGTATACATGGTGCCTTATATATGAGGGACTCTCAAATGATTGAAAGAATAAAGGAATAAATAAATTGATGCATGCCTGAATGCAATTAAGATATGCTAGCATGAGCTGGTGGAGAAGGCAACAGCAACCCACTCCAGTACTCTTGCCTGGAAAATCCCATGGGTGGAGGAGCCTGGTAGCCTGCAGTCCATGGGGTCTCGAAATCGGACACGACTGAATGACTTCACTTCTACTTTTCACTTTCATGCACTGGGGAAGGAAATGGCAACCCACTCCAGTATTCTTGCCTGTAGAATCCCAGGGATGGGGGAGCCAGTGGGCTGCCATCTATGGGATCATACAGGGTCGGACACGACTGAAGCAACTTAGCAGCAGCAGCAGCAGCATGAGTTGGCAAAAGATCTTGTCTTAATCATAAGCTAGGGACACATCATAGTTTGCAGGGGAAAGACTTCGTTGCTCACTGACTCATTCAGATCATTCATTCATGTATTTATTTTATACATATGACTTATTTAAAAACCTATTTTGTGCTAAGTGCTATGGTATCTTCTGAATGTAGAGTGGAAAGAAAAACTGAGATGGTCCTTGCACTCAAGAATTTATATTCTGGTGGGAGACAAACAGTATCAATCTGTAAACTGATAAAAGTGAAGGCAATTTTCAGGATTGTTAAATGGATAATATTTAGATAATACAGTTATTAGGAAAGGCCTGTTTGAAGAGACTTGAAGAAGTAGCCATGTCCAGAGCCACAGGTGGAGAGTTCCATAGAGGTGGATGGTCTGGCAGGAGGGAGCTTGCAGTGACCCAGCATGGAAAGAACAGAGGAAGAGCAGAGTGAGCTCAGCTGGGGGAATGCATGCCCGATCACGCCATGTTGTGGAGAGAGACCCCAATTAACAGCAGATTGTATTGTAAAAACTCATTTGTAAGTTCATTGCAGGGAACTTGGAAGACATTTACTTGTAGAAAGAACATTATGTGTGATTGTCAGCTTGGTAGCCTGCAAAAACCCACTCACCTGTAATATCTCTGCAGCCAGACCACCAAAGGCTAAGATTTCAGTAGGAAAAGACGTCATAAGATCTGTTCAGTGAGGCGACCCACTGTCTTTGTGCTTCAACAAGCTCCGGCACAGATCCCTCCATTGTTGTTCAGTTGCTCAGTCGTGTCTGACTGTTTGCGACCCCATGGACTGCAGCACGCCAGGCCTCCCTGTCTGTCACCATCTCCAGGAGTTTGCTCAAACTCAGACGCATTGACCCTCCAAGATGATCCCAAATACAAGCTGACTGGTTTTCAGATTGATGCTCATCATGCTTCTCATGTTAAGGCCACCCATTTCCTATTCTACCAGTAGCAGGTTTTTTTTTTTTTTTTCTGTTTTTTGTTTTGTCTTGAATTGTTAAGAATATATGTGAAATTTGACTAAATGTCTTTTCTGTAATTACTAAATTGTAATAGTGGAAACTTTTTGTTAAGAAAATCCATGCAATTATTCAGTATTTATTAGTATTTAGTATTATAACATTGCATGGGACATATATTAAAAATTACTAATACTAAAAAATTTCATTGTTTACCTGAAATTCACATTTTAACAGGGCATCCTGTCTTTTACCTGGAAACCCTAGACAACCACATTCTTATTTGGAATATCAGAAGCAGAAGAGGAGGCCAGTGGGTCATTTTCACTTTCTCCTTGGCTGGCCTTCTCCCCAGGCTCAGTAACTGAACCACTGTTTTGTCCCTTATTTCTTACCGGATCTTGATTCTTTTTTAAATTTTTATTTTACTTTTTGCTGCACCTGGCAGCCGGCGGGATCTTAATTCCCTGACCAGGAATCAAACTCCTATGGCTGCATTGGAAACATGGAGTCTTTAACCACTGGACCACCAGGAAAGTCCCTCTTGATTCTTTTACATAATATCATAATTCTTCAAAAGACTGTGGTTGGCCCTTCCCTACCCATGCTCAGGGACTGGAATTCTGTACCCAAGTAAAGTCCCATGGGTAAGTCCCTGCCATTTGCTACCAAGCCTCCCTGACACCTTCATATGGTGGGAACTTTTGGGGCTCAGGTCAACACAGAGGGAGGGAAGAACAGGGCCTGAGGGTAGAGGGATAAGTGGAATTCCTCCTGTCTCTCTTCACCTGTGCAAACTTGTGTTTAATGTCTCTGAACCTTAGTGTTTTAAGTCAGTACCATGAAGTCATAACAAACAACTTACAGGATTGTTATGTGGGTTTTACATTATAGTTGTGCAGTTAATGTGAGAGAGCTTTTGTCTCTTCATGATTAGACACTGGCTTACTGCTAGGCCCCTTTATAGTGTTTGCCTATTGATCCTCTGGGCTTCCTTAATGGCTCAGAGTGGGCAAAGAATTCTCCTGCAATACAGGAGATGTGTTTTATCTCTGGGTCAGAAATATCCCTTGGAGAGGGAAATGGCAACCCACTCCAATATTCTTGTCTAGGAAATCCCAGAGAAGAACCTGGTGGGCTGCCGTCCAAAGGGTTGTGAAGAGTTGGACAGGACTGAATGAGTAAACACATTGAACCTCTTCCTGGTGACTGATACTGGGGATTCCCCAGCACTCAATACACTGAGGGCTCTGTGAAGTCTTCTATGGATCTGACCTTACTATTCTCAATATTAAGAATGAATATCAATGAATAGAATGCCTGGCTCACTAATTATTGTTTTTCTGGTCTTTGGGTCCCAGTATCGAATTTCTGCCTCCCAGACATAGTCTCACTCAGCCCCTTAATATTGCAGGCTCCTATGGAGGTCTCATAATCCCTTCCCTCCTCTGCTCATCCTTAGTGGCCAGAGACAGTTGGTCTGGCTGGCCATCCTGCAATGGGAATGGCCCTCACTGCATTACCAAGACTTTCTCCTGATCCAGCATAAGATGCCTGTCTCATTGCTAGACTNGGAGGAGGGGTCAGTGGCGGGGAGAGGGATTCTTGACCTGTCTGGGTGGCTGGGAGGGAAGCGCAGCGGCGTCTGGACCGAGCGTGCCTGGCTAGGCTGGCGAGTGCAGGCAGGACGGAGGACTGAGTTGGGGGAAAGCCACCTGGCGCCCGCTGTCTTGGGAACCCCTGCATAGAGTGAAGACGAGAGGGGATGGGACCACACTGGCCAGAGACGCCTAGCACCTGCTAGTGCCCAGGGAGGAATGGGGCCATTGTGCGGAAGGTGGGGAGCCTGCACCAGCATACGCTTAGCTAGGACCCGAGAGCAGTCCTGGAATCCCGTGGGAAGGTCACTCAGCCTCAGTCCAGCAGGGTCTCCAGCTATTCGCCACAGCGGAGTGTTTGCACTCCTGGGCTCTAAGCCCGTTGCTGGTGGCATCCTTCCCTCGGGCCAGCACGCTCTCCAGCCCGGATTCTGCCGCTTCCCTCTCTAGACAATCTGCCAGCACCTCCCTTCAGAGTTCCAGAGCTGGGAGGCGGGGGCGGGGGGGGGGGTACTCCTTGGGACCCAGAGGTTGGAGCTTTTGCTTCGCTGTGTCCTCTCACCCTATATCCTTCGCCTGGCGCCGCGACCCCTTCTACTGTTCTCAAGCGTTCTCCCTGCTATCTCAGAGCGCCCCTCGGGCCACTAGGGTTGTTGTGATGTCGCGGTGGAGCCTAACCGTGTGAGGACCAGCCCCTCCCTCGGACGCGGCAAGCCTGGGAGGCTGTGCTCGTCTCCGGAGAGACCACGGGGTCGCGCAGGCTGTGGCCGAACGCGAAGATGTGGACTGGCGCATGCGTAGACGGAGCAGGCCCGAGCGCTAGGGCTTCTTCACTGTGATTTGGGGGCCGGGGCCGGCCGCAGCCGGGAGCGCGATTGGTCCGGACGTGTGGTGCCACTGGCCACCGGCTCCGCCCCGGCTCCCTCCTCGCTAGTGGCCTTGCTTTAGGGCCTGGGGGCTGTCTGACCTTCAGGACGTTAATCTCATCAATTTAGTTACTGAGGACCCCACCTTGGAGAACCAAAATTGGTGCGCCAGGGCATGGGGTGTTCAGAGTGGGAGGAGAAATAAGGCCGACCGGAACAGCTGTGGAGCAAAGGGGGAGAAATGCACAAGCCCCTAGTGGACACAAGGAGTCTCCCTCCTCATGTTTCATGAGGCATCCAGAGGAAAGGCTGGCCCTGGCGCGGCTTTCTGTGGTCCCCCTCATCGTGCTTCCTGTTCCTTGGTGTGGTACCCTTACTAGAACACAGATGATGTGGGTGATCTTGAGTGGTGGACACTAGGGACTAGTCTGAGCAGCTTCAAAAGGAGGCTGCCCTGGAGGGCGGTGGTCTCCGTTTGAACTTGGGTGCAGTGTCCTTAGGAGGATGGCCTTTGGTGTGAGCCCTCCACAAGCCCAGGGGGCAGGGCTGACTTCCTCACTGTTCTGTCTTCTCCTCATCCTTGCAGGATCCCTTTGTGGCGTTCCACATCAACAAGGGCCTTGTGAGGAAGTATATGAACTCCCTCCTGATTGGAGAGCTGTCTCCGGAGCAGCCCAGCTTTGAGCCCACTAAGAATGTGAGAGCCCGTGGTGATGGGAGGGCAGGGGGTAGAAGTCAGGCCTCCATATGCTCCCAGGTGACCACAGTCAGTAGTTGGTGCAGATCTTGAGATCCTTGCTTCTCCTACATAGTTGTTGGGTTTCAGGGCTTTTGGAAGCTGGGGTTCTCACAAGGCCACCACCACTACCATCACCATCCTCAACCCGAGACCAATCGACTGCGCACTTAACTCTGGGCCAAGTATAACATCATATAATCCACAATTCCAGATGAGAAAACTGAGGCTCAGAGGTTAAGCAACATGACCGAGGATCACACTGCCAGTCAGTGGCAGCGCAGGGGTAGAATGATTCTGTTTAACTCCAGAGACCACATGGTCTTAAACCTGATCCACAGCGCCTCCTGTTATCCTTGGCATTGTGGTACCTTTACCTAGGACTGTGGGCTCCTTCGGTTATCGCAGTGGGAGTGCCTTGAGCTTAAGAGGGATCTTGGCGCCAGTGCTGGGTTGCACTGGGGAGAGTAACACCCTTCCCATCTCCACTCTTCTACAGAAAGAGCTGACTCATGAGTTCCGGGAGCTGCGGGCCACGGTGGAGCAGATGGGGCTCATGAAGGCCAGCCCCGTCTTCTTCCTGCTGTACCTGCTGCACATCCTGCTGCTGGACGTCGCTGCCTGGCTCACTCTCTGGTTCTTTGGGACGTCCTTGGTGCCCTTCCTCCTGTGTTCCGTGCTGCTCAGTATAGTTCAGGTGAGAGCCCTGCCTCACCCAGCATCCATAGGGTAAGTTCTTTGTACCCCTTAGGAGGCCACTGAGGACACGGCGGGAGAGTTGGTACAGAAAGAGAACGCCTGTCCCATTGTCTGTGGCTTCTCTCTACTCATCTTCACCACACGTGCACCTTCCGTTTCTCCTGCTGCCTCTAGCTGTTCCTCCCAGGGTTCCCTTCTTCTTGTGGCATGTCTCCTTAGGAACTTCATGTTCAGATTCTGTCATGGTCCAGGAGTGCCAAGAACCAAGGTTCTGGTTTCTCAGTAAAGCTTGGCTTCACCTGCCCCCCACCACAACACTGCCCCAACACCTGGCTGTCAGAACCCACTTGTTCATGAAGCCTCCTGCTTGCCTGAGTCTGTCACTCTGTCCCAGTCTGCAGTTCTTGATGTTTAGTCCATCAGAAATCATAGAGGCCCAGAGCTGGAGACTCCGAAGAACAGAGAAGGGATAGTGACTGGTCCCAGGTCTCATGTAAGTCAGTGGCAGAGGCAGGACCCAGACTTCCTGGCTCCTTTCCGGATGTACTCAGGCCAGCACAGGCCAGCTGGATGAGGGAAGGGGGAGAGGCCGAATCAGTTCAGATGGACGCTGGGCCGCTCTCAGCACTAACCCTTTTCACTCAGGCCCAGGCTGGCTGGCTGCAGCATGACTTTGGACACCTGTCCGTCTTCGGGACCTCTAAGTGGAACCACCTGGTACATCATTTTGTGATCGGTCACCTGAAGGTCAGTGGGATGGGGAGGAACTCTCTGAAACTCGAGTCGACGACAGGCTGCCGGGGGAGAGGGAACACAAGGCATTCATACTCACACCCCACTTTTCTGTAGGGGGCCCCTGCCAGCTGGTGGAACCACATGCACTTCCAGCACCATGCCAAGCCCAACTGCTTCCGCAAAGACCCTGACATCAACATGCACCCCTTCCTCTTTGCCCTGGGGAAGGTCCTGTCTGTGGAGGTGAGCAGAGGTATCCATGATGGTCTTGGAGCACAGAAACCAGCCAGCACAGTGGGCTTGCGGGGAAGTGCTCACCTTGCTGGTCTGTGTGGGTAAGACATTGCGGGCTGGGCTGGCCGGGTGACTAGAAGTTGTGGGAGGCCATAGGGAATAAACAGGCTGCCCAGGATAGCCTAAGTCCTTTGTAGTGAGTTCAAGTCAGCAAATAGCTGTTGCAGAAAGGTACCGCGTGCTGCCAAGGACCCAAAGGATGACCAGATTGCTGTGCAAACACTGCTCAGCCTTGAAGGAAGGCGATGGATGGTCCTCCTCACAGGTGCTTTTTAGACACCCCCACCCCAGGCCGTCAGCCCCCTGCACCTTGTAATCGTCCCACTCGCATCCTTCTGTGTCATCCTCTCCCCCACAACAGCTAGACCGGATCACGCCTCTGACGCCCATTGCCTAGAATATTCATCTACTGAGTAATTCTTCCTGCCCACCTGATTCTAGTCTGACTTTCAGGGTGGTCAGCTCTGGGTTTGAGTTGCCATCTGAGGCTGTGAGCAACAATTACGCTGCAGCCGCTACGGGATGAATTCCTGAGGGTGGCTGGGAGACCTTGTGAGCCTGTAGTGAGTGCTAAGCAACAGAAGGCTGTGAGTGGCCAGTGGAGTTCTTTGAACAGTTGATTTAAAACCCTTTGTCCCAAGGCTCTGGGCAGTAGTCAGTTTTGCCAGGTCCCCCTCCCCCGCTCCATAACATACTGTGACATTTCAGCACACCCAGAATTAAACGGGTGTTAAAGACATTTCAGTTCCAGGCCTGAATTCAAGACAGCCTGGCCCTCCTTCCTCTCTGGCCATGAGAAGAACTCTGTGGGAAGGTTCTGGCAGCGCTGGCCGTCCTAGCCCAGGAACCCCTAGCTTGGGGCTTGTACTTCCTCTGACCACAAGGTTCTAATTTTCCCACTTCCTGAAAAGAGACTTCCTTGGTTGCTATATGCCCAACACTGTGCAAATGGCACAGCGGCCCTGCCCTCCCCTGGCTCGGGTGGCCCCTTAGAGAGCAGTGTGGGTGGTTTACTGGGCAGAGCACGAGGCTCCTGGCAGCACTTCTGTCGTCACTGTAAAGATTTTTTTTAAAAAGGATTGAGAGTCTTAAGTGGAAGGGAACCTTCTCACACCACTGCCTCTGTTGCTTCTTTTTTTCCCCTGTTGTTTCTTGGTACTCGGGGTTTTAGGAAATTCCTTTCTGTAGACACTAAAAATAGAGAATGCTCTGGGATCAAAATAACACTCTGGTGTTTGGGGGGGGGGTTGTTTTTGGTTTTGTTTTTGGTGTGTTCAGTTACAAGGCTGAGGATGGGCCGTCTGTTAGGAAATGTGTGGGTTTTAGACTGCTTGACTCTTGGTTCAGCCTCAGAGGGTCCAGACTGAGCACTGACCCCTGGGCTGACCCAGGAGCATCTGTCCCAGTGCCTCACAGCTCCCCTGGAGAACAAGGGAAATGTAGGGAACTCTTCATGCTAAAGATAACTTTACTGGCCTTCAAGAGCTGAAACAGCGGGGCAGTTATCAGCATTGTAATGGCCATTACAGTCTTGATTGCCATTCAAGGAGGCAGCCGGCAGACAGAGCTCCCTTCCATAACAGTTCCAAAACAAGGCCAGAGTTCCACCTGCCTACTCTGCCAAACGTGGCAGATGCTTCTCTTCCAGCTTCTCCCTCTTAATGTTGCTTGGGATGGGATGCTGCCTTCAAAACATATGCCCAGTCCATAGACTTCTCCGTCTCCTCTGCCTCCCATCCCTGGGTCTGGTGCATCTCAGATCTGGAATACTGGTCCAGCCTCCTTGCCGGCCTCCCGTCAACTCTGCCTGCCCCCTGTGGTTCATTCTCCCCACCAAGAGCCAGAGTGAGGCTGTAAAGCCCAAAGCAGATCCTACCACCTGCTGAAGGCCAACCAGGGCTTCTCATCACTTTTGGAATAAAACCCAAACTCCTTCCTGTAGCCTTCCAGGGCCAGCGTGATTTGCCATCCCTAGTTTTCTGCCTTTATTGACTGTTCTCCCTTTTATATTCCCAGCCGCACTGCCCTTCCTCTGTCCCTTGAACACCCCAAACCTCTGTTCCCTCTGCTTTAAATGCTTTTCCCCCCAGTGTCAGCACTGCTGGCTCCTTCTCATCGTTCAGGTCTCCATTCTGATGTCAGGGCCCCAAGGAGGCCATATCTGACTATCCTACCCAAGACACTGCTTCCCTCCCTTTTGGTCATATTTTACTGTTTTTAATCTGTAATTATCTTCAGCTCTGTCTGTAAGGTCATTACCAGCTTCCTCTCCTAAGATTATAAGCTCCACGAGGGTAGGAATCTTATGTTGCTCATCTCTGTATCCTCACACCTAGAACAGTGCCAGGCACATAGACACTTAATAAATACCTGTTGAATGAATCAGTTAATATAGGGAGAATGCTGCATTTAGCAAAAGTGCCTGGCACAGTCTCAGTAAATGTTCTGTCAAAACGGCAAATGGACTTACGAAGGAAGGATGAGCTCTGGGGTATCCTGCTCTAGGGTAGAGCTCCTCCTGTACCCTGTGGTCGTCTGGTCACCAGAACCAACACGGGCACGTGGGGCAGAAGGAGCTGTTGAAGGAGAGTGCAGAGTTCCACTGTCATGGTTCTGAATGCTCTTGTTAGGGGACCTTGGCTGAACGGGCAGCAGCTCGCCTTACCACCTGCTGGCTTGTCAGGACCTTCAGATTGCCAAGTTGTTCTTGGTATTCTTTCCACAAATATTTGGCATACATTGCTTAGCTTTCAAGGGATTTTATAAAGCTCATGTTGACATCTGAAGAAACCGAATTATTTTGGAGGTCAGGGGCTTGGATATAGAGAGACTGCTGGCCCGTATAGGGGTGAAGATGGTTGTCTGTGGAGACCTTGGTATCAAAAAAGTACCAAATGGAGACAGGAAGGGGAGGTGGGGGGCCGTGGAAACCCTTCAAGGGTGTCTCTGGATGAACATGGGGAGCCCTGAGGACCCCCAGGCTCTGCTGTGCTCATGCCTTGTGCGGGTGTGAGCCACCGAGCTGCGTCTGTGGTATGGCGACCTTAGCAAGCCCAGCAGCTTGGGCCTCATGTGCCAGGAGCTGAAGGTCAGGCTGGGCCTATGGGAGCCTTCCATGGCACCAGCCCCCTGACGGCCCCTGCCGTGGGCTTATGCTCCTGCTCCTGCTTCTGCTTGGGGAGGAGCCAGAGTCACAAGGGGAGGGGAATGGGGGGCCGGCCTGTGGATGCTGATTTGTGCATGCTTTTCCTTCCCAGCTCGGGAAACAGAAGAAAAAGTACATGCCCTACAACCACCAGCACAAATACTTTTTCCTGAGTGAGTATCCTCCTCCAGCACCAGGGGGGCTGCTGCCTTGGCAGGGGCTGCCAACGGGGGTGTGAGCAGAGAGGAAGCTTCCTGGGATGTCAGTGTTTGAAGTTAAGGCTGGAGGAAGTTCTCCTCATGGAACAGGTTATTCCCTGCAAGAGAACAGTCTTAGCTTCTAGGGGGCAAAGTCAACAGTTAGGCTAATGTTTGGTCAATGGTCACTGGTGTTGAGATGAAACTAGTTCCTCCAGGCCCACCCTGGCTTCCACAAGGGAACTGAGTGGTGGGGAGCAAGCCTGATTAAACCTGTGAAACTTCACTTTGATTTGTCAAGCATACATCAGGGTCAAGGTGGGGCACAGTCCAACTCCCTGGGGGATGAAAGGTAGCTAGACTAGCAAAGGGAGGATTGGACCGCAAGAGGGAGCGGAAGAGACAACATTTCTATGGTTGTTTTAAGCTCTTTTCTTCCTTTTTTAAAAATGCTCGTTTATTTGGCTGTGTTGGGTCTTAGCTGCTGCATGACGAACTTCGCTGTTATGCGCGAAGTTGATTGCAGACTCTAGTTGTGGCGTGCAGGCCCTGGAGGGCACCAGCCTCAGTAGTTGAGTGTGGGCTTAGTTACTCCATGGCACGTGGGATCTTAGTTCCCTGACCAGGGGGCAAACCCAAGACCCCTACATTGCAAGGCGGATTCCTAACCCCTGGACCACCAGGAAAGTTATTAAGCCCTTTCTGAAGGCTGGTGCTGCTTTAAAGATCTGCTCCATAACACCTGTGGTGGTGGTTTAGTCACTAAGGCGTGTCCGACTCTTGCGACCCCATGGACAGTAGCCTGCCAGGCTCCTCTGTCCATGGGATTCTCCAGGCGAGAACACAAGTGGGTTGCCATTTCCTTCTCCAGGGGATCTTCCCAACCCAGGAATCGAACCCAGGTCTCCTGCTTTGCAGGCAGATTCTTTACCAACTGAGCTCCGAGGGAAGCCCTTCCATAATGCCTAAGCAATTTTAAATTCAGCCATTCCCCCAAGGTGGAACGATTCCATTGATCCCAATTTAGTTCAAGGGAATTTATCTTAACTGCCTGGAATTCCATCCCTATGGAGAAACAGGGATGGGACAGAAACATTGGAAGAAAGGCTAAGAATCCATGGCACATCAGGATAGAAGAGCCAGGGGTGAGCGTCGTGATGCTGGGTTATAGGAAAGGTCAGGCCCTGCAGAGAAGGGACACAGAGGGAAAGCGACTAGCACAGTGGATGGGCCGCTTCTTCACCTCCCAGTTCTGAGAGATGCTCTTGCGCCCCTTCCCATAGTTGACCTCCAGGCTGCTTCAGGTTGGGCGGCAGCAGCTCATTTCCCTAGTCCAGGGAAGTAAGCTTTCAGCCTATGGAGGATCCACAGGGACCCCAGCTCAGCACACACACTTTCCAGCCCCTGTCCCTTCACCCGTGTGGTGGAGCAGCCAGGAGCAGGGGGCTGATGGCTGCAAGGATGGGGATAGGGCCAGGAGGAGGCAGAGGCAGGGCTGAAGACAGGGCAGCTCAGCGCGGGGAGGGCGAGCAGCTCCTTCAAGGCTCAGGTGCAGGGCAGCTTCCACACCAAGCGAAGCTTGTTTCCGCAGCTGTCCTCTTCCACTGAAGAGGATGCCATGCCCTACCCCTCACCCTCTCAGCATCCATGGCAGATTCTCCTTTCTTCAGAGTGGCATTCATGCCCACTTTCAGTGCCTGGCTGGTCCTAATGGATTGAGGGGGGTGGCTGGAGGGGCAACAGGAGGTGGCAGAGGGGCAGCCCTGTGCTGGAGGCCATCTGTCCCATACCAGCTGGCCCTTGGCAACCCTTCTGCGGTTCACACTTCCTCCCATGTCTCCATTTCCTCCCTAGTTGGGCCCCCAGCCTTGCTGCCTGTCTACTTCCAGTGGTATATTTTCTACTTTGTTATCAAGAGGAAGAAGTGGGTGGTAAGTATCCATTGCCCCCAGAGCCCACATCCTTTGTTGCCAGTACTCTGAGGGCTGGGAATGGGGTTCCCCAGGGAAAATCCCACTGGGGTTTACTCCAGGCCTAATTTAGAGCAAAGTAGCAGAACCAGGTGGAGACCTCCCATATCTCTAGAAGAGATGATGTGGGCTCAGCAGGCAACCTGACTTCTGATGCCCTATTTCATTCAGCAAGTATCTCCTAAGGTCACTGTGCTCGGCATAAAGCAGAGGCCAGGCTGGGTAGGGGAAAGAGGAACGAGAGACGGCCCCCACTCTCAGGAAATGTCTGATGAAGCAGGATGTGATTACAACCAGAGAAAAGGTATAGGTTGAAGGTTCTGGGATTCCAAAAGGGCGCTGACTGCACCTGGCTGGATGGGAGGCATCAGAAAGGACTTCATGACATCACTTTCCTAGCTGGCTGTGGACAGGTAGAGGCGGGGAAGTGGGAATGGGCTCTGAGCAGAGAAGCTGGGAATTAATGGGCGAATATGGTCACTGGACGGAGAAGGCAATGGCAACCCACTCCAGTACTCTTGCCTGGAAAATCCCATGGACGGAGGAGCCTGGTAGGCTGCAATCCATGGGGCTGCTAAGAGTCGAACATGACTGAGCGACTTCACTTTCACTTCTCACTTTCACGCACTGGAGAAGGAAATGGCAACCCACTCCAGTGTTCTTGCCTGGAGAATCCCAGGGGCGGGGGAGCGTGGTGGGCTGCCATCTATGGGGTCACACAGAGTCGGACACGACTGAAGCGACTTAGCAGCAGCAGCAGCATGGTCACTGGACGAGGGGTGCTGGACTTGGGTGTCAGAGGAGGAGAGTGATACAGGAAATTGATTGACAGTTTGATCAGGGTATTGGCATGGACTGAGCTGTGGTCCTGGAAGATTCATTCGGCAGCCGGAGGAAGGACAGAGATGGATTGGGGGGAACTGGAGACAGGGAGACCTGGCACCTGTGAAGGAAATGAGGGCTAGGGGTGCTGCTCGGAAAGGGGCAGCAGTGCTAGATGGCACTGGAGGGGCAGCTGAGAGAGGCCACCGTGACCACTTGTCTCAGGACCAGGGAGGGTGGCTGCTCCGTGCAGAGAAACAGGCGCTGCAAGAGGAGAGGTGCTCTGAGGTGTCACAGGGCTCTTGCCTCTCGCTGCAGGACTTGGCCTGGATGATCACCTTCTACGCCCGCACCTTCCTCACTTACGTGCCGCTGTTGGGGCTGAGAGGCTTCCTGGGGCTTTTCTTCATGGTCAGGTAGTACGTGATGGGGGAGCAGGGGCTGGTGCAGAGAAACGGACCTGTGGGAATAGCCAGTCTGGCCTGGGAGTGTTGGCCGGGGACGGTGCTGGGCTGGAGCAGTTATCTGAGGGAGAGTGAGAACTCTGGGCTCTGTGTGTACCGATTTTGTCTGGGTGCCTCATCCACCAGGTTCCTGGAAAGCAACTGGTTTGTGTGGGTTACACAGATGAACCACATCCCCATGCACATTGACCATGACCGCAACATGGACTGGGTCTCCACCCAGGTACGCGACAGTCACTTGAAAGACCTGGGCATAACACAATTAAAAGGGTGGGTGGGCACAGACCCAAACCTTGCCTCGTTGGCTGGACACTTCTCTCCTGCCACCACGTGGGGAAGGGAGTGACTGAAGCAGGCCAGCTCTGCCTGAAGAAGGCTGGGCTGGCCCTTCCATCGGGTGCCCAGAGCCATGCTCCCTCTGACCTTCCCCTCCAGCTCCAGGCAACATGCAACGTCCACAAGTCAGCCTTCAATGACTGGTTCAGTGGCCACCTCAACTTCCAGATTGAGCACCAGTGAGTAGGGAAGCTGGGGAGGCAGGGGCTTGGGGAGGGCTCATGTGATGGGGAAGGAGGGGGTGGTACGGGGACAGAGGAGCTGGACCCACTGACTGTCCTCTGTTGTCCCTGAAGTCTTTTCCCCACGATGCCTCGACACAATTACCACAAAGTGGCTCCCCTGGTGCAGTCCCTGTGTGCCAAGCATGGCGTAAAGTACCAGTCCAAGCCTCTGTTCTCAGCCTTCGCTGACATTGTCCAGTGAGTATCTGAGCTTGGGAAGAGGGCAAGGTGGCAGGGTCGGTGATGAGAGTGCAGGGTGGGAGCCACCACAGTGCTTCCCGGGTCTTCTGGAATGGAGGGTCACCCAGCAAAGGCGCCTTGCATCAGCTCTGGAAGGGCCTCGCTGCTGCACTTCTGGTGGGTGGTCTGCCTTTGGGCTCCGCTCCAGCCCGTTTCCCTCACCACCTGCCTTCATCTTGCCCCCACAGCTCACTGAAGGAGTCTGGGCAGCTCTGGCTAGATGCCTATCTCCACCAATAACAGCCGCCTCCCTCTGCAAGAAGGGTTATGGCACCAAAGTAGACGGAAGCTTGGGGACAATGCCACTACAATCCTAATATTCAGAGGGGATGGGTTTGAGGAGACAACAGGTTTGCAATCAAACCCCTCCCCTTTATTTTCCAGGCATAGATCTAAGACCCAAAGGGGTGGGGGAAACACACAAACCCCCCGAAAGGAGGGGTGGAGCTTCTGGGACAGGGCTGTGAGTTTTGTTTTTTTTTCCTTTGGCAGATGCAGGTGGCTGGTGAGCTAAGAGGGAGGCAGGAGGGTGTAAGAATAGGGAAGGTCTGCTGAGCCCAGAAATCAGGAAGAGATTTAGCACTGAAATTTCACCCAGGAAGGGGAGGCGCTCAGCCCACTGGTCCACTTCTTGGTGCCTTCTCTACCCTGGCTTGAAAACCTCAAGAGGTTCACCAGCTGGAGAAAGACAGAGCAGCTGAACCGCCCGGGCAAGATCTAGAATTCTCAGGCCTGGCACAGTGCAGGGCCTGGGAGCTCAGCTCACTGTAGGGCTAGGTGTGACCCTTGTCTGCTTCAGCCTCCTCAAGAAGCAGCTTTTCCACTTTGAGAAGCAGGGTGGCAGAGGGGAGCAGAGGCCAGGAAGCACTGGAGGCGTCCAGCCCTGAAAGCTGCTAACACCACTGGATTTGGTCTCGTGTTCATCTAGGTACCAAGGGAGCGTGAGGCTGCCAGTGGAGTCGCTGGCCATTAAAAATCCTTTCAGCTTTGATTGGCCTCTTAACTATCACCCAAGGGACAGAACACTCCTAGGATGCAGAGTCCACTTCTTGCTCCATAAGCAAGTTGGGCACGTGAGGCATTCAGTCTTCTCCATAGAAATAAACAGGGGCTCCAAGTGGCTTCCCTGTATTCCCCTACTTGCAATTCCAAATTTAGTAAAAATAGCAGTCAGGTGAGCGCAAGTGACCAGGTGGGGGGAGAGACTGGAATCACTAGTCATGATGAAAACACAAGAGTTCAGTCACAACATAATGGGTGTAAGAGATTTTCCAGAACAAATTATGTTACAGCATCACGTTTGAGCAGGAGCATTGGGTAAATATAGTGACTTCATAGTTCTTATCAGAAATAGGAAGATAAAAAACAGAAGTCTGACCATCATGGCTGTCCTTTAGAATCCTCACTCTGGCAGCTACGTTCAAGTGTCTTTCTCTGCTGGAGACCAGGTAGGAATTTAGGAGAATCTCTTAAAAGTGTATCAGTCTAACACTGAAATACAATTTTTTAATCCTTTAAAGATTGAAAACAGTTTAACCCATCTCTAGAGAGGGAACGCCAGGATTGTGCCCCTTGGGTTACCAGCATTCACATCCCCACCCCTGTAGCCTTTCAGTTCAGGTGAGATCAATTCACCTGGTCAACAGCATCTTCTCTAAGCATATTGAGTATTCTAGACACTAGAAAGAGAGAACCTTAAACTAGAAGCAAAAAGCAGAGGCCTGGGAGCATTCACATTTAGTTTAAGAAGAGAATGGCAAAGAGATGAGAGTGATAATCAGGGCGATGAAGGGCCTAGGGCATGTTGGGGTGGGGTTAGAGGCACCACCTAACAGGGTTTGCAGTTACTTAAAACAGACTTTTACATACATACACACAGGAAAGCAAGTTACAGATTTTAGGTCTTTCCCACTGGGGCAGAACAGCTGAGAGCAGAGTTGGAGAGCCTGCTTTCACTGGCTCCTTCGCTCTAGAATAGGTGCTAAACCCAGTCTTTCAGGCCACCTGGCTTTGGGCCCAGGCTGCCCAGTCTGAGCAAAGCTAGTGGGTCCTACTGAGCCAAGTCCAGGTCTTCAGAGCACCTCAACCACTGTGGCCTTCTCTCCTTAGTCTGTCCCAGTGTGGTCTCACATGGCCACAAAGGGACAGACGAGTAACAAAAAGCTCAGAGCTGCAAGACAACATGAGCGGTCTCACCATGACAGGATCCACACCGTGACAGGAGAGAACACGATTAGAGAGGGTAAGCTGCCTCTCTGGTCATAGACGTGGCAGCACTAACACCAGGACTCACTTGTTAAAAACCCCAGCCTCTAGGCTGTCTTTTTCTCTCCTCTTCCTACCACTCTGCCACAGGCCTTTTAAGTAGACCCCGTGTCAGCATCCTTTTCGTGTGTACCAATTCTGTTGCCATGTGCCGATGAAGTTAAACTGAGAAATAAAAGTTAATTTTGACCAAACAAAGCCTCTTCATTTGTAATCCATGATGCTTGCCTGTACCTTTTGATAGGGCTGCCTGTGCCTCTGCTTCAGATTACTACCTGCCTCTACAGCTCTAACTTTCTAGAACATGAGCCCTCTTGGGGTACAGGGAGGATGGTCAGGCCCCTCTGAAAAACACCAAGGTTCGGATGAGCTGTAGCAAGAAGGCCAGCCCCTTCCCATGACACTCAAGTGTTTAAATGCTAGACTGCCTGTGTACACTAAGCAGTTTCAGCGCTCAGTGTAGACGGCCTGCATACACCAAGTGGGTTTAGCGCTCAGTGTAGACGGCCTGCAAACACTAAGCAGTTTCAGCACTCAGTGCATCATCTCCTATCGTGAGGCAATGCCCTCATCCTTTTAAACTTGTATCTAATCTCAGTGTAGGTGGTGCAATGCCCTCACCCTTTTAAACTTGTATCTAATCTCAGTGTAGGTGGTCTCCATAAGACTGCTTTTTGCCGACTCTTACACCTCAGAGTTGGACTGCAAAGCAGTGCCCTTCAGTGCCCTACTAGAACAGCTCTCTCCAAGCAAGAATATTAGAATGTGCTAAATAAAATGTGCAGGACTAATTCTCCCTGCAGTGGTTAATAAACTTCTAGAAAAGACCAGGTAATTAATTCAAAAGACAAAGCACTCTACCTGCCACCACAGAAGACAGGCCCTTAACTAGGGCTACTGTGTCAAGGCAGTAACTCCTAAGTCTTCCCACTTCCGGGCCCCCATCACTATCAGTGCAGGCTGGCTCCACACTTCCACTGCAGGGTTCAATCCCAGGTCAGGGAACTAACATCCCGCATGCTGTGCAGCAGAGTCAAAAACAGAACTCAAGTTTTGTGGCTTGGTTCAATCCGGAAAATTGGTTGGTTAACTGCTAGAAACAGACTAAGATCCCTGGCCTAAGGACAGAACTTTTTGTCTACACTAGTGGTTTAGAGGCCCCTGGTTATGGGATGTTTCTGGGGAGACTGTATCTCATTCCTGCTTCAACCAGAGGAGCTCTTATAGTCTTACATTTCACATAAGACTTCACTTGAAAGATAGTTTACTCTTAAAATATCTGAACATCACTGGTCTTTAAAAGGATATACACCAACACATCACTGATTCACTTTGCTGTATAGCAAGAGACTAACACAACACTCTAAAGCAACTATATGGCAGTAACATCTTTAAAAAAATGCATATAAAAACACAAAGGATCTCAAAGGGCCCAAACGATCTTGACAGTAAGATGGAGGCTTCATGTATTGCTTTCAAATATATTACACAGGCACAACAATCAAAACAGTATGGTGCTGGCATAGAAACAGGCAGATAGATCTATGGCCAGAATAGAGCCCTCAGAGAAACTCATACATACTGGCACAATCATCTTCACCAAGGTTCTATGGCTCCACAAGGGGAAAGAGGTCTCTTCAACAGTCATACAGAATGGGAAGAAAATTTTAAAACCGTATGACTGAAAAAGGACTAAGAAATAACTATAAATCAAGTTCCAAAAAAGGGCTAATAATCCAGTTTAATAATAGACCAAATAACTGAACAGGTATCTCCCCAAAATCAAGTAAAAATGGGGAAGCGATAAATGAAAATGTTCTCAACCTCACTAATCATGGGAGAAGTGCAAATCAAAATCACAATAGATATCACACCTATCCAGATATATGTTTTGATTCATTTTTTAAGTATAGTTTAATTACAATGTTAATTACTGTTTATAAAAAATTTTATTCAAGTATAACTGAATTACAATGTTGTTTTACTGATATGTTTTATTGATAAAAGTTATGTTGGTGAAAAAAAAAAAACCACAACATTCCAACTCTATGAAGAAGAGTAACCTGAAATTTAAGTCACAGAGGAAATAAAGTGATTTTTGAATGACAGCTTTCATGATTTATAAACTGGTAAAGTAAATGTCTGGATGCTATGATGTAGTTGATCTAAATTGTGATTCTCAAAGGAGATCCTTTATCTCACACAGTAGATGCAAAACTAGAAATTCATTCAACTTATTNAAGAGTAACCTGAAATTTAAGTCACAGAGGAAATAAAGTGATTTTTGAATGACAGCTTTCATGATTTATAAACTGGTAAAGTAAATGTCTGGATGCTATGATGTAGTTGATCTAAATTGTGATTCTCAAAGGAGATCCTTTATCTCACACAGTAGATGCAAAACTAGAAATTCATTCAACTTATTAAAACTCCTTTCCCAGCAAGGTAAACCAAGCTTCATGGCTAAAGGACCTCCAACGCTGCCTTGGCCATTCTGTGGAGCATGGTGCCATCTTCTGGCCACTCTCAAATCAGCTGTTAATAATGGGCAATTCTAACATGTTACCTTGGAGTGAAAAGAACATTTTATATTTCTTGAAGCCTGGGACACTTGAGATGTCTTCAAATGTTCTCAAAGAACAGGACATTCTGGTTACTTTTTATAATTTTATTGAATCTTTTCTTCTCATACCTTAAAAAAACAGCACATGAAAACAGCATCTTATCCCAAAGTTTCAACTCAAATGCTTCAGGAAGGCCGTGAGAACCACTCCACCACCTTATGCCTATGAATTACCACTGTATGAAATTTCACAGCAAGTTCAAGTTTCTACCCACCCCAGGATACAAAGCCAGTAATCAAACCCTTGTTGCCAACTCCAGGGACGACGGCTCTCTGCCTATCTTACTTCTCAGCAGCTCTTCCCATCTGTTTAAGACAATGCATCTCCCTGATGGCTACTCTTTAGGGTGGGTCAAGGCTGAGCCAGAGAGCAGCAGCCTGGTTCCACGGTCACCTCCCACTAGCCACCAGGTTGGCCAGGCAGGAAATCATCCCCAGTCTTTCATCTCCACTATTTATCTCCCTCTCTTCTTCAAAACTTGTTGCTTTCCTGTAACAAAGGATTCAGTGTCCATTAAATTGCCTGAGAGGCAGCTTGAGCCTGACATACTTTCCTGAGCTAAAAAAGAAAACAATGACGAACCTCTGTGGCATTACTGCCATGAGATCAAGTAACAAACGGAAAAGCACTGCTGAGCAGGTGCCAGCACTACCCTGGCACCCTACTGGTGCCAGGGAAGCAATGAAAGCCCCTCCCCACCCCCATGAAGGTTTCTCCAGCGCCAGCTCTAGCAGGTAGAGGCAAACATCCTGGGGTCACAGAGGTATCGTGAAGGGAAACCCGTTTATTTTCCTCTTTTGAACTTCCCAGCCGCCCCAGTCTTTGTCTTCTTCTTAGCGGCTCCCTTGGGCTCTGGCTCCTTGCGCTTGGCGGAAGAGAGGGAGCCGGTCACCTTAAAGAAATCATCCAGACGGCCCTGGGTGCTGCCCTGGCGGCTCTTGCTCAGCCGCCTGACCCCACTGCGGATTCGCTCCTCGGAGAACTGTTTTTCCCCACACATGAACTTGACGAGCTCTTCTTCATTGGGCTCGCTCCACTTGAGCTCCACAGACTCCGGGTCCAGCACCTCAGGCTCCAGGAAGAGCTGCTGGGCCTCCTTGTGGAGCCAGTTTTCTGGCACGGGGTACTTGCTAGGGTCCAGCCGCCGCACAATCTCCTCGATGCTCTTGTGCTTCTGGATGAGGTCCACGGCCCGCTTGGGCCCGATGCCCCGGATGCTCTCACAGTAGTCACTGCCCAGCAGGATGCACAGATCCACAAACTGCTCCTGGCTGAGGCCCAGCTCCTGCAGGATCCGGCTCAGGTGGAACTCCTGGATGGGCAGCTTCTTGGCCTCGCTGGCAGTCAGGTGCCGCATGAGCACCGGGCTGCCGAACGTCAGGCAATCCATGTCCTCTGTGGCTGCAGCGTAGACTTTGCCGGCCTTCACCAGGGCGGCACAGCTGGCCTCCGCCTCGCTGGGCGCGTCGAGGTACGGGACGCCCATGAGGCTCAGGAGGCGCTTGCACTCGTCGTTGTGCTGCTTGGTGACCTTCACCAGCCGCTTCGTAAACTTTTCCACCTCCGCCTCGGCCCCGGCGGCCTGAGCCTGCTGCAGCTGCTTCTCCGCCTCGGCCCGCCGCTCGCTGCGCTTGGCCAGCTCGCCGGACTTGAGCTGCGGCGGCTTGCCATCAAAGACGTACACGGGCTTGATGCCGTTCTCCATCATGCGGATGGTGCGGTAGAACATGCCCATCAGGTGGCTGGTGGTCTCCCCCTCCTCGTTCTGCAGCACGTCCCCCCCTTGGCGAACAGCTATCAGGAACTGATAAATGCTCATGGAGGCATCGATGGCCACCTTGCGGCCAAAGTAGCTCTTAATGTCATTCTCCCGGATGGCACTGGGGGCCACGTCAGCGATCAGTTTGGCCAGTCCTTGAATTCCCATAGCAATACAGGAGGGACAGCTAAAAAAGAAAGGTGGGTAAGACAAGGAGGTACTTAAAGGATGCAGGAGGGTTACCAGGGGCACTATGTCATCAATGTCATGCCTTCGGCTAAACAAATTTAGCACGACAAACACCAAGGCATCAAGAAATGTACAGCAAGAAAGTCTATTCAATTAACACTAGTCCAGTCAGTTAAGGATTCTTGAGTATCAAGAACTAAACCACACACTGAGAGGATAAGATAAGATGTTCAAGTCCTTGAGGGACTTAAAAGTTTTGTGGCTAAGGCAGAAACAGGGCTAGCATGCAAAAAGGGCTACAGCAAGGCCAGAGGAGGAGGCCAGGGCCAGCTTGAGGAGTCCAGGGACCATGACTGCAGAACTGCCTCCTGAACGACACGCAAATCCTGGTTACACAAAGGTGAGACAAGACAGATAAAAAGGCAACCAAATGTCTAAAGTGGTAAACAAACTTAGGAGTATCTGTCTTCTTGCCAATTCATGAACAACATGTTCGTTCCTCCTTTGGATCTTTATTCCCAACTCACTCCTCCAGCTCACCTCCTCTCAGAAGCTCTGAGGGTTAGTTCTGTGTCAATCTGTCAAGGCCACAATATCCAATTATTTAATCAAACATTAATGCAGGTGTTGCTGTGAAGGTATTTTGTGGATGTGGTTAACATCTATATGTTGACTTTAAGAAAGTCATCTTAAGTTGATTTTAAGAAAAGGGGAACAGGGTGGAAACTGTTCATTTTTCAACCTGAAGTAAAAAACTTTCAAGAACTAAAAAAAAGAAAAGGAGACTTCATTCCACATTGAGGCAAAGTGAAAATGTTAGTCACATTGTCGTGTCCGACTCTTTGCAACACCAGACTCCTGTGTCTACGGAATTCTCCAGGCAAGAGGGGATCTTCCTGACCAAGGGATCAAGCCTGGGGCTCCCACATTGCAGGCAGATTATCATCTGAGCCAGCAGGGAAGCCCACAATGTGGGAGGGCCTCATCACATCAGCCGAAAGGCCGTAAGTACAAAAATGGGTTTCACAAAGAAACCCTGCCTCAAAACCAGTCATCAACTCCGACCTGAGTCTCCAGCCTGCGGACCTGACCTACAATTTTCAACTTTCCAACACCTACAATCACTGAACCAATTCCTTAAAGTCAGTCTTCCCATATAGCCACATTCTAGATCCTGTTTGTTCTGTTTCTCTGGGCAACATAGCAGCTTTGAAGAACTGGCAGGAATAACATCTGTGTGAGAGTAATGTGGTTTTCACAACACTTCTCTAATCTCTCTTCAGCATCTGCTCAGCACTTCAAAGAGTTTCTACTTCTGTCAAGATGTTTTAAGTCTTTCCTTTTGTATTTTCTCTCCACCACTGTCTGAAATGTGAACTCCACAGCTCCTTCTCCACCCCGAGTCCTGACCCAGAGATGCTACAGTCACTTAGCCCAGTACCACAGTTCTGTGGTTCGGACTCCTTAACAAAATATCTCCTAGGACAGTATTTTCTAAACTTCAGTCAGGCTTAAACACCCTCACAATTCTGTGCAACTTCCCATGAAAACCTATACTTTCATTCACTTAAAAATTTCTTTATATGGACACCATTTTCTAAAAACTAAATTGGAAAACAGAATTCATCTTAAGCAATAATATCTGTGATTTATCAGTTATATTTTACTACATGTTAAATGCATGAATATTCAAAAGGATTCAGGGAACTTCCCTGGAAGTCCAATCGTTAAGATTTTGTGCTCCCAATGCAGAGGGCACAGGTTTGATTTCCGGTTGGGGAATTAAAATCCCACATGCGCCACAGTCACCAAAAAATAGTTTTTAAAAAAGGATTTTGGGGGTGCTTCTTAAAGTCATCATGTATCCACTGCTGGTGTGTCCAACACGCTAACTTACCTTTACAGTCTGGGAACCTAAGACAAAGGCTGGGATAAGACTGCCCTGTCTCACTTCTGCTCAGCTGTACCCTCCTCCCACCATTCTGCAGCCCTTTTCTTCAAGGTCTATCTCGTCTTAGTTCCTCTGTCAATGGCAGTGGCCTTGATCTAGGCACCATTATTCACCACCTGGGTAACAGTGATCATTAAGTCACTTAGCGTGTGACATTACTAAGCCACTTAGGATTGGTTTTCTCATCTACCAAGTAAGATAATAACCATGCCTGCCTTGCAGAATTACTGCCAGGGTTAACTGAAATATCAAACGAAAACCTGTGACAAACATTAGGTGTTCATAGACGTTCCCCCAGTAGAACCCATTCGAAACTTTGGTTCGTGCTTCAAGCTACCGGCTTTGCTAGAACGAGGGCACAATGCCTCCTTAGCTGGACATCCTCCCACTGAGGCCGTCAAAGGCAGGGAGGAAAGAGATATGAACAAGTGCAGGTCAAAAAAGTGTCTCCTCCAGGAGCTCAGTCACAATGCACAACGACCTCATGAGGTGGGGGTTATTCTCTTTCTACAAATGAAGAAAGAGGCTCAGAGATGAAGGGACTGGCCCCGGACTCACAGCTGGAAAGTGGCGGGCCCGTCTGAATCCCGCGCTCGCTCCACCCCGCGCGCGGCAGCCGCCCGCCTTCCTCAACAGCCGGCGCAAAACGGGCCCGACGCTCTCAGAGACGCTTCCCAAGGGTCTCACCTGGCCTCTGGGATGCTTCCGGGGGGCCCAGAACAGAACTCAGCCCGACTCCCGCCTCTGCCCCGAAGCCGCCTCAGCACCAGTCTCTGGTACCCTCTCGCTTCACCGCCTTCCAAAGCCCGCGCTCACGTCACGTGACCTGCAGCGGTGCAAAGCCTCCTGGGAAGTGTAGTACAGGCCCCAGCCCCCTCGGCCAGCTTCTCTCACCGCAATCAGTCCCGCCAGGGCGGACGGATCTGCTCTGGGACCTGATCCTACCCTTCTCCACTGCTTGCCCCTACTCCACCCCCGGCTCCCGAAGGCCTCAGATCCCGCTATACCCGAAACCACGGGACTACAAGCCCCACAATGCAACCGGCGTGACTGCATTTCCCCTTCCGGTTGAACAGCGCGCCTGCTCCTGCTTACGTGTTCTTCCGGTAGCGGAGTGGCGGATTATCCTGTGCCCGGCAAAATGGTGAGAGGGTTGAGGGAAGTTCAGGACAGGGCTCTGGGGACCCCCGGGGTCCGTCCTGTGCCTGTTTCTCTCACAGAGGCATCAGGTGCCCGAGGTCTAGAGGGCGGGAGGACCCTGGATCCTTCGATTTGGACTGAGGGGCGGGGAAGGGGCTGACTCCTTAGGTAAGGTTTTGATCGCACTGGGCTTCTGATCTCGCGATTTATAAGGATGACGAGTGTGGGTGCATTTTTTAAATACCTTCCAGCATTTAGCACTGTTACCTGCTGCGAAACTCGTACTCGTACTACCCAGCCCTGGGCAAAAGTCACTATCTTGGTGAAGCACTTCCAACTGTCTCGGGCACTTGCCCCCTCTGTCCTGGGAGCCCCCACAACCTGTGTGCAGCCCTCTTGCCACGTGTCATGGACTTCTTTGTTCTCTGCCACGCCTCCTAGTGACTACCATCTGACGTGCCTCTAGCCCTGGGATGATGGCTATTCATCTTTGTATTCCCAGTGCCAAACACGGGGCCTGCAATTGGAGGCTCAGTCAATGGCAGCGATTGTCTTTATCGTTAATGGGGGGGCATAAATGTTTACTGATTTGAATTCCAGTGTCTCTTAGAACAATGGGCTCAGTTTACTTGTCTAGAGTTGTTATGTTCTGGATTTAGACATTGGCTGCTGGGTGACAATGGAAATTAACATTTGTACGGAACTTTACTTTTTCAGCCCTCTTTCACAAGCCTTAGCTCATGATCTTCCCTATAACCTTGGGAAGGAAACAAACACCTATTGAGTAACTAAGCTATGCCAGGCAGTGAGTTAGATGCAATGACGTTTGCCTTAAATCATACATCAACCTTGTGAGAGAGATATTATAATCACTTACTGAGATTCGTGGTATTTAGTAGAGTCAGAATTTTGACTTACGTCTTTTGTTTGCAGATCCCAAGATTCCTTACTTGTGTAGTGGGAAGAATATTAGAAGTTGAAGCCTGGGTACCAGTTCAGAGTCTGCCTTTCAGTGGGGATTCTGAGCTTGGTGTCTACAGACATGGGTACATAAAGCTAAAATCATAAGCAAACTTTTTCTTTAAAAAAAAAATCACTTTATTTTGTATTGGGGTATAACCAATTAAAGAAAAATGTTATGATAATTTCAGGAGAATAGTGAAGGGACTCACCCCACCCATAGACTTCTTCTTGTATGTGATTTGTCCCAGACAAAGAGTCCAGACCTTTCATCATGTTTTGTTTTGTTTTTTTTTCCCCATGATGATCAGTGGCCTCAGACAATGTTAAGGACCAGACTTCCCTGGCAGTCGGGTGGTTAAGACTCTGCGCTTTCAATGCAGGGAATGCAGGTTCGATTCCCTGGTCAGGAAACTAAAATCCCACAAACTGCATGGTGCAGCCAAAAAACAAAAAAGTTAAGGACTATTGATCTGTAGCTACTCAGTCCCCTTGTGTGTTTCAGCCTCTGACTCTTAGCTGCCCTTCTCATCTCCTACTGAAAAGACAAAGTGCCACCTTAGTTTAAGATGTCATCATAATCGTTGTCATTCCCAAAAGGTATCATTTGACAGTGGTTCTGTCAAAGGAACCAGAAAGGATGTCCCTGTCTCCCAGGCTGAAATAAGCTTCTTGCAGTCACAGCAGCATGAGGCTCCAATAACCCCATAGTCCTCCCAGGTTGAAGTCTTGGGATTCTTTGGTGGCTCTGATCTCACGCCTTCCCCTAGGAACTTGAGGCCATGAGCAGATACACAAGCCCTGTGAACCCGGCTGTCTTTCCCCACCTGACCGTTGTGCTGCTGGCCATTGGCATGTTCTTCACCGCCTGGTTCTTCGTGTATCCTTTGATTGAGCAGCCAGTGGGCCAGAGTTAGTGATGTGGGAACTGGAAGGGGGAACTACACTGGGTACATGCACCCAGCCACTTCTGTTCTGGCATGGGGAAGCTGGACAGTCAGGAAGTGACGGGCTAAGGGCCATTGACATCCAGAGTCAAGCTGTGGCCTTATTTTCCAAGTTCCAGTGAGCTCCGTTTGCTCTTCAGGTTTCATAGTGAGCAGAGGGCCTGGCTGGACTGGAGGCTGGGCACAGGGACCTGAAGTTGAAAAGTGTTACAAGGAGTGATATACTCAGGTGTCAGGAGATCAGAGGGCTAGTCCCAGCTTTGCTGCTCATTAGCTATGTGACCTTGGGTGGTTGAAGGGTGTTGTGGAATCTGGAGTTGCGAAGCACACCTTGGAGGACACTCGAGACAGTGGAGTACAGTTTATTACTCCAGCAGGTCCAAAGGGAATCAGTTCCCAACAAGGACCCTGATGTTTCTGAGAGGCCCAGCTTTATACCCCCCACTACTTGACTGGTTACATGTTAGCAATCCCTTTGTTGTACATGATTGAGTTTTACAACAAGTAGGTGCTAGGAGAACAAACAATTAAGGTTGGTCGGGGGAGGGGGGGAGGCGGACAGTGATTGTACATCAAGGGGGGATGTCTCCATGGTTAATCTAACGGGGGTAGCCTGACCTAACTGTCGTCTCCGTTTGCCGTCTGTGGGGAGGGAAGTCTCCAGACCTGGTTTACACTGGCAGTGGTTTCCTCACTTCTTGGGCAGGGGTCACATCCTGTCTTTAAGGTGGATGACAGGCTTCAAGATGGAATCTTTCCTGCTTTCCTCACACGGGCCCCAACAGTAGGAGCGCCAGGGTCTACGTCATCCCTTGGACCCCTCTGCCTGGCTGCATGGAGCCAGACCAGCCTCCTGGAAAGCTCTCAGCCCATGCTTTTCTCCCAGAGATGCCCTGGCCGGGTTCCCTGCCCTGCATAGTCCACCCCTTTGCTTCTCCTTAATCACCCTGCCAGTTATGAGGTTACGTCCACCAAGTACACCCGGGATATCTACAAAGAGCTCCTCATCTCCCTGGTGGCCTCACTCTTCATGGGCTTTGGAGTCCTCTTCCTGCTGCTCTGGGTCGGCATCTACATATGAGCTCCCACGGGTAAGAGCGGTGACAGGGTGGGACGCTGGAGAAACCTCCTCATGCCCACATCGGGGTCCTCAGGCCTGCGCGACACCTCGGCTAATGGAGACAGACTGGGCAGAAAGGACAAGGACACGAGTCACGTGGACTTCTTTCCCTGTCCCCTGGTGGGAATCTGAGCCGAGTGGGACCTGTGTCAGATCTGAGGTCTCCACATTGTCTGACCTGGGTCTGGCGCTGGAATGTACTGCCTTGGGCTGCGGGCGCAGGCTTCATGTGGTTCCACCTCTGTGTTCTTACACGTCAGGCACAGGGGCCGGGGAGCCATCGGCAAGTGGCCGGGCGGGGGACCAGGATCCGGGACTTGCTGCCAGGAGTTCCATTTTAGTCGGTTTCAGCGTTCTCAGGCATTGAGATAAATCTTGACTGATGTTTAGTCGCTTAGTGGAGGGGTTGTGTGAGGGAAGCTGGTGGAAAGATGGGTCCCTGCTCTCATTCTGATACCTTTCTCTTTTAGGTTCCGACCGGGCAGCTTCACTGAATCCCTGCTTTTGTAAATTAATTTTTTTTTTTTTTACTGTGGCTGGACGTGTCCCACCTGTTGCTACAATAAAGGCAGATGTGACATCCTGTCTGGTGCTGGGACCCATGGTTCTCCAGTCCCTCCCTTTTCTGTCTCTGCTGCCTCCCAGATGGTTTCTGTGGCTGGGAAGCCCTGCGCTCTGCCTAGGAGGGAAATGTGGGGACTGTCTTATCCTTAGAATTGAGGGCTTCCTGTGGACAGGAAGGGACTGAGCCTGCCCTCTTCTGCAGCTTCTAGAGTAAACTTCCTTAGGAACCCACACCAGTCAAGTGTGTCCCAGGGCCAGTCCCCTCCTCTAAGTGTAGCCAGGGACCCTTGAAAGGTTCAGCTTGTCCCTAAGGTGGCTCCTTCTAACCCAGGCCGGGCAGCAGTAGGTCCATGGCGTGTGGCTAGGCTACCACGTCCTGTTCCCAGGCCTGAAGCTACGAGGGATAATGGGCTACAGAGCATCTATCAGGCTAAGGGGCCCCAATGGTCCCAGCCCCACAGATGACCCCATCTTTCCCCCCACCACCACCCTGCCCCAGAACAATTTCAAGAAGACAGGAAGCAAGCTCAGATACAAAGCAGTATTTGTACATTTATTTATATACGTATATTTATTTCAGAAAAGAACGGGACAGGAAGCAAGCGGGCCTGGGGCTGCTTCCCTCTGCCCGCCCGAGTCAGAGTTGGTACGATAAATACGAGTCAGAGCTCGGGGGAAGGGTAGGGGGGCAGTTACGTGGGAGGGCGGGGGCGCGCTATGCACATGCAGGCTTTCTCGGAGGCTGGAGGCTGTAACGTGGACGGGGCGCTTGTGCATTGAGAGGCCCTATATACAGCTTGAAGCTTGGGGAGGTTAGCCCAGTGGCTACAGGAGTGAATGCCATTCGGGAGAGAGGAAGGGAGGGGTGGGGGATGGAGCNGGGGGGGGGCGGGGGCGCGCTATGCACATGCAGGCTTTCTCGGAGGCTGGAGGCTGTAACGTGGACGGGGCGCTTGTGCATTGAGAGGCCCTATATACAGCTTGAAGCTTGGGGAGGTTAGCCCAGTGGCTACAGGAGTGAATGCCATTCGGGAGAGAGGAAGGGAGGGGTGGGGGATGGAGCCAAGACACCCACTCAGCAGCACCTGCTGGGCAGCTGTCAGCCTCCAGCAGGTGGCCCACTGGCCTTTCCTGAAACCCTTTTGCCTCCCTGGGCTTAAGGCAACTTTGGTCCAAGGTTGACCCNAGTAAAGGCTTCTCTAGCTTTGTTAAAACCAAAAGTTTGAGGTTTGGAAAACGGGGGGGACCACAGCACCCTCCTAGCCCTGGCAGGATGACAAAGAAAGAGCTAGGCAGACACGGGATCAAACTCCATCTCTGCCGCTAATAGACTGTATGATCCTAGGAAGTCACTTCACCCAAGTTTCCATCTCCTCGTATGAACAAGGGGGATGATTCTGTTCTCACGGGAGTGTTCTGAGGATTAACCAAGGCCATCGATACAAGGCGACGGAATCAGCGTGGCCTGATTCCTGGGACTCAGTCACGTTCAGTGCATGTGACTGACAACTCTGCACCCAGGGAGTCTGGTGATGGGCTGAAATGGGCCCTGGCCAGTGAGCCCTGCAAGGCTGGGCTGAACTGGGCAGAGGGTAGGGCAGGTACCTGACTGGCCCCGGGCTTGCGTGGGCTGAGCAGGGCTCAGGCCAGGCTCAGGAACCGCTCGGCGGCCCCGGCCATGGAGACCGAGGCTGGGGCCATTCTTGGCTTTGCCCTGGCCCCCAGGGAAGGGGACCACAGGGCTGGCCACAGGGTTCGAGCTCTTTGGATGCTTGAAGTAGCCGATGCCATTGGCTGACAGGCCCCAGGACTTGGCTCTGATGTTGGTGACCGGCAGCAGGGCCATCTGGCTGGGGCCTGTGGAGAGAAACAGGCCCAGGCTGAGAGGAGGGGGTGGGCAGCCTCCTATCCAGCTGTCTCGAGGGCACCACGGGGCTCCAGGTCACTCCCTTCTGTCTCTTGGTCTCAATCTTTTTCCAGGTGGCTTGGAAAAAGACTGGCTTTTCCAGTCACCTGAAAGCCATGACCACCACCAGGGCCACGATGGTTCCCTGCAGGAAGCTCTGGCTGATGCAGGCCTGGCCTGGGCTCCAGGAGATCAAACCCTCCTACTAATAGGTCCTTGGGGTCTTTCTTAGGCCTCATGCAAAAACCACTCAAGCCAAATCCTGGGCCCCAGGCGAGCCATACCTGAACGGTTGGTGGGGGGGCTGGGACTAGGGCTGAGGCCACGACCAGGATTAAAGCTGGGGCCCAGACCAGGGTCTGTGGAGGGGGTGGGGCTGGGCGAGGAGCAGCAAATGACCGGGCAGGGGTGGGTAGAGCAGAGGTCCAAGGTGCGGAGCGCTGGAGCTGGGGCTGAGTGGGTCGGGCCAGTGGTACCTGAGGAAACCAGAGACTGTATG
>SJYA01003157.1:478421-524879 GCA_006410615.1 Neotragus moschatus | reverse complement strand
GAGGCCCAGCTACCTGGAGAAGCACTGAGCAGGCCAGGAAGCAATACCAGCTTCAGCAGGACAGCGAAGCAGCTGCTCCCCCCGCCAAACCAGGAGACCTTCTGACCCACCACCACTCTCCTACAAACCCCCAGTGAGGTCAGATCTTGAGGTGGATCCTCATTTTCAGGAGATATTTTCCAGGGCTCCTCTGACCCTGGCCACCCACCCAAGCCCCACCTGGCCTGGTGATAGCTGGTAGCCAGGCCTCCAGGGACATACCCATCACTTTCCACCAGATCCTCCTCGGTGCGCAGGCTCAGCACGTACAGTGTGGACATGGACACCACGCTGGGAGCCGCAGGAAAGGGCCATTGTTAGAGCCGGAGCCACAGACCAGCGCCCTCTCCCCAGGATGGGGGCCTGTGGCTTTTGGTCCCAGGGGACAGGCTCCAAAGGGATGGCTGTATGTGGGTCTTCCCAGTCCCAGGGGGAGGAGGAGACAGGATGAGGCAGCCCCCCACTCCTTCCCCGAGAGCTCCCCGGGCCACGGCCCCTGCTCCCCCAGGCCCCACACCCTGAGCCGGCCACCGCCCGAGTCTGGAGGCCCAGTCACCTGAAAGCCATGACCACCACCAGGGCCACAATGGTTCCCTGCAGAAAGCGCTGGCTGATGCAGGCCTGGTCTGGGACCACAGACGATGACTGAGGACCAAGAGGAAAGGGGACAGAGGCCCAGACTTAGGGAGCCCGCGGTCTTGCCCACCGTGGGCTCTGTTGGAGGTGGGGGACAAAGGTTACTCATCCCCTCAGTGGGCAGAGGGGGAAGCAGGAGGAACCGGTAGCTGGGGGAGCTAGAGGGTTGGGAGGGGAGGGACAAGGAAGTGCTTCTAGTCAGTGAGCTGGGAGAGGGGGCAGCTGGAAAGCTCCATGATGATGGGGAGGCCCCAGTCCAGCCTGCCCCCATCCTGCCCACCCTCACCTTGCTGGCCACCTTGGGGGGCCTCTTCTTGTGGGGGACACTGCCTGCCCGGCTNGGAGGGACAAGGAAGTGCTTCTAGTCAGTGAGCTGGGAGAGGGGGCAGCTGGAAAGCTCCATGATGATGGGGAGGCCCCAGTCCAGCCTGCCCCCATCCTGCCCACCCTCACCTTGCTGGCCACCTTGGGGGGCCTCTTCTTGTGGGGGACACTGCCTGCCCGGCTGAACTGGCTCCCTGCATGGCTGCAGCAAGAGGACCAGGTCAGAGGTGCCCCTGGGAAGGGGGTCAGGCCTGCCCCTGGCCCACGCCCCCACCTGAAGGCGCCCGAGCTGCCGGTGGACTTGAGGCTGTCGAGACGCCGCAGCTTGGCCAGCTTGTGGCTCCAGCGCTCCAGCTCGTCGATGCGCGTCTCCAGGTTGTCCGTCAGCTTGCACAGCTCCTTCACGGCACCCACGTTCTCCATGAAGATGCGCTCCTGCCGCGGGCGATGGCCAGTGTCGAGGGCACAGTCAGCCCCTGGGAGGCCCAGGCCACGGGCCCATGGGGGAGCAGGAGGGAGCCCTCGAAGCCCCACCCAGGCCAGCCTCACCTCTCATCCAGCCTCAGCTCCCCCAGCTCCCTGTTCCTGCCTCTGAACACCATCCCACCTCTCCACCTTTCCCCACCCGAGGACAGATATCTGTGGTCCTCACAGCCTCCCATCTCCATCTCCCCCTCTGATGGACATGGTGTCTGAGACTTCAGCAGAGGCCAAGACCTAGGACATGCTCACTGGCACCCAGCCTCATGCCAGGAAAGTTACAAACATCATCCTCAACAAACCATGTGTTTAAACTTTGCCATAACCCTCGACGGAGGATGAGATGGCTGGATAGCATCACCAACTCAATGGACATGAATTTGAGCAAACTCTGGGGGATGGTGAAGGACAAGGAAGCCTGACGTGCTGCAGTCCACGGGTCACAAAGAATCGGATGTGACTGAGCAACCGAACAACAAAACGGCATACGTTCTCATCTGTAACGATCGTTTCTCTCTTTTTGCATTAGAGGAAGGTGACTCTCAGGAGGGTCCTCTTGCCCTTGATCACACAGCCACAGACTGGCCAAATCCTCATCTCCCACCTCCACCTCTCCCTGTGGGGTGGGGAGGGGGCTCTAGAAGCAGTATGAGAGGAGACTGGGGTGGGGGGATGCTCCGACTCTGCACTTCAGTGCCCTGTCTCTATGCGGCGGCTGCTGAATGCCCTCCAGCTGGTCCACCCTTCTGCCTCTTGGGCTCCTTCCAGTTCCCCCACCCAGAGACCTTGTTCACCACCAGGAAGTTCTCTATGGTTTTCCCATTGGCAAAGACCACATCTCCCGTGTCCTTCACGGCCTCGGGCAGGATCTCCTTCACCTCCTGAGCGATGACACCTGGGGAGGGACAAGCCAGGTGTGTGTTGGAGGGAAAACTGCCCACGGCACATAATGTAGGCAGGGGCTGGGGCTGGTGAGGGTGAAATTCTGGGAGCTAGGTAGAGATCTGAGATCCAGGGAGCCCTGGAGCAGGGTGGCAGTTCCAGGGGTCAAGGTGTGGGGTTCTGAGGGGTAGGTGCAGGTAGGGGCAGATTCTCGGAAGGACGGACCGCAAGGGAAAGGGGACAGAGATCCAAGAGAATAAAGGCAAGATTCGTCCAGGGAACAGAGGAGCGGGGATCCCGGGACCGCAAGTGCCAGACTTCCAAAGTGCAGGGGCTCCAGGTGAAAGGGCAGGTCTCCCAGAGGGCCAGGATTCCCAGGGGCGGGGTTCCATGAGTCGGGGGAAGGGGTTCTTGGAAGCAGAGTTTCCAGAGGACAGGGACAGAGGCGGGGTTACCGGATGCCAGATCCCAGCCCCTAGATCTTTACCTGTTTCTGGCGCCGCGGCTTCGATGCCGGCAGTGGCGGCAAACTCCGGCTTGTACCTGTAGTGCACCAGCCGCATGCGCGAAATCCTCTTCAGCTGCTCGGTGGTGTCCACCTGCGCGGGAGCCAGGGCCCAACTGACCCCCTCCCCTCCTGGGCCAGTCCGGTGGCAGGAGTGTGGAGGGGGTAGACCCTGCTACCACCAATGTGGCGGGATCCAGAGACCCAAGGCCAGCCTCCTCCAAGGCCTTTCCCTGGAGCCCCGCCCCTAGGAGCCCCGCCCACAAGATAGCCCCGCCCCAGCCCGCCCCTGCCATAGGCTCCTCCCCGCTCAGTGAGTCTCCGTCCCCGGCCCTGCCCCCACCTCCTGCACGTGCTCCTTGGCCCGCAGGTCCGAGGGGTGCATGAGCGAGCCCATGACCTTGACGTTGCCGTGCACCACCAGCGCCTCATCGGGCCGGTCCGTGTTGATGCCCACACGGCCATGGTGGAAGACCGTGTCCGGCACCTGTGCCCGTTGCCACAGCACCTCGCTGTCACTCTCAAACTGGCCTGGATTGGAGGCCTGGCAGGAGTTGGAGCTGGATCAGTCCTGGGGGGGTTGGTGGACGCACAGCACCCTGGGAAAGGGGGAAACCCCACAGCCACCCCTCCAGCTCCAGCCGGAGCTCCTCACATCCCCATGCCCAGCTTAAACTGTCCTCCCATGGCTGTAACTTTCAGAAAAGCCACCAACCGGGTCCTGGCCACCTCCACACTTTATTGTGAAGGAGGCACTGGCCCTGAGAGGGTGGGAACCTTGCCACCCTCCAGGGCCACAAAGGATCAGCACTCCAGCTCCTGACCCCTGAGTACCCCGTATTTCTCCTGGGTGCTGTTTCTCCCAGGTCTGGAGAGGACCCTCAGCCCCTTGGGGGAGGTGACCCTCACCCGGACAATGATGCGCTCTGAGATCTGGGCGGCCAGTGTGTAGTTCTGATTTTGTGCGTGGGCCTGGAGGGCCACCACCAGCATGAAGTACCTGGACACAAGAGGGTCTCAGATGTGCCCGGGGTCCTGCCCCATTCCCCTCCCACCTCCACCAGCCTTCCTAGGTCAGATGTACAGTGCACTTGGTCATCTCCCCCAGGCCCCAGGCACCCAGGAGGAGAGCATGACCACCCCACCCTACAGAGGAGGGGCTTCCCACATGGCTTTGGTGGTAAAGAGCCCGCCTGCCCATGCAGGAGACAGAAGAGATGGGGGTTCGATCCCTGGGTCGGGAAGACCCCTTGGAGGAGGGCATGGCAACCCATTCCAGTGTTCTTGCCTGGAGAATCACCATGGACAGAGGAGCCTGGGGTGGGAGGTGGGGGCTACAGTCCACGGGGTCGCACAGAGTCAGACACGACTGAAGCGACTAAGCACGCACTACAGAGAAGGAACCTGAGTCTCCACTAGGGGGCGGAAACAGCTAGGAAGCCAGCTTCCGCTCTCCTATCTGTAAGTGGTGAAGGGCTCTGAAACCCAGGTCCCTCATGGGGGAAGTGCGTCAGTCTCTGGGACTCCGTTCCTGGCATGCTACAGGCGGGCAGGGGCTGGAGGAGAGTGGGGGAGACACCCTCCCGCCCCTGGTCTTCAGAAATGGAGGGGCTCTGGGGCAGAGGCGCAGCCCGCTCACCTCTGGTCGGGGTTAGGCTTGCCCTTCTTGCGCATGTTGTTGGCGGTGGTCTCGCTGAAGTGCAGCCTCCCCACAGTCACTTTCGTGACCTGTTCAGGGGGCAGATTGACCCTGCAGAGGAGGGGCAGGGTACTCAGGGGCCAGGGAATAGAGGCTGCGGAGAGCCAGGCCACGGAGGGGCCCCGGGGTCAGGAATGTGTGGGAGGGGCACGTTGTGGCTGCCTTTGGCCCTCCTTGGCTCCTGCCAGGGGAGCCCTCCTGGGGATCTCTCCAGCCACGGCTCAGACACTCACGTGACGGGGTTGAAGGGCCGCTTGCTTCGGTCCGACTGCGACTGCTCGATGTTGATGGACTGGTTCAGGGCCTCCAGCTGGGGAAGGAGCAGAGGCCAAGGGCACCTCAGGGCCTAGGGTCTCCCCACCTGGTTGGTCCTGCCCCCCTCAGCCTCTTAGCCCAGGCCCAGCCCAGCGGGAAATTTCCTGGGGAAATTGAGGCCCACCCTCCCCTTGGCCCACAGACTCCTGTGCCTTCTCCTGCACCGCAGCGCCCCCCATGAGCCCAAACCCACACCACTCTCCCACCTACGTGCACACACGTGAGCACACACACACAGGCAACTTTGCTGGCCACCAATTCACACCCATGCACCCCACCCATCTTCAAGTACACATCCCAAATCAGCCTCCACAAACACCCACGCGTGCATGCTAAGTCGTTTTGGCCCTGTCTGACTCTTTGCGACCCCAAGGACTGTAGCCCAGCAGGCTACTCTGTTCATGGGATTCTCCAGGCAAGTGGGTAGCCATCCCCTTCTCCAGGGGATCTTCCCGACCCAGGGATCGAACCTGTGTCTCCTGAGGCTCCTGCCCTGAAGATTCTTCACTGCTGAGCCACCCGGGGAGCCCATCCACAAACACCCAGTCACACCCAAAACACACTCCCCAGAGCCCATCCCACTCCCAGGCCTCTCAACCCCTCCAGAGCACAGGCTGAGCCACGGCAATGCCAGGCCCCACTCATGACATGGAAGGAGACACACGCGGCCAGGCCATCAGGTGGCTCGTGGGCTCAAAATCAACCACCACCACCGTGGAGGTGCTGGACAGTGAGGGGCCTCAAGTCAAAATGGGCCTCAGGGCAGGTGTCCCAGAGGAGGCAGCTGAGTGAACGGTGAAGGTCAAGGAGCGGTCAGCCAGGGGAGGAGGCAGGCAGTGGGGTTCAGAGGGCGTCCCAGAGAAGGAGCCGCCTGGGGGGAGGCAGGGGCTGTGACTGGGCACAGCAAACCAGGGCCGGGGTGAGGATGGCGGTCCCGAAAACCTCTGCCAGGTCAGCCTAGCAGTCAGGGCCTTGCTGGGGTGGATGGGGGAGACGGGGTCCTGGAGGCCTTAAACGGGGAATGTTGGGCCCTGTGTCTCAGGTGGAACAGAAGTCCGGCTGTGGGTGGTCAGATAAGGAGGGGGCCGGCCTGGTCTGGGCAGAGGTGCGGGGAGGAGAGGAGGGGACCAGGTTGTGGAAAGTTCCAGGAGAGAGAGCGGAGCCTAGTGCATGGTGAGAGGTGGGCAAGCAGGTCCCAGGGCCCCAGAGCCCCATTCCCAGAGAGGAGAGCCTAGGGAGAGCGAGTTTGCAGGGAGTTCATTTTGGGATGCTATACTGAGGCAGCCGACAGCAGGGTCAGGAGCGGGGTCCTGGCTGGGCACACAGACTTGGGGTCACAGGGTAGAGAAGGAAACGGGAAGCGGAACTGAGCAGAGGGCTGGGGGCATGACCCTTAAGGGGCAGGCACGGGGGTTCAGGTGGGAAGGGGGCTGGACTCAGCCCCTAGGAGTCTCCTCAGGACACACTCACCTGGCCCCAGGCTCATTCGGCTCCCCTGGCCTGCTGCCCACCCTCACTGCCGAGCCCCAGACCTGCCTTCACTCCATGCAGCTTCAGGTAGAAGCAGTCCAGGGGCTTGAGGCCTTCGGGCGTCTTGACGTACTTGGGCTCGCCCAGCATGCCGATGTACGCCGTCACCTGGAAGTGGTTCTTCTTCTGGCACACGAACGCGTCGTCGCCCACCGAAAAGTTGAAGCCCTTGTCGGCGTCCACGCGGTAGGTGAGCATGGGCCTGGGGGCAGGCGAGGACACTCGACCGAGGGCCTCCAGCTGGGCCTGCCTCGCCTGTCCCGTCTGTGGCCTGTGTCCCCAAGCCAACTTCCTACCTGGTGCCCTCATCCTCAAACCTCTCTCAGGATTGCTCCCACTTCTCAGAAATGGAAACTGAGGCCCCCAGGAGGATCTGAGCTCTGGTGTGACAATGCCTCGGCCAATATTCCTCCCTTACGTGCCTGGGACCACTGTGCCCCGGTGATGGGGGAGGCTGGGCAAGACCCTAGGACGGGAGTGAGCTCCTGATGAGGGGGCCTGACAGCCCCTCACCACACTTGGCTTCTTCCTGGAATGCTGCCCAAAGGCCTCCTCCCTCCAGGGAGACAGGGTGAGAGGGGATGTGTCTGTGGAGCCTCACTGTGCCTGACAGCTGGTTGCCATGGAAACGGTGGAACCAGGCGCCGGCTCTGCACGGGCCCAGCCCCTGCCCACCAGCTTGCTCAAGCCCCCAGACTTCATCCTGACTCCTACCCGGTGGGGAGGGGGCTCTCTGGGCAGCCTGGACTCAGCCTCAGTTTACCCATCTGTTGCTGGGAAGGTGTTCTTGGTCTGGGCTCTTTGGGGGATCTCCAGGGGGCAGGACACAGGGAGACTGTTGGCCTGCCTTCCCCCAGGTCCCCAGGCATAAGCAGTGCCCCCGATGCCCAGGCCTGCCTGGAGGAAGCTGGGCAGGGAAAATGTTTCCAAACTTGGAGAGGCCTTTGGGCCTGGCTAACATCTACGGGAAGATGCAGGGCTCACCGCTTCTCCCTCCCTGGGCTCCGCTCATCTGTCTGACCACCCAGGAAACACCCAGAAAGTGCCTGGACCACACTGGGGTGGACCTCAGGTACCAACTTCCTGGCCTTGGGATCTGGGGTGGCAGGGCTGACCTGAGAAGTATGGCTGTAGGAATGGGGAGGGGTCCTCACCAGGCCATAGGGCTGGACATCCAAAGACCTCTCCCCGACACCCAGGTAGGGTCTCAAACGATCCTTTAGCCACTACATCAGTTGGACAGCTCCTTGCCCCAGCCCTGAGGGCTTCGCACTAACAACCCCACAAAGCCTGGGACCCCCAACTCCAGGAGGCTGAACTAGCTGTGAGAAGGCAAGTCCCAGACACCCTGCCCAGTCCCAGCAAGGTCCAAAGTGAGCTGATGGTGAGCCACACTCTCACCCCTCGCTGGCCTTCCGTGGGAGTGAGGGGAGTGGTCCCAGAGTGCTCCTGGCTGGGTCCCAGGAAGCTGAGTCC
The DNA here is from genome assembly GCA_006410615.1 of Neotragus moschatus. NCBI lineage: Eukaryota > Metazoa > Chordata > Mammalia > Artiodactyla > Bovidae > Neotragus > Neotragus moschatus. The sequence continues at coordinate 516,993 of SJYA01003157.1, read as the reverse complement.
ACATGGGTGGGTGCTGGAGCAGAGCTAGGAATGCTGGGGCAGCCTCTGACCAGTCCTCCCCCACCCACTGGTCCCTCCCCTGCAGGGAGGGGGCTTGCTGGAAGGGCCTCCCTGACACTCAGCTTCCGGCTACCTTCCTGGAATGCAGGAGGAGGGGGGAGGGGAGGAGGAGCCAGAAAACACCCCTCTCCACCCACTGCTGCCAGACTCGCCCACTGGCCCCTCCCTGGCCGACACCACCTTCTTAAGGAGGCCTTGGGCTGGCTCAGGAATCAGGAGCTCTGAGTGGCAGTCCTAGCTCTGCCCTGAGCCCGTCTGCTCTTCTGTGAAAGGGGACTATCGTGTTCCTAGGGTGCTTCCAGCCCTGCTCTAGGATCCTGAAGCCAGAGCTGGGGTTGCCCAGATGGCACGACCAGGAGTGGTGGGAGGTGGTGGTGGTGGTGGTGGTTTAGTCGCTAAGTCGTGTCCAGCTCTTTTGTGACCCCATGGTTGGTAGCCCGCCAGGCTCCTCTGTCCATGGGACTTTCTAGGCAAGGATACCAGAGTGGATTGTCATTTCCTTCTCCAGGGGATCTTTCTGACCCAAGGATGGAACCTGGGTCTCCTGCGTTGGCAGGCGGATTCTTTACCGAGGGAAGGGGCACGAAGCACTCACAGCTCCTTGTAGTTAGCGTCGTACAGTGTCGCCCATTTGTTCTGCTGATGCGGTTGCCACCTGATGGACTGGTAGTTGGGGTCCAGGTAGGAGCCACTGAGGCTGTCACTGTCCTGCAGGAGACCTGGAGAGAGGGAATGGCCATGGGCCCCAGCCCTGGGCCCTACCTCCCCAACTCAAAAGCCTGAGCAGGCCAGCCCTGTACCTGGTGAGGGGGCACCTGGTGGATGCCAAGGGGGCGTCTGGACCCGGGCGATGCTGAGGGGCAGGGAGCCAGGCCCGGGTGAGAGCGGGCCCTGGGGAGGCCAGGGTGGGGAAGGGGCTCGTGCTGGGTGCGGGGGCAGGGCCGTCACAGTCCCAGGCTCCTGTTTGATCATTCCGTTCAGCATCTGGGCGTTGAGGGTGTTGGGAGGTGATTCTGAGTGCTTCCTCTTCTTGGCGGGGTGTGGGGGGAGCCTGGGGGATACAGGTGTGCGTCATGGGGAACCAGTGCCCCCCCCAATCTTTCCCACTGGGCATTACCCCCGCTCCCCTCTCCGCCCTGTTCCAGCAGGATACGCCCAGCCCAGCGGGCACCTCCTTCAGGAAGCCACGTCTTTACCTCCTCTGTGCTCTCCCATCACGCTGTGTACTCATTCTGTGTCTGTCCCTCCTCCCTGCTCCCCAGCCTGTGGAATCCACGAGGGCAGGCCCACACCTGACTCGCCCGTGTGTCCCCATCACACCCGGCAACTGGCCTGGTACACCAAGTGCTCAGAATCGTTGGTGGAATGAATGAGTCTGTCCCTTCCCTGTGGGGTCATTCTCAGTATCACCCGTTATAGTGAGGGCTCTTTGGAGAGCAGCTTCCAGAAACAACCCAGAGGGCTTGGACCACCAAGGCTGGGAGAGTTTCCTGGAAAAGGGGCTGATGATTTGGGCGGGCTACGCAGCACCCCTTCCCCTTCTGGTTTACAAAAAGCTTTGCCAGTGGAATCTTTCCTTGAATGAAATCTTTCACGAAATCTCAAATGTCCAGAACTGATAAAAAGATAATTCTGCAGCTGGAGTCAGAGCGGAATTAGTTCTGAGTCTACACCTAGAACCTCCTCAGAAAACTGAGGACTCCGTGGTGATTAGAAAGTCACTGCTATGTGGGTAAGAGAACCGGCCCGGGTTCAGTCTGTGGCTCTGTCCTTTCCTACCTCTGTGACCTGGGCAAGCATCCCCTCCCTGCCCCCACCAAGCCTCAGTTTTCCTATCTGGGCAACAGGGATGGCCATTCTCATCAAAGTAGTCAATGGGGAGCATTTGGCCTTGGCTGTAAATCCCCTAGGCTTTGCTGGGCGTATACATATACCTTCACCGACCCTCATCTCTGGGGTTCAGAGCCTTTTGCCCTTCCTGGGTTCATCCCTGCTCCTCCCTCTGTCTCCGTCCTGAAGCTGCTGCCCCGAGCACTGCCTCCCCCGGCCCCCACCAGCCCATCTCCCCACCACCGAGGAGGCTGCCCGGCTCTTACTCAGCTCCGTGTTGCTGGAGCAGCTGGTGGAGCATCTGGGACTGCTGGCCATGGTGGAGGTCGGTGGGCACCAGCCCCTGCCCCATGGCAGCGTAGGGGGGCATTGGAGGCTCGGCCTTCATGTACAGGTCCCGCTGCAGGACCGGGTAGTGCGGTGGGGGCGGTGGGGGCGGTGGGGGACCTGGCAGGTGGGCTGGAGGTGGGGGCGGGTGCTCCAGGCGGGAGGGCACCCCCACATGGCACAGGGTCTCGGGGGTAATGGTACGCAGGAGATGGGGGTCTGTGGGAGAGAGGGGGCAGGGGGTGGACACTAGGTTTCCAGGCACCAGCTCTCCCTGGGGCAGGGTCTCCTCATACCTACCCCCTCCTGAGCCCAGCCTGGGGGCTGCCCTCCCACCCATCCCACGTGGGAGGAGGCTGGGCAGCCCAATCCCACTGCAGGCCTGGGCCGGGAGGCCAGACCCTGTCCAGCGGGTAGGCAGCCTTTCGCCCCATCCAAGCCCACTCCTTCCCCGGGATGAGCCTGGCCCAGCTCCCTGGGGAGGACCCACGTCCCAAGGCTCTCTCCCAAGCCCCTCCAGGCCTGCTCCTCCTCTGGACTTTGGGAAGGAGTCTCCTGGGACCCCCAGTGCAGTCCTACAGCGAGGGGAGCCCCCCTCCTCCCTCTGGCAGCCCCTCTACCAGGCTCCCAGGGGCCAGCCCCCCAGCCTGAGTCGGGGAAGCCCCAGCTCCCTTTGTTCCCCAGGAGGCATTCCAGAGATGTTTCTGGTAAGATAAACAGAACTCTTGACCCCTCTCTGGGCCGTGGGGAGAAGGCTGCCTGCCATCCTTCTGCTCTTGGCCACCTGGGGGCCGCGGCACCCCTGAGCACACCCCGAGGCACGGTGGGCCCAGCCAGCTGCACCTAGGCTGCCTCCCCGAGCCATCCACTCACCGCCGAAGGGTGCGTCCATGATGGCGCAGGCGGGCAGGCGGGTGGCATCACTGGCAGGGACACTTGCTCAGAGGCCGGGCCGGCTCCCCACCCGCCCACGGGGAAACAATAGCCAGCGCCGGGGAGTATTTGACCAGCGATAATCTGGGCCTGTTGGGCGGCCGCTGGCCCCCCACCCCCACCCCCAGCTCGCTCCCTCCCTCCCGATAAGGCCGCCCCAACCACTTGCCCAAACCCCAGAGGGGGAGGGCGGTGCCCGCAGGACTCACCATTCACCTGCTGGGGGGAGTAGGCCTCGGAGCCCGAGTCTGGGGGAGAGTCTGGCAGGGTACTGTGGAGAAGAGGGAAGGGCTGTTGGCTGGGCCACAGGACCCCTGCCTCCCAGTAGGGCAGCTCTTCTGCGGGGCAGGGTCCCAGAGACCCAGGGGCTAGAGGCCTTGAGGTCTCCCCTCCACCCTGTTACAGGCATTTCTCTTTACCAGCTCCCTTGGGGTGCCCGGCAGGGCCAAGGCTGAGTTGCAGGTGGGGGGCCTTGGGCTCCCACCCCGCATCCCCTCAGACCTACAGGGCACTAGGAGGGCCTGTCCCTGGTTCAGGGATTCAAGGACTCCCTCCCCAGGTCCAAGGGCCAGGCCAGCTCTTTTCTTCCTGCACCCACTGAAGCCCCACTTCCTGGAAACTCTAGGGGGCCCTAGGGGGCTGGGCCTGGGAAACGTCAGAGGGTCACCGGAGGGGCTGCCCTGCCATGGGCAGGTGTGGGCTGGGCAGGGAGCCAGCTTGCCAGGCCTGCACTCATAGGCTTTGTGTTATCAGTGGTTCGGGCGAGAAAGAACAAACTCGACTCTGAGAGGTCAGCACGTCCTCCATGAACCCTGCGCTTGCCCGGACAGGAAAGCGGTGGCCACTTGCAGGGGGCTGGCTCTCTGGCCATCGTGGCCCCCACATCTGGGAAGACTGCCCACTGTCAGGCCCAGGCAGCATCTGAGGCAGCCCAGTCACTGCAGACACGGCCCTGGGCTAACTGAGGTCCCCAAGGTCCTCTGGACAAGCCACCCCCCACTGGCTCCCCCAGGCCCCGTGCGTGAGGATGACAGGATGGGGACCCGGTCCCCTGTGGCCCTCGCGGCCCGGCGGGCGGACTGGGGCCTCTCCAGCTCCGTGTCTGTCTCCCCACCTGCCTGCACTGCTCTGACAGTGCAGTTTTGTGTAAAGGCCCTTCTCTCCCTCTAGCCCCTGCAAACTCACATGCCAAGTCCACAGGACCTTGCCTTCTTTCTCCTAACTCCCCACAGCGCTTGAGTTGCTGATTTACTGATTACTAACTCCCTCCTTAACTAGACCCCCTGCAGGAGAGACAGGTCTGCCTTGTTTTCCACCTAGAACAGGACCTGGCAGGGATGGGGCGGCAGGAGCCGTTCGGGGCCCATGGAGTGTCTGTGTGGCTCTGGACATGCGCTTTCTCTCCCTGGGAAATGGCTTCAGTGGGCCATCCGAATCCTGCTGTGAGGGAGACGGGGCCCTATGCACGGGCTGGCTGGTTTTGGGGTACCCCAGGAGCTGGCTACTGGGGCAGTTGATGAGCTCACACAGAAGCCTGGGGTACAGCAGCGGGCACCCAGCAGACACTTGTTAGGTGGTGTTAGTTCTCTTCCCTCCCTGCCCTTCAGGGTCCACAGCTTTAGGACAGCGTCTCGGCCTGGAGCGGCCAGCTGCCTTCTGCCGCTATGGCTCACCCCTGCCTGGCCTCCCCTCTATAAGCCAGGACGTGGCCACTATCCCCCAGTACTTCCTCTGGGCTTCCTTCCCCACACAGTCACGTGATGGGGCAGAAGCATTTGGGGCTCCCTTTACAGCTGGGGCTGCTGAGGCCCTAACAGAGGTTGAGGGTCAGTACCGGGAAGAATGGGCTTCCCTGGTGGCTCAGCTGGTAAAGAATCCGCCTGCAATCCCAGAAGGCTGGGAATAGTGGAGCTGGAGACGGAGCCTGGCTGTCTGACGGGTATCGTGTGCCCAGCACCCCACTATCCTTCCACTCAGAGACAGGGTCCCCTACTCCCTGCCTCAGCCTGGGGGGGGAACCCAGAACTTTCTCTAAGCATCTCTGCAGGGCTTGGCAAACCCATGCTCCCTGCCTCTACACGGGCTGGGCGGGTGGCTGCCTGGAACCTCGGGTCACAGCTGGGCCCACGCTGAGCCCCGGAGTCAGGCGGGGACGTGGGCTCCTTGGAGAGGAGCGGGGAGGACCTGAGAGGGGGAGGCTGGCTTGTCCCCACTCCCCACTCCCCTGCTCGGAACCCTCAGCTGCCCACTGCCTCAGCACAAAGCCTCCTCAGCCTAGTCCTGGAGCACCCCCCGCCCGCCACCACCACCTTGCTACCTGCAGGGCAGCCCGCTCCCCACTGCCCAGCCTCGGCCCCAGGCCCACTGTCACTGTGCCCACGCCTTGCCTGGCCCGGGGCCCCTACATCTTAACCCGCCTGCCACACTCCCTGCCCTCACTCACCCGGGGGCATAGGGAGCCTTGGGCTCTGCCTTGATGGGGGGCCCAGAACCCCCCAGGAAGGGCTTGGGAGCAACACCCATGCCGTTGTTGTTGTTGCAGTTGAGCGGGGCGCTGTAGCTCGGGGGTGGGAGGGCCCCATGGCGCCCCGGGGAGGGTCCGCCCCCCGGGGGGCTCAGGTGGTGGACCCCGCTGGAGCTGGGGATCGCTGGCTGCCCATGGGGGTAGGAGGCCGCACTGGCTGGAGCAGAGATGTCAGGGAAGCAGCTGCGGAGAAGGGAGGAAGCTCAGCGCCAGCGGGGGGCCCCCAGCCCCTCCCGGGGCCCCACCCGCAGGGCAGCGTGGACCCGCAGAGGGCTCAGAGGCTGGCAGAGGGGGAGGAGCGGCTTTTGGAGGCGGGGCCCGAGGGGCAGGGGGCGGGGCCACTCACAGGTCAGAGGCGTCCTCCTTGCTGATGTACTCCTCCAGGATGCTCGTGTCTATGTTGGAAGGCTCCAGGGCGCCGTTGATGTCGTGGCCTGCAGGGAGGAGTGGCCATGAGTCACAGCAGAGACCCAGGACCCACCGCCCCCCCAACCTGTGCCCACGTGGAGCCGGAGCCCTTCACAGTCACCACCTGCCGCCCCTCCAGCAGGCAGGGACGCTGCTGCTCCCAGCCTGGACTCCCCCAAGAGGGGAGGGGCCCACAGTCTGCATCTGGACGGACCCACCGGTTCCTGCCCCTCCATCCCCTCTCCCAGATGCGACGAGCAAGTCCCTTCATCTTGTCTGTAAGATGGGGTGAACATGTCCCCATCGTACGAGGTGCCGCCACCCTCACGGCCTCGGGCCCAGACTCGCTGACTGTCCTGCCCTGTCCTCCAGGCAGCGGTTCCAGACTGCCCAGCTGCGGGCAGCCAGGAGCGTCGGGCCTGGTGGGGCTGGACCACACATCCTGGGTGGGGCAGCGGGGGTGGTGCATGGGGTTCGGGAGACTCCTGCTCCCCGGGCCCAGCTGCAGGTGGAGAGGGAGCCGGGGTTGGAGTCAGGAGCGCCCAGCCCCCGCTCAGTGCGTGTGCCTACCAGCCTTATAATGAGGGCGAAGGTGCTGAGCCCAGAGGAGGAAACAGCCTCAGAGAGGTTCAGCGGGGAACAGCGGGGGCCCTGGGCCCTCCGCCTGGCCTGGCCTGGCCCCACCAAGGAGGGGGACTCTCAGAAAAGGCTACCCCGTGCTCTCAGGCATCCGCAGGGGAGGAGATGCCCTCCCCTGCTCCCCCCTCCCGAGGTCACCTTGCAGGGAGAGTTGGAGGGCGGGGTGATAAGGGGGCTGACGTGGGAGATGCGTCAACCCCGATAATGGAGGCTGGCCCCCCGACCCTGTTAGCCTGGGCTGGCTGGCCCCACTGAGGCAGGAGGCACCCCTTCAACAGGCCCCTAGGCCTTGAGTCAGGGGTCTGTACCTCATGCTCCCTCCCCTGGTGAACCCTGGGAACAGATCTCAGGTGCAATAATAAATCCTAGATCACCTACTGCGTGCTGTGTGACCTTGGGCAGGTCACTCACCCTCTCTGAGCCTCAAGCTCCTTAGTAAAATGGGGACACGAACAGCTAACACTTTACAGGGTTGTTGTGAGGATGAAACAAATTAAGGTGTATAGGGGGCCTGGCACATAGTGGGTGCTCAGCGAACTGGCTGTCCTCACTCCCCAGCACCCAGAGCCCTGGGGTCCCCAGGAACCCCCAGCCCAGGCCTCTCCCTGGCCCCGGCCGGCATTTCAAGAATGCTGAGCCCCGCTTAGGTGATTAATGAGTGGCTAAGCCCTCCTAGGAGTCACGCGCTGCCTGGGACAGGCCCTCCTGCCTGGGCTCACCCGGCCGGGAACAAGGGACATCCACCAAGCATCGCCAGTGGCCGCCCGGGGCAAGGGGAGCTTCTCAAGCTGGGAGTGACCAGGCTGCAGGCTGAGATCCTAGGACTCCAGTCACGCTCCGACCCCCACCCCATCCTTCCCAGTTAACGGAGGGTCCCGTTTATCGAGCGCCTGCTGTGCCCCAGGCACTTTTAGAGCCTAACACACTAACAATCGTAGGAGTTTATTCTATGCAAGGCAACCTACAGGCCCTTCCGGTGCACTGAGACACTTCACCCTCCCAACCTGTAGCCGTGACAATGACATGGTGAAGATGACATTGACAGGGGCTCCCGGGAGTGCTCACTGGGCCCCAGCACCCTTTTAAGTGCTTAATGGGTTTACCTCCCAATCGCCCCTGAAGACCTGGTGTTTGTTATTAGCCTCATTCTCTTTGTCCAGAGAAGCCAAGTCTCTTGCCCAAGGCAACAGGGCGAGGAGAGGCCAGGGGCACGGGCCTGACTGCAAGAGGGAAGGTTTGGTTGGTGGTCGCAGAGGCTTCCTGGCCATCCTGGGCGACCCCCCTGGATGGGGGATGGTCCTGANATTCTCTTTGTCCCGAGAAGCCAAGTCTCTTGCCCAAGGCAACAGGGCGAGGAGAGGCCAGGGGCACGGGCCTGACTGCAAGAGGGAAGGTTTGGTTGGTGGTCGCAGAGGCTTCCTGGCCATCCTGGGCGACCCCCCTGGATGGGGGATGGTCCCGAGGGAGGCAGGATCGGGCACAGGGAATGGGGAGGGAGGAGGTACTGGAGCGTCACGCCCACCTTGGCCGCTGAAGCTGCAGGTTTTTGAGACTGAACTTGGAATCCACAGTGAATGATGGGGTGATGGAGTCATGGTGTTGCTATTTATAACAGGCCACCCCTCCTCCCCTCCTCCCCCTCCTCCCCTGGCTAGGAGCACTCCTAATCACCCCTAATCCTCCTGCCCACCTCCCCCCACCTCAGGGATTGGGGGGGGCTCAGACAGAGGCATCTTGGGAGACCCTAACGAGAACCAGATGTGGTTGGGGGGAGGAGAGGCCCTCCGGTGCCAGGGGCCGGGCGGACGGGAGGATGCAGGCAGGAGGGGTGAGCCACTGGGGCAGGGTGGGGGTGGGCCGACGGGTGGGAGAGAAGTATGAGGTTTGGGGGTTGAGGGGCCTCCTGAGGGACCCTGACCCCAAATATTTGCTTTCTCTGGGAGTCGTTGAGGCCTGTCTGGCCCTCTCCCCACACCACCCATTCTAAAGGGTCCAGCCACTAAGCAGATGCCCCCAGTCTGTCTGTGAACCACACTGGAGATTTCTAACCCAACTTTCCAGCCCAGGGACTCCTGAGGCTGGAGCAGAGGCCCCCAGGAACTCAGGAGAAAGGCAGAGCAAACTCTTGGGGGTGTGCCCTTCCCCACTGCTCCCAAAAGAACCCTGGAAATCGCTGAGCCAGCAGCAAACACCTGTCAGGCAGGAAGCTAAGAGCGTCTCCTGCTGATCCTCAAGACCTACCTGGGAGGTGTGGAGGCTGCCCAAGGTCCCACAGCCTGAAGGTGGTACCCCCAGGTCAGGTTCTTGCCCTCCTTCTCCCGAGACCCTCCAACTTCCCATTGCTCGGGACACCCAGAACCCTCGTGCAAGGCCTGGCAGCTGGGCCCCGTGCCTGCTCCTGCCCCAGTGCCCCTCCCCCCAACTCTCCAGGGTCCAGCCCCAGCCTCACTCCCTCCTGGGACAAAAAGCCCCACTTGCTCTTCGGGGCCTTGGCACGTGCTGTTCCCTCAGTTCAGTTCAGTTCAGTCGCTCAGTCGTGTCTGACTTTTTGCGACCCCATGGACTGCAGCACGCCAGGCCTCCCTGTCCATCACCAACTCCCGGAGTTCACTCAAAGTCATGTCCACTGAGTCAGTGACGCCATCCAGCCATCTCATCCTGCCCCTCAAGCTGTTCCTATTCCTCATCACTCGTTAGGTTCGGCCTTAAGTGTAAGCTCCTCCCAGAGACCGTGTCTGACTCTCCCAACCCCTGAGTGGCAGCCTCCTTTCTACTTTCTCATCAGGCTCTCTGCTCACACACCCTAAGGGCAGAGTTGGTCCTCTGCCCACCCACAGCCCCCATTCACCGAGTGGTCATTCTGCCCAGCCCCACGTCACACACTTAATACAGCTTTTTCGGCAGCTGCACGGCATGTGGGATCTTAGTTCCTTGACTAGGGATCTATCCCATGCCTCCTGCGTTGGAAGCATGGGGTCTTGGGCACTGGACTGTATATAACTCATATATAATTCTTATAACAGTCCTACGGGGTAGGTGGTTTTCTTGTTCCCTGTTTCACAGATGAGGAAACTGCAGCTCAGAAAGGATCAATGTCTTTCCACTCCCTGGAAGGTATGGCAGCTGGGCTGAGTCCTCCCCGTCTGCCCTCTGTGGTATTAGCATCTAAGCATACCATAGACACACAATAAATGTTCGTGGGATGAATGAGCAGAGTGGCAAGCGGGGCACTGGGACCAGGCCTGCCTGGGTCTGGGGACCTCCGCCCAGCTGTGCCGCAGTCAGGGTCCAGGGCTAGACAGGGCCCCTCCAGGTACCACCCATGCCCCGCTGAGCGATGCACCCCAGCTGCTCCTCATTAATTAGGCCCTTTATTACCTGCTTTTAACAGAAGCCAGACACTGCTCCTTCCCAGGGAGACAGGGATCAGGGCTGTGGGAAGGAAGCCCCCTGCCCTCCTCTCTCCTCCTCCCTCTAAGGCCACCCAGCTGGGCAGAAGGGGAAGCCAGGGGACACAAGCCAGGTGCGGGCTGAAAGGCGGGTGGGGGCCCAGGTGGCCCTCCACCCTGGACCCTTCCCTTCCTCCCCCCTCATGCTCACGCCCCCTCACCACCAGCTGTGGCTGCTGGCTGAGTCTTGGGCATTGTCCCGGGGAACGGGGGAGGGTGGGGACACGGCACAGTGGGAGGCTTGTGCCCTGTCCACACCCTCCCCCCCACCCGTCAATGGGGCACTTGTCAATTCATGCCCCAAACATGGCGGAAATCCCGTCGGCCACGTGGCTGTGGGCGGGGCAGGCCAGGGCCCAAGGATGCCGCCCGGGCCAAGCTGATCGGAACCCGGGGCAGTCAGGGCACAGGTCTGTCCTCCCACTGTCGACTGTCCACCCCAGGATCCTGCCTCCAGATGAGGGCTGGCCCAGGGCAGCAATGGTCAGGAGACTGCCCACCTTGGCACTCCCACAACGCCCTAAATGGACCCCTGGGGTCACAGAGACCTGGTTGGTGATGTGGGCCCCTCCTTCATTGCTGTATGACCCTCAGTAAGTGGCCTGACCTCTCTGACCTTAGCTTCCTTCTCTCTCAAGTGCAGGCGATTCCTGCATCATGGAGTGGTCGTGAGTCTTCAATGAGATGGTGGGAGAGTTCCTCACCCCAGGAGGCCATTCCTCAGTTAGTGTTAACTACCCCGTCTCCATCAACTTTGGGACTCCCGTCTCCTTCCCTGCCCAGGCACAGCTGGTGCCATGTTGTTATTCTGGCATACCCATGGCATAGTCCAGCCTCCAGGACTTGGCTCTAGCCATCCCCACTCCAGTGGGTAAGACTTCTGTGACTGTTTGCCTGCCCTGGAAGTCCTTCCGCAATCACCGCAGTCACAGAGGGCCCCCCGTGCTGTGGTTTCATCTCCCAATACTGACTGAGCTGATCAACATGTGCCAAACTAGTTCCTACTGGGACAGGGCACATGGGCTCTCACCTCCCTTGGTCTGGACTTTCTATCTTTATTAATATGACCTATGATTAATATATGATAACTAATTCAGGCTTCAAATTGTGACCAGAGCCTTCTCACCCAAAATGCCTTCAGGTCAAATGCTTGACTCTGCAAGCTACCCTCTGCATCTCAGCATCAAATCCCCAGTTAGCCTGGGACTGAATGACAAGGATGTGGCCCTGGAGGCATTGCCAGCAGATCCTTAAATATGATCCACAGTTGTCTTTGTTCCCTCTCAACTTCTTGCCAAAAATGCAGTCGAGTCCTGCATCCTGTTTGCAGAGACCCTTCTACTCCAGGGGACCTGAAATCTTTAGCCCCCACTGGGGTATAGCTGTGTCCTCCTTGGGTCCCCACACAGCTGCCATCCTGTCCTCAGATCCACACAAGGCTGAACTCTCAGCCCCAAGATGCTCCCAAGCCAGGTTCAGCAGAGCTGGGCCCAGCAGCTGTGGCCCCTTCTTAGGGAGCCCGCATTGGTCCCTAGGGATTTCCACTTTGCTCTGCGACCCCCAACTTCTCCCACAGCGACCAGGCCAGGCAGACTGGGGAAGACCCCTCGCCGTAGAGGTAGAATAGGCAGCTTGCAGCTCAGGGTGGGCTTACCAGGGTCACCCAGGCCCATTTGTGTTCACACACCAGCATGCCTCCCATGCACATGTGCACACAAGGGCACACTCCCGGGCATGTGTCCACTGGCACACACACGATCGTGCACATCCAAACATACACCTGTGCAGAGGCACACGCGCCAAACACTGACACGCATGTGCACACACCGGCATGCTCCAAGTGTGCTCACTCACACCTTCACACAATTATTTACTGAGCTTCTACCACGTATCAGTCGCGATGGTAGGCTCCGGAGATGAAGCAGTAAACAGCCCTGGCCCATTCGTGGCCAGGTAGGGGGCCTAGTCAGGGGATGACCTTGCCTTTGGGACCAGAGCAAAATAGCGAAGGGCAAGCTGGGGAGACATGTGCACACCCTCTTCCCCAGGAGGGCCTGGGGAGGGTGGCAGTTTGCACAAGGAACCCCGCACTTCCTCTTGGCTCCCCTTCACTTTCTGGCTGCCCCTCTCCCAGTCTCTTCACACCCACTCCTGGCTGTTCCAGTCCCCTCTTCTGTATCTGTTGGTTGTACATATAAATTGTGCTTTCCTTAAAAAAAAAAAAAAAGGCAAAACAACAAAAACCTCCTGCCTACATGGAGCTGACATTCTGGATGCAGAGTCAGGTGACAAGATAGACGGGTAAAACCCACAGCATTTGAGAAGGTGACGGATAGTGGAGACACTAAAGCAGGGCGATAAGGCTGGGGCGCTAGGAGAGTGAGGAGCTGCGATTTTAAGCAGGATAGCAGGGAAGGCTTCACAGGGCCAAGACGGAGGAGGTGAGCTGCATGGACCACTGGGAAGAGGATTCCAGGCAGCGGGGAGCCAGTGCAAAGGCCCTGAGGCATGTTCACATCTCAACACACCTCACATTTGAACACTCCTGCCCACAGTGCTTCCGCAGTGGCTCAGTAGGTCAAGAATCTGCCTGCAGTGAAGGAGACTCAGGAGATGGGGCTGAATCCTTGGGTCGGGAAGATTCTCTGGAGGAGGAAATGGCAACCCACTCCAGTCTTTGTGCCGGGAAAATCCCACGGACAGAGGAGCCCGGCGGGCTACAGTCGAGAGGATCGCAAACAGTCTGACACGACTGAGTGAGCATGCACGCGAACCTGCAGTGCTCACTGACCAAGGCAGGCCCAGGCCAGCACACCCCCCCATCAGCTCCAGGTGCAGCCAGTCCAGCTGAGCAAACTCGGTGTGAGCCAGTCCAACTCCATCACCAAAGGCAGCCCCCTCCAAGTTAGCAAAGCAGGGGATGAGGATTCCCCCTCCCTCCAAGACCACGGACGCCAGGAGAAGAACCACGGTGGGGAGAAAGGAGCACAGGGGACTGAGGTGATGAAGAGGAGAGTGAGGGGGGTGGGTGCCCAAGCTCCTCAGAGAGACAGGGGCTGTGGCTGTGCATTAGTGGGGCTGGAGGGATCTAGGTCAGATGGAGGAAAACCTTTCCCACCTATGAGCAAGCAGGCAGGGAGAGGCCAGGAAGCCCTGAAGCCCTCTGTCCGTGGTCCAGGCCAGGAGCTGCTTAGGAGCCAATTGCCCCTTGACCCAGGGTTTCCCCTTCCTTCCTTCCTCCAGCCTCAGCAGTCTTGGGGTCTCACTGCTTCTATCACACAACCCTGACCATCTGAGTGAGGAGTCTGAGGTCCAGAGAGGTCCAGGGGCTGGACAGCAGTCACCCAGAACAGCCACGCATGAAGGGTCAGGCCCCCCAGCACACAGATGAGAGGCCCCCTCCCGCCCCACTCCAAGCTGGCACCCAGCTGTGACTGGTTGCAGGTGAGGAGACGGGATCCCACCCAGCTCTGCCACCACGGCTGCCCTGAGTGAGCCCGCCCCATCGCCTCCTCCTGCCTCAGCAGCCCCCTCTCAGAAGTGAGGGGACCCCAGCCACACTTCCACAGGGCCCCAGGACTCCCGAGAGACAACATACGCCTAAACCTCCGGCCTGGGTGCGGCTGGCAAAGACAAAGGATGGTCAAGCCCCTTCCCCCGGCCACCAGCCCGAGTTCCTCATCTCTGAGCTGGAGGGTGGGGCAGGCCCCACTGGAGGCACTGGGAACCAGGAGTGGCATCAGGACCAGGCGGGGCCATGGAGCAGCCTCTGAGTACAGGGTGCTCAACAAGGCGACAGCTTCCCTTCAGCCCTGGAACGAGCAGCCCAGAGAGGGTGAGGGGCTTTCCCAAGACACACAACGCCAGCCACAGGCCCCAGTCCGACGCTGGGGTACTGACCTGCCCTCGGACCGATAAAGCAGGGAGCATAGTACCTGGTGTGAGCCTCCCAGGGGAGAGCAATCACAGTGCAGGCCGCAGGCACCCCACCAGGCACCGTCCCAGACCCCCTTTATCTAATCCCCACAGAAACCCTGAGAGGCAGGCACGACACCTACAGCTGTGTTACCATTCTACAGATGGGAAGGTAGAGGCACAAAGAGGTTTAGGGACGGGACCAGAAGGCTAAGGACAGACCCACAGCCCACCTCAACGAATGCAGAGACCCACATGGGCTCAAGGGGCTGCCCAACATGCTGGCAGCAGGGGCTGGAGAACACGATGGGAGAGGATGCCTCTCCATACACACACTCAGGCTGTGGGGGAAACTGAGGCCCAGAGGAGGGCTCGGTGAAAAGGAAGGAGGTGGGAGAAAAAGGGCAGGCAGTCTGGGTAGGGCGGGGCCAGCCCCGGTTAATAATTCAGTTAATGATTTCTTCTCCCCATCCTTATCGAGCGGGCAAAGTCCAAGGGCAGCAGCCAATCAGCAGCCCCCGCTGGGCAGTTACCCAGCGGCCTCTGCTGCCAGGGCCCCCAGTCCTGTGAGGAGTGCGGGAGCGGGGGCCAGGTCCCCAGGAGGGGGCCGTTCTGCCCAGAGCAGCCTATCTGTCCCCCCAACACCCTGCTTGGCTCTGCCTAAGACCCCTGGAGCCCCTCTCCCCAGGGCCCCAGACTCAGGAGAGGCCCTGAGGTCAGCAGGCTGGAAGCAGCCTGCTCCGTTCCTTTGCGCTGAACCAGGCCCCCGACCCTGCCTCTGTTCACACGGTCATTGTTGCTTCCAACTCCTGTCCTCGCCCNAGCATCGCCGGCGCGGCCAGCGCGACAGTCCCGGCTCGGCTCCCGCTGCGGTCCCGCCCGGCCCGCCGCCGCGTTCGCCCCCAGCGCGGCCCTGGCCCGGCCCCTGCCCGCCCCGCACGCGCCCCGCCCGCCGGCCGCGCGCCGCGCCCCCTGCCGGCCCGCCGCAGCCCCGCGCGGGGCAGGATGCGCGCGGCTCCTTCAGGGGGCGCTCCTGATCGAGCTGGGGGGTCGCTGCGCCCCCAGACCCCTGTGCTGCGGGAGGCCAGGACCCCCGCAGTCCTCGCCTTCCCCTGGGGTAAGAGAAGACAGCTGGCTTCTCAGTCTCAGATGTTTAGAGCCAAACCTCAGGGATAGCCCCCGTTTCCTCTGCTGACCCACTGCCCATCTCAGCAATAATAACTTGCATTTCTCAAATATTCGTTAGGGGCCAGGCCCACCCTGAGAGGAGATAATCCCCTGCTCTAGGGGGATTATCTCTGAGTTCTTCCTCTCAGGTACCTACCAAAGAGAGATGCGAACACAGAGGCTCAGTGAAGTCCGGTAGCGTCTGAGGAAGTCTGTCCTGTGCAACCTTGCAGTGATGGGGCGAATCCCTCTCTGTCTTCCATCAGGGTCGCTCCCAGCCACATCTGGCCGCCGAGCACTTCAAAAACTGACTTCTCAATTTTTAGTGAACTTTAATTAGTTCAAATTTAAATAGCTATGTGTAGCTGCGGTATTGAACCGTCCAGGTCTAACGGTTTCAAAGTGATTAGGTTCAAAGGCACCATCAGAGCCAGGTCCTGGCTGACCTGGGAAACTGCCCCTTCCATCATCCAGGACGATCCCAAGTGAACCCGCCAGCCTTCTCTCTCTGTTTCCATCTCTGTGAGCGCCTCTCATTTCTTTCCTGCCAAACAGCACAGCCTCTCTCCCCATTGATCTCTATAACCTTCACTATCACTCTTTTAATTGTCAGTTTTTATTATTTGTGTTTATTCTTTGGCCATGCCACACGGCATGTGGGATCTTAGTTCCCCAACTAGGGGTGGAACCCCCCTCAACACCCTTACCCCTGCAGTGGAAAACACAGAGTCTTAAACACTGGACTGCCAGGGTAGTCACCCAAATCACTCTTTTTAAAATGTAAATCAGATCATGTCACTTCTTTCCCCAAACCTGGGCTTTCCCTTTGCACTCAAAACAATATCTAGGCCCATCCATGCTGCCGCAAATGGCATTATATATGTGTATGTATAACTGATACGCTTCCTAGTTGGTGCTAGTGATAAAGAACCCGCCTGTCAACGCAGGAGACTTAAGAGACACAGGTTCGATCCCTGGGTTGGGAAGATCCCCTGGAAGAGGAAATGGCAACCCACTCCAGTATTCTTGCCTGGAGAATCCCATGGACAGAGGGTCCTGGTGGGCTAGGGTCCATAGGGTCACAAAGACTCAGACATGACTAAAACGACTTAGCGCACACACACAAGTATAACTGATCCACTTTGCTATACAGCAGAAACCNCTGTCTCTTATACACATTCAGATGTGTATAAGAGACAGTTATATATGTGTATGTATAACTGATACGCTTCCTAGTTGGTGCTAGTGATAAAGAACCCGCCTGTCAACGCAGGAGACTTAAGAGACACAGGTTCGATCCCTGGGTTGGGAAGATCCCCTGGAAGAGGAAATGGCAACCCACTCCAGTATTCTTGCCTGGAGAATCCCATGGACAGAGGGTCCTGGTGGGCTAGGGTCCATAGGGTCACAAAGACTCAGACATGACTAAAACGACTTAGCGCACACACACAAGTATAACTGATCCACTTTGCTATACAGCAGAAACCAGCACGACATTGTAAATCATACTCCGATAAAAATTTAAAAAACAAAAACAGTATCTAAACTCCCGCCCTGGTTTCCAAGGCCATGTATGACCTGCTCCTGCCTGTAACGCTGACCTCATCGCCTACTTTTCTCTCCATTGCTAAGTCACAGCCACCAGAAGTCCTCTTTGCCATCACTCAAACAGGCCAGACTCACACCTGCCACAGGGCCTTGGCACATGCTTTTCCATCTGTCTGCAGCGTTGATTCCCCTGATCAGCTCACTCATCACCTCACTGGCCACCCTACTGAAAGCAGTTCCCCCTGTGTGTGTGAGTGCTAAGTTGCTCAAGTGTGTCCAACTCTTTGCAACTCCATGGACTGTAGCCCACAGGCTCCTCTGTCCACGGGATTCTCCAGGCAAGAATACTGGAGTAGGTTGCCATGCCCCTTTTCGGGGGATCTTCCCAAGCCAGGGATCGAATCTGCATCTCTTAAAGTCTCCTGCATTGGCAGGTGGGTTCTTTACAATTAGGACCACCTGGGAAGCCCAGTTCCCCCTACCTAGCCTTTCTTTCTCACCACAAAAAAGATTTGTACCTACTTTTTTGTTATCATTCTTCTCCTTGGTCAAGAATGAAAGCTCTATGAGGGTAAGGGTATTTTCTGGCTTGGTCAGCGCTCTAACTTCAGCACCAAGAATGTTACTTGGCACACAGTAGGTGCTCAAAATATTAATAGATGTGATGAATGAATGACTAGGGTGGTGTCTTCAAACTGCAGAATCTTAGAACTCTGAAACCTCGGAAGCAGGGAATTCTGGAATCCCGGACCCAGAGAATCATCTCACTACAGAGTGGCTCTGCTGCCAGCCTCCCTGGGTCCTCAGACACAGCACGGGGGCTGGAAAAAATCCACCCCACTCTTGTTGCTGTTGTTCGGTTGCTAAGTCGTGTTCTGCTCTCTAGGACTCCATGGACTGCAGCACACCAGGCTTCCCTGTCTTTCACTGTTTTCCGGAGCTTGCTCAGACTCACGTCCATTGAGTCGATGACGCCATCCAACCATCTCACCCCCTGTCACCCCCTTCTCCTCCTGCCTTCTATCTTTCCTAACATCTGGGGCTTTTCCAGGAAGTCAGTTCATTGCATTAGGTGGCCACTGTATTGGAGCTTCAGCCTCCGCATCAGTCCTTGCAGTGACTATCAGGCTTCGTTCCGCACTGATTGACAGATGACAAAACTGAAACAGAGGCCAAGGAGGGGGTGGTGGGAGGACTCACTGGCAGATCAAGATGCCAGTCTAGCCAGCCCACCAGTGGCCCTTCAGAGGACAGTGGCGGGTGGGGAGTGAGCTGGGCTACCAGGTGGAGGTGGCAGTGAGAGCCTGCAAACTGGTTCCCACCCAGGCCACCCTCATCCTCCTCCCCAGCGGCCAGCCTTGGTGGGGGTGGGGGGGACGGCCAGGGCCTGAGCCCCAGATGTGGCCCAGTCAGCAAGCCCGCGGTGGCCCGCCGAGGAGGGTCAATGCCACGACAGTTCTGGGGCTGGGGGAGGGGGTGCCCAGGCTGGCGGGCGCCTCACAATGAGGTTTTGTCCCCTGGGGGCCGCTCTCGGAGCTGCTGCTGTTAGATATATAGAAATGGATTTTGCTGGAGGCCCCAGCTGTGTGTGCTGACCGGCGCTCCCCCCGCAGGGGCTCGACTGAGGGAGGGAGCGGGCCACACTGAGACGCCTATTCTTTTCCAGCTGATACACCCCAGAGGTTTTTCCCTCTGCAGCCTCCCTTAAGACAATTGTTATTCTCTGCTCTGCCCCCTCCCCCACCCGGGTCAGGCCCGCCCTGTGGACAAAGTAGACACCCGCCTACACCGAGTGATTTTTTAAAATGAATTTATTTTAGGAGTTGCCCAGGACCGCCTGGAAAATCAGCTTCTTTATAAGCCTCCCCCATCCACAGGTCTTCTTGCCACATCCCACGTGGTGCCCAAAAAGTCTACCGTTAGAAGGCGGTCCCCTTCCGTGAGCGATGCCTTGCCCTGGCAGTGGGTGGATGGGGCTATGCGAATTTTGTCCCCAGCACCCAAGTCCTCAGGCTGGATTGCTGGGCCTTGAAGATGCATGCAGTGGGAGGGGGCTTCCTGTTCATCTCACGGGAGCTGGCCTCGCTCAAGGTGTTCTCGTCCTGCTGACTCCACTAAACCACTGAGCAAGGGAGCAGTGGTCCCCCCAGGATCTTCGTCTCTGTGCGCTAGGGGAGTAGGGTGGCTGAAAGGTCCCTGACTCCAGGGCTCAGCGAAGAGTCAAGGCTGCCACCCTTCAACTCCATCATGAAGGAGGTTGAGGCTAGTGAGGGAGCCCCAGAGAGCCTTGCGTAAGCAGGACCTTGAGGGAACCCATCTGTGGAGAGGAGTCCCTGCCAGTACTCCCTCCCCATCGCGCCACACGAGTGAGGGACCGAGATTTCTGTGCTGGCCCGGAGACACAGCTGTCCCTGGGGCTGGCTCAGCCATTCTGCAAAGCCTGTCCTCTGTACCTTGATCTTGGAGTCAACCCATCATTCCCACCTCACGGTGTAGGTAAAGTACCAGGGAGGTAATTGATAAATGAGGCTTTCTCTGATTCCAGGTCAGTTCCCAGAGCCCAGCGCTGGCCCTTGAGGGGGCAGTAGGGTTAGGAAGAGGCTGCCACTCAGCAGGCAACCCTGGGGAAAGGGAGGCAGGGACGTGAGGGTTAATGAGTAACGGGCTGGAGGCTGGCCCAGGAAGGGTGGAGCACTGTGGACAGAACCTGCCCTACTGCAGCCTGCAGGACTCTGGGCCTCCTGTGGACTCACACAGCCCTTGGCACCTGCCCACTTTGCAGAGGAAGAGAGGAGGGCCCAAAGGGTGGTGAGCGTGAACCCAGAGAGTCAGCAAGCAAGGGGCCCCTTGTGAGCAAGCAGGGTCACCTCTCTCCGACCTCCCTCCCAGCTGAGACGGGACAGGCCATCCGGGGGGCCGAGTAGGGTCTGGGAGGCAAGGCGCTGCTCCAGTCCTTCCCTCATCACTCCTCCTGAGAGCCTCTCCCCGTTCAGCACTCTGGCTGTGTGACCTCAGGCAAGTCACAGAAACTCTCTGATCCTCAGCTTCTGCTCCTGCTCCCCTGATAGGATAATTTGCAAACCAAATGAAACCACAAGGTGTGAAGAACCTCTGGAAACCATTAGGCGAGTGTGGAGGCAGGCCACCATCCAGGACTGGGAAGGCCTGGATTTTAGTCCTAGATCTGCCCCTGGGCCTGAGTGCCCTCGAGAAGGTTTCTACCTTTATGCAGCCTCAGTTTCCTCTGTTCAAAGAGGCCTAGGGGAAGACAGAAGCACTCTGTTACCCTCCCCAACCCCTCAGTCTGCAGAGCTGGGAGGGTGGGCAGTGTAGGGAGGGGAAGGTCCAGGTCTGGTCAGACCTCGGCTGGGTCAGGGTCTGGGCAGCACTGGTGCAGGTCCCCTCGGGACTGGCTGGAGGAACAGCGCCATCTGCTGTGTGGAGGGGGCAGACGTGGGCACCGGGCTGGCAGGAGGCCTGGCCGCCTGCCCACCCTGGCCTTGCAGCCGCTCCTCAGGCCTCACTGGCCTGGGGCCAGGCTGGAAGGGGGTCCCTGGGCCTGACCAGGTCTTTTGCACCCTCCCTAGGGAGGGTGGGCTAGGAGGTCTCCATGATAGTAGACCCTGAGTTCCAGTCTGAGTGCTGCCAAGACGGGCTTCCCTGGTGGCTCAGACAGTAAAGAACTTGCCTGCAAGGTGGGAGACCCAGGTTTGATCCCTGGGTCAGGCAGATCCTCTGGAGAAGGGAATGGCTACCCACTTGCCTGGAGAATCCCATGGACAGGGGAGCCTGGCAGGCTCCAGTCCATGGCATCACAGAGTCAGACACAACTGAGCGACTAGACACTTTCACAGGGAAGCCCTCAGCAAAGACTTCCAGTGGCCCCTGCATTCCAGTGCTACCCAGATCAGAAGCTTCAGTGCTCTTACCAACCGGCCACCCCCTGCCCTTGGCTTCCAGCAGTCAGACCTGCCTGGTTCCCCATTCTCTCTGGTCTTGGGCAGTTTCCTTACCCTCTCTGGGTCTCAGACCACTCAGGGGGAAGAAAGAGCCCTAAAGTGGTCAGACAGATCCCCTGGCATGTGTCTGACACAGGCAGGGCCCAACAAGGAGCTGCCCCCATTCAAATGGGGCTTCAGGGGGTTTCTGGTCTCTCACTGCGACTCCAAGGGTGGTCCTGGACCAGGGCATTGACAGAGGTGACAGCCGACCTCAGGGGGGTCCCCTCCCGCCACTCTGCCCCTGAGATTCACCCCACCCAGCCTGCAGGGAAGAGAGGTCACTCCAGGCAGCCAGCATGCTTCTACATCCAGTTTATACACAGCTCTATACAATATACAGAAACCTTTATATACAGATATATTTATAGAATAAGCTATATTGTCTCTTTTTTACAGCAATATTAGTTTGGATCTTTCATACATTAGGTACAAAAAAGGTCATGGGCGGATGGCACGAGCAGTGCGTGGGTGTCTGTGGGGCCCAGCTCTCACTACCGATTGCATATGGAGGCCGCCCAGGCCCCTGGGAGGACGGGCCGGCGCCGTCCGGGAGACCTTGTGCTGCAGGTCTGGGGGACAGAGTGGGGGGTCGGTCTGAGCCGAGCTGGGCTGAGGGGGGTGGCTCAGACCCCCCCGAGTGTGGTGAGTGGAGGAAGGGAGACACACACAGCAGGCCCATCCTCCATGGGTGAGGTTGGGGAGGGGTGGGCTGTCCCGGGGGCGTCCAGGGCTGAGTCCGAGCCTGCCCCAGCCCCAAGCCTGCAACCCTGTGCGGCTGCAGCCTTGGGGGTGGGGAGTCTGTCCCTGATGGCTCAGTCCTGGGCATGGGTGGGCACCACGCCCCCTCAGAAGTCCCAGGCCCACCCTGGTGAAGGAGGAATTAAAAGGCCAGATCCCAAGCCCCCCTGCTATTGGCTGGGGTGCTAGTTGGAACTGTACTCTGACTTACGATTTGTCTTTTTTTTTTTTAACTCTAAGAGTCACTGATTCCATCTTGCTTCTGTGCAGGGCTGGGGGCAGCCAGCAGGGGCAGGAGATTGATGGTGGGTGAAGGAGATTGATGAGGGTGGGAGTCACAGAGGGCGAGGGAGGCCCAGCTCCCAGGTCTCTGTCCCCACGTGGCAGGGTGGGCAGGGGTCCCAGATACCAGTGATCGTGAGATGGGGGTCTTGGTGAGGGAAGCCCTAGGCGACCCAGGGAGGCTGTGGGTGGGCCCAGAGTAGGGGGGACCATGCCTCCGAGGAGATGAAGGCACAAGCAGGCGGTCAACGCCTCGGCACATGCCTGTCTTCCAAACCAGAGGTCGGAGTGGCCAGCGAGCCGAGAGGGACGATGTGTCAGAAGCTGAGCTCATCCCGCGGCCCCCACTGCATGGCGCCTCTCGTGTTCACTGCCTGTTGTTTCGGCAGGCCGGGGTGGGGGGCAGCAGGCAGGGCGGGGAGGGCGCCCCAGCCACCCCTGACCCTGTCCTCAGGGACGGCACACACCCATGCACGTGCACACACACACGCCCCGCTGCCAGCATGCACCACCCCCTGCTGGGCCTCCAGGGACAGGCAGGGCCTCCACCCCATCCCCCATGCTTCCCCAACCCAGCAGGGAAGGAGCCCCTCCAGTGGAGGCTGTGCAGGCCTCAGGCCAAGCCCCTGGCCCTCCCGGGTCTCTAGCCAGGTCCCACAATACCCTACTCTTGGCCCCACCTCCTGACAACAGGACAGGGTAGGTGGGAGAGGAGAGAGCCCAGCTCCCAGGAGAGAGCCCAGGGCGGGGGGCAAGGAGTGAGAGTTGCGGGAGGCAGAGGCTTGTTTGGTTTCAGATCCCAGGGCCTGGGGTGCCGGGGCCTGGGGGAAGGTGATTAAAACAGGTAGGGGGTTGGTGGGGCCTTCCTTCTGCCCAGGGCACTGGCTCTGCTGCCAGGCCTTGTCATACCTG
Source organism: Neotragus moschatus (assembly GCA_006410615.1). Taxonomy (NCBI): domain Eukaryota; kingdom Metazoa; phylum Chordata; class Mammalia; order Artiodactyla; family Bovidae; genus Neotragus; species Neotragus moschatus. The sequence continues at coordinate 494,260 of SJYA01003157.1, read as the reverse complement.
TGCCCTCCACCCCTTGAGCGGCCAGGATCCTGGGGGTAGAGGGCAGACCAGGAGGGGCAGGCAGGCCTGGGTACCCGGCACCCATCAACAGAGGGATCACCGTGAGGGACATCAAGCAGAGATGGATGGACCACCTCCAGGCCCCATGGCTGCCTTGGGCCCTGTGGAGGCTGGCCCCTGCCTGCTTAGAAACGGGCGGCTGAACACACGATTGCAAGGGCGAGGGGGGCTCGTAAGCCCAGGACACATCCTGAGCCCAGCCCAGCAGCTTCTGTAAACATACACGGCACTGCGGGCCACCTTGGTGGGGGGGTCACCCCCACGGGGCTGGCCAGCAGGCACCAGATCTCGGGGTGGCCAGGGCAGATGCCAGCCTGGACCACAGATGAGAATATGTGGGGAGGGGCTGCTCTCCATCTTGGCCCTGGGAGAGCAGCCAGAGGGCAGTGACGGGGAGTCAGCATGCTCATGGCCTGTCCTGGAATAGGGGGTGCCAGCCTGCCCCTGTTGGGGGGCAGTCAGGCTGGGAGGCCAGAGTGCAGCCCTGCCCCCCCCACACCTTTGGCAGGCTGTCCCTGCAGCCTCCTCCCTGCTCCACGGCCCTCCCTGTCATTCCCTATCTGGAGGGCCCAGATCCCAGCTGCCTTGGCTCTGGGGCGGGGTGGGTCCTAAGCTGAGGTAGGGAGGCGGACCCCCCAGCTCAGCAGCAGTGCTCAACGCCTGAGGCGACACTGGCCCGGGAGGGGCCTCTCCCCAAAGCTGCCCGGCCCGAGGGGCAGCCACCAGGAGCCCAAAGGAGCCACCGGCTCTGGCCCAGGCCACGATCCGTAGCCACTCCTGGGTGCTGCTAGCGTGCCGAGATGACCAGGTCGTCCTGCTTGGTGGGGCTGGCCCCGTGGCCAGCCGGGGTAGAAGTCCGGACCTTGTCCACTGCCAGGCACTCCTGGCTGCTGAGGCCCGTGGGGGTCAGGTCCATGAGCTCGCCCGAGGAGCTGAGTGGGAAGGAGGGCGACAGCGAGATGCCCGAGGAGGGGTCGGCTGAGCCAGCGAAGAGCCGTGGGGGCTTGGGCACCAGATTGGGCTCGAACTGGGCTCGGATCAGGATCTCCTGCTGGCTGGGGGACTTGGGGCCCTCGGCGTAGTCGCTGGTGGGGCTCTCGGGCACCACCATGCAGTAGAGGTCCTGGAAGGAACTGCTCTTGCTGTCCAAGTTGAAGAGGCTGTCGATGAACTCCGCGAACTCCAGCACCTGCGGGCTGGGCGAGTCCCCCAGGCGCCCCTCCTGCAGTGCCAGCTCTCCGCTGCGGGGGGCTGCCCCTCCGCCCCCTTCCTCCGGCTCCTCGTGGGCCGCCACGCTGGGGGGCCGCTCAGGAGTGATGCCCCCGCTGCCCAGGGCGGCCTCCAGGGGCTGCGTGTCCTGCGAGTGTTTGGACAGGCTGTCGGCGGCCAGCAGCTCGGTGCGTGAGCTCAGGGACGGGTTCTCCTCGGGGATGGCCGGGTCGATGTAGAAGAGGTGGCCCTCGTCGCGCTCCAGCACGGCGTGGAGGCTGGGCGAGCCGCGGATGCTGCGGAAGCCGGAGGAGCGGCGCGAGTCGAAGCTGTACAGAGACTCCGTGTCCGACAGACTCTCCATGGTGGCCAGCGGCGCCCGCCGCGCCTGCAGCTCCGCTGCCAGCCGCTCCTGGGTAGACAGCAGCAGCAGCTCCACTGGGTCCTGGCGGGCCGCCGAGGCCGCGGCCACGGGGGAGAGCAGCCGCCCCTCCGAGAAGCCCTCCAGGCTCATCTCAGACTGGGACTTGCTCCTGTAGGTGGGGCAGGGAAGGGTAAGACTCAGAGGGGCAAGGAGACCCACCCCCAGCTCCTCTGGCTGGAGGGAACTTGGGGAGGGGAGAAGGGGAAGGCAGTTGAATGGTCTGGGGACAGGGAACCCTCATTTTTAAAACCAGCTCAGGAGACCCCTAGATAGAAGACAGGAGGGTTGATGCAGGGCCGAGCAGGGCAGCGGTGGGGGGCGGGGGGCACTGGTGCCCGTCTCACTGTACCGACAGGAGACTGAGGCCCAGAGAGACTGGCTGCCCCAGGGCCCTAGGGGCAGGGGCGAAGGAGAGAGGGAAGGAGGCCCGGCTGAGAGCTGCATCCACTGGGTCCAGCACCCTCCAGGCCAGCACCCAGAGGGGGTCCCTTCCGAGCTGCTGTCACTTCCTTCCTCATCCTGGGGGCCCTCCCGCCTCTCCCAGGGGGTGTAGCCCCGGGCTCCGCACACCGGCCTGCAGGGAGTGGCTGAAGGACCAGGGATGGGGAGGCAGCGGTTACTGTGGCTGCACGGCCACGGGCTCCCCCGTCTGCTCAGCAGCAGGGACAGACGTCCAGGTGTGCCCACCAAGGGCCGGGAAGCCGCCAGCACCCTTCTCAACAGCCTTGGGGCCAGATTTGCCATCCGGGAAGGAAGGGTCCCAGAGAGGAAAGAGGAGCCCCAGCCACCTCAAGAGCTACTGCCTCAGAGCCCCCAAAGAGTGTGCATGAAAGCGGGGGGTGTGCGCACACCTCTGTTTCTGTGCGCAGCGTGCACGCCAGGCAGTTGCGTGTCAGCCGGTCCAGGTATCTGAGTGGCTGGGTCTGAGTGCATCCCTCACTTACGCGCACGGCTGCCTGTGCAATGTAGCCCTGTGTGCATAGAAGTGTGTTGGCTGCCGTGATGTGTCCTGTATGTGAGTCTGTTTGTATGCAGCTCCGTACGCTCAGAGCTACTATCCGTGAACACGAGTACATGCACATGTAAGCTTTAATGCATGATGCAAAGAGCCGACTCACTGAAAAAGGCCCTGATGCTGGGAAAGACTGAACGGAGGAGAAGGGGACGACAGAAGATGAGACAGTCGGATGGCATCACTGGCTCAATGGACATGAGTTTGAGCAAACTCCAGGAGATGGCAAAGGACAGGGAAGCCTGGCATGCTGCGGTCCAGGGAGTCACAAAGAGTCGGACACGACTGAGTGACTGAACAACAACAAAAGCGTGCGTTTCTGTGTAAGTGCGCGGGTGTCCACCTGTTTGGGTCTACACGGCTAATGAGCGAGTCTGGGTTTGTGACTGGGGGTGTATGCATCCCTAGACACCCACTGGCCCATATGGGCTTCAGTGGTGGCAGGCTGAGGGGCAGTGGGGGGCAGAGCAGGCGCGACCCCAAACGGGGGCAATCCTTCCTGTGCACACGGACAGAGCTGTGTGAACATACGAGGGCCGAGGGTGTGTATACAAAGGTCCACAAGCATTCACGCTCTGAAGGCACGCTTGGGGCCCCTGCACGCACTCTCTGGGGTTGGGGACAGCACTGACCTGACACTGCTGTTTCGGTGGTCTGCAGCGGGCAGCTCTAGGGCCAGGCCGGCAGGCACGGGTGGCCCTGTGGGCAGCGGCTGCTGCTGGAAGATGAGCTCGGGGGTCAGGTCCACCTCTGTGGGGCTCACCATGACCTTCGCAGCGGACAGCAGGGCGGTCTTCCCTTTGTTGTAGTTCTCCAGCACCTGGGGGTGGGACAGGGAAGCGGGCAGTGGCTGAGAGGTGACAATCATGTATGGGCGCAGGGTTGCAGGCCAGGCTTCTCAGGCCCAACTGACCTTCATGGGGTCACCTGGGCCCACTCTCCTTCCTACCAGGTCTCCGCTCCTCCAGGAAGGCCAGGGACAGGCCCCATGATGGAGCCTCACCCCACACATGGGCCAGACTGGAGCCTCCCTGCGGTCGGCCGTTCCATGGCCTGGAGATGGCCAAGGCAGCCCCTGCTTGGCTGTGTATCCGCCCAGTGCCAGGTGGCTTTGGGGTTTCTGAGCCCAGCTTGCTTCAGGGACAGGTCCTCACGCATCTTCTAGACCCTCCCATACCAGGATCACACGGTGGTGTAGACACAGCCGGGGTGTGGAGGCCAGGACACGAAGGGGCTCCCTGGCCCACTGGGTGTCCAGGGAGTGCACACTTCTGAGTGTTGTCGCCCCTTGTGTGTGATGTGGGGACGGGCCCGGCCAGCGGAGGGTCGGGGTGGGCTGCAGCTCACCTTGTTGAGCCCCTCCATGACCACGTAGGGGAGGTGCTCGTGCAGCATGGCCGGCGAGATGATCACCTCATTGAAGGCCTTGTTGTCACCCCAGATGGCGAAGTACGTGGGCTCCTCCTGCTCACAGCAGCTGAGGGGTACAGGGGCCAGAGGGAAGCAGGGGGCGCAGGGGACAGTCTGGCCTTGGCCCCCAGGGCCCTGGCCCTGCTCTCGGCCCTGGGTGGATTTGGAGACTCCTTGCCTGGCCAGGCCAGCTGGGCTGTGTCCCTGGGCTCCTCGCTCCCCACCCGCGCCAGGAATGTCTTTGCCAAGCAGAGCCAGAGAGGCTGACCTGGGGCCTCAGTCCTGACCCTCACAGAGTCTTTGATCAGTTGTGGTCTCGGCCATTCCTGCTCCACCCCTGGGGCAGGGTCCCAGCTCACAGCCCAACCCTCTGAGAGAGGGGAGTCGGGAGAGCGAGGTGGGAGAAGTCTCTCTGATGCCCCCGCTTACTCTTCTCTCTCCTGCCCCCACCAGCTGACTGCCAGCTGATCCCAGCTGTGATGCCAACTGACAGCTGAGGTGTGGGCCAGCCAGGGCCTTAGGGTGACCCTCCAGGGCATTTGCTTTTAAATGGACGCAAGTGGGGAGAGCTGTCCTGGGGGAACACCAGGGAAGAGCTGACGCTGGGGGCATGGGCTGGCCGGTCATTCCATGTCCAGGGCCCAAGCCTGGCGCAGCCCCATGGTGGGGGCCCTGGGCCGTCACTGCACAGGCTCTGCCCCCTGCCCCGAGGGTGACCGAGTGAAGGTTGGCCCATCCCCTGCCCCCTGCCCCGGCCGCTGCCACCTCCCAGTGGCCTGGGTCCCAGGCACCACCTACCAGCACTGCTCCGCTGGGTGGTTGTGGACCACGTGGATGATGCGGCCGGGTGGGTAGAGGGGAGTGCTGGCTGACAGGGCGATGGTCAGGTCGCTGGGGTGAGTCCAGAGCCGCGAGCTGGCCAGGGTGGTCACCTGCACCTCCTCGGGCAGCTCTGACTTGGGGATGCATTTGGTGGCCCCCACAATGATTCGCCACTGTGGGGACAAGGGGAGAGGCGGGGTCAGGGATGAACAGCACCGGCCAGCTGGGGGAGTGCTCAGAAGGAGGGTATACAGCTGACGGGGGAGCCGCGAGGGGGTAGGGGAAGGGCAGCGCCCACTGAAGAGGCAGGGGCTGGAGTGCTTGGGAACCTTTGCGGCCACGAGGGCCAAAAGGTGCCAGGGACAGCTGGCGTGGGATGGCTGAATTTTGGGGCTGCAAGACCAGTCAACCCCATGTGGAGCGACGGGAAACAGGCCCAGCGAAGGAAGGGGACTTGCTCTAGGTTGTAAGTCAGAAGCAGAACAGACCCTGAAGCTCAGGTCAGCTGCACCCACTCGGCCAGGTCAGCGTCGGGTCCCCCCACTGCCTCCTGGGCCAGACGAGTGCCTGGGAGGGGGAGCTCCACATCCTGGAAGCAGGCTCCTCCTAAAGCTTTGCTGCCTGCCCACCCTAGCACCTGGTACCTGGCCCAGCGCTCTGCCTGCCAGAGGGTCCTGGGCACCAAGCCTGGGAATGGTCCCACCTGCGCTGAGAGGGTGAGTGGAGTGAGGGCCGGCCTGGGGGCACAGAGGCCCTGCTGGCCTTGGGGTGCCTGGCCGCAGCCTGCCCATCTTTGGCTTAGCACATTGAATGCCAGCTTGCTACAGGAAAAGCCCCCAGTGTCCTGCCCTACATGGGCCTGAGTGGGGGTTAGGAAGGGCTGGCCCTCTCCTCTCAGCTGCAGGCAAAAGCAGAACCCACTGCCCCCAAGTCCCCTCTGCAGGTGAACTCCAGCCTTCTTGAGCCTGGGGGATTGTGGTGGGCTTTGGAGGAGGACTTCCAGTCACACGGGACCACTGAACCTTGGGACTGCTTTGGCCTGTCTGTAGGTGGCTCTGGGCCCAGGGGCCAGGACTCAGGAGTCCTCAGCTCCGGTCCTGACTGTGTTACAACTGGCTGTGTGAGCAAAAGCGAGCCCCTTGCCCACTGTGGGGCTCAGTTTCCCCATCTGCACAAGGACAGGCAGGGGACAGCTAGGGGGAGCACAGAATTGCTGACAGTCTATGAGCCTGACGTCCTCAAGACACCATCACACCCCAGTCTGGCCTCCCGCAGCGGGGGCCTCCTGTGCTTTGTGCTGAGGGGTGGGTGGCCAGGAGGAGGTCGGGAAGACTAGAGCCCTGGGTGCCCAGGCAGGAGAGAGGGGAGCGAGCTCACTTTGGGCTTGGTGCTTCGCTGCAGGACATCCAGGAGCTGTCTGCGGAAGCCTTCCAGCTGGGAGAGGCCGATCCTGGGGGAGGGAGCAAGACAGAACGTCAGCCGGGGCTGGCCAGGGATGGGGAGGTGGGGGTGAGGGGCAGCTGGAGCCCCAGGAACAAGGAGACCGGTCCATCAGAGTCGGGGCGGGTGGAGGAGGGCCTGCAGCTCAGCAGGGCCTAGCCAGGAAGCGAGGCCAGGAAGGAGGGCAGAGCAGGCCTGGCCCACCTTGTCCTCTCACCCTGGACATGAGTGGCAGGGATTCTGGGGTCCCTCAAGGAAGTGGGAATCTCAATGAGAAAGACGGGCCACCTGGGTGAGGGCCTGAGGGGGAGGACAACCCAGACCAGGCTGAGGGAGAGAGGGACCAACTTGCCTGGGAACAAGGTCTTTGCCCAGAACCACAGCCGTCACAAACTCCTTGGAGTACTCCATGGCATCTTCGCTGCAAGGGAAGCCAAGGGGGCGCTGAGGCAGGGGAGGGGTGAAGTGTGTTTCCTGGGGGGCTCTGCTCCAGCATTCCTGGAGCCAGTTTCTTGACTCAAGACCCTCTGAGGGGAGACTTCCCTGGTGGTCCAGTGGCTAGGGCTCCACGCTCCCAAGGCAGGGGGGCCTGGGTTCGATCCCTGGTCAGGGAACTAGATCCCACACGTGGCAACTAAAAAGATCTCGCAGGCCACAAGGAAGAGCAAAGACCTCCAGTGCCACAGCTAAGATCTGGCACAGCTAAATAAAAGAAATTTTAAAAAAAAGACCCCCATGGGGAGTAGGGCTGGGGTCCCTGCCCTTCCTACCCTGTCGGAAAGGCTTTGCTGGGGCTGGATCCCAGTGTGGGCCTGGCATTTGACAGAGCGCCCGCTTCCACGCTGCAGGCCATCCCCAGGTTCCCCATGACCAGAGACCAGTCTGCCCAGGGCAGCCCCTGGCCCAAGCCAGCTCCCCCCCACCGCCCACCCTTGGCCCCACCAGCCCCAGGCAAGCGCCCCCCTGGACTGCTTACCTCAGCAGGCCCCCTGGGGGCGAGTAGGCAAAGCACTTGAGGGTTGGGTACTGGGGTCTCAGCAGGAAGGAGAGGATGGCAGCAGTGCCCGCGCCCAGGGAGTGGCCCACCACAATCAGGCCATAGTGTTTGGTTCCGCGGCCCTGGGGGCGGAGAGCAGCCCTGAGATGCCTGCCCTGCTGCCTGCCAAGCTGACCCCGGGGAGGCAGAGGGCGCTTCCCAGTCCTGGGATCACACCTGTGCTGTGCTGAGCAGAGGAAGAGCCAAGCTAGACGCCCATGGAGCAACTTCTTAGAGAGACTATTTAACAAACTCCTACTCATCCTTCAAAACCTTGCACAGAAGAGAAGCCTTCTCCTTGGAGAAGCCCCTCCTGATTTTCCAAGAGGCTACCTCCCTCCAAGACATTGCGTCTGTACCTGGGATTGTTGCTGTTGTTCAGTCAGTTAAGCTGTGTCTGACTCTTTGAGACCCCATGGACTGTAGCCCGCCAGGCTCCTCTATCCATGGGGTTTCCTAGGCAAGAATACTGGAGTGGGTAGCCATTTCCTTCTCCAGGGGATCTTCCTGACCCAGGGATTGAACCTAGTCTCCTGCGTGGGCAGGTGGATCCTTTACTGCTGAGCCGCCAGGGAAGCCTGTACCCAGGACAGATCTTTGTATGAGTGACTATGCTCTGTTATGACCAGGGGGTCACCTGCTCCCTTCCCTGGGCCCCAACAGCTGGACCAGGTCTCCTGAGCCCAGGGACGGCTTGGCTTTGGGAAGGGCAATTGGGAGCCCCTCGGGAGCTGCCTGCCTGCACGGGGAGGGGTGGGCAGCAGGCCGGGCTCAGATCAGCCAACCGCAGCAGGGCCCCTTCTATCTGCTCTGCAATTGAATTCTGTGCTCTCTCTGCTCAGCATCTCAGAAGCCCGGGACCTGAGCCATCCTTGTGCCTCGGGTGCCCGGCACCATAACGTGGGTGGGGCTGCGCAGAGGTGTCCAAGAGGAACTGGTACCAAAGAAGAAAGTGCCAGAGGGGGTGGGAGGGCCTGAGCAGTGAGGAGAGGGCTGGGGGCCGGGGATAGAAGGAGAGTATTGGAGTCTGGCTTGTGGGGGTGGGATGGGGAGGGCGCCATCATTCACCCTTTCTGTCCCCAGCCTGTCGCCTTGCAGGAGGGCTTGCGGCATGAAAAACCCCTCACCAGGTCTCGCCCGAAGGCCTGGGACAGGACCATCTCCTGCTCCAGCTTCTTCTTGATGTACTCGGCCGAGAGGACCATCCCCTGGGTGAGGAGGAACAGAGGTGGGTGTCACTATCGTGGGGAGGCACGAGGGCCCACCAGGGACCAGCGAGACCAGTGATGGGAAGCTCAGAACCCTGTCCCGCTCGCGTCCCCCTTGGGTCCTCAGGACAACCTGGCGGGGGGCTGGAGGTGCTGGTGGATACTTGATCACATCATTTCCATTTCACAGATGAGAAAACCGAGGCTCAGAGGGATTGTGGGTCTAAGGGAGGAGATCCCTTCTCCGTTGCCTCCTTGAGCTCTCTCTTGTGGGACAGGGTCTGGGCTGCATAGGGCTTGGGGGTCCTTGCAGGTGGGGGGCAGTGGGCGTTCCAGACTGATCCATACCACTCTGACCATCTCTCGGTGAAAGGAGCAACTCCGGAGAAGCCCCCACCCCAACCACGGGCCAGGCCTGCCTGCTGGCAGCAGAAAGGAGAAGCCTGGGGGCCACTGGGGGCCCAGGAGAGCAGGTAGGGGTACCTTGTGTCCCAGCCAGGTGCCGTGGTGGCCCTCCACGGGGAGGCGCTCGGCGTCACCGGTCAGGTCTGTCAGGGCGTCCTGGGGGGCAGGGAGGACAGTGAGGCGTGGGGCTGAGAACAGGGAGAAGGAGGTGGCACCCCTGGCGCTGTGAGGGGGCCCGGGGGTGGGCGGGGTCACTGGGCAGCGTACCTTGGGGGACAGGGTTCCCCGGATACTGATCACCACCTTCTTCTTGTCGTGGTCCACCGCCACGTAGAAGGGGGTTTCATAGACCTGGTGGAAGGGCAGCGTGTGAGCCGCAGTGGCCCCTGCACTGGGACTGGATACAGGGAAATGACGGGAGCAGGTCTCCTTCGGGCCCGACTCTGGCTCCACTGGCCCCTGAGCCCCTGAGGCCTGCAAGGGTCACAGTAGGTCCCTCCCAGCCCAGCACCCAGCCTGCCCTGCCCTCCCAACTCCGCTGACTCGGGTGCCCTGAGTACCAGGTCCTGCCTGCCTGGTCCCCAGTGCCTCTCCATGTGCCTCAACTCCTTCCCCCAAAGGCTGGAGCCAGGAAGCCCCAACAGCAGGTGCAGGGCTGGGGTCCACTTCCTAGCTCCAGAGTGCGCACAGGTCAGGATGTGGGGAGAAGGAGGTGGCCCAGCTCTAGTTTGCCCACCGAGGGGAGCGAAGCCAGCCAGGCCAAGGGCTCCTGCCACCGAGGGCAGCCCTGCCTGCCCCCTGCAGCCTGCGCAGGACTCAGGCTGCGGGGAGGCTGTGGACCAGCCCGCCTGGACCCTCACCGCATCGTGGCAGGAGGTGTAGACGATGTCCACCGCGGTCATGTTCTCATCCAGGAAGTGGCGTCGAATGGCGATGGCGTTGCAGCCGCAGCAATTGTCTTCCTCGATGGTGACTCCGGGGGCGAACCGGGGCCGGGCAGGGCACAAGCAGCACCTGGGCGGGTGGCAGAGGGCTCAGAGCCCGGGACCCCGACGGAGCCACGGTCTCCCTCATCCTCTCGGGAACCTGTTCTTGCAGCCAGCCCCACGCCCTCTCTGAGAGCCTCCCTTGCAAAGCTCTCCAGCCCGTTCCCCAGTCCTCGCCTTATTAGGCCTCTTGACAACACGTGACCCAGGGGGTCTCTCCTCCCCCCTTTTAATCGCCCCCTCTCCTAGACTGCTTCTCCTCATCCGTGTGTTCTCACTGAGACCAGAGGTCAGCCCTGGACCTCCTCTTCTTTCTAATGACGCGAGCTCCCAGGGCCTCACCCACTCTTAGGCTTTAAATACCACCTGAGTGCCAAAGAGCCCCCCAGAGCTGCTTGCATTCAACCGCCTATGAAAACCCTCCTCCCAGATGTCCCCCAGGATTGCAGTCCCCTCAGCCCCAGATCCCAAGGGCCTAGCCCCCTGTGCTTCAACAGTCCCCCACACTCACCCCTGGGCATTCAGCCCACGCTCAGAGCCAGTGGGTCCTCAACCCACCTCATATCCCATATCATCGGTCAGCACATCCATCAGCTGTGCCTTCAAATTCACATCCAGATGCCAAATGCTTTCCGTTTCTTGCCCCCAGCCCCCCACCCTGCTCCAAGCCACCGTATCCCTGCCTCCCTGCCTCAGAATGTCACAGGGGCTCCCGACTGGTCCCCCTCACTCACAGCCACCCCTTACGTTCTCAGCCAGTGACCTTTTATGATAAAGGATGAGGCGGCATCCCTGGTAGCTCAGCGGTAAAGAATCTGCCTGCCAATGCAGGAGACATGGGTTCGATCCCTGGTCTGGGAAGATCCCACACGCGTTGGACCAACTAAGCCCATGAGCCACAACTATTGAGCCTGTGCTCTAGAGCCCGGGAATTGCAACTATCAAGCCCACGCTCTGCAACAAGAAAAGCCACTTCAGTGAGAAGCCTGTATACGGGAAGGCCCCTGCTCTCCACAGCTACAGAAAAGCCCGTGCAGCAACTAAAACCCAGCGCAGCCAAACATAAATAAATAAAATTATTTTTTTAAGAAGATATAAGATGAGCCACATCACTGCACTCAACACCTTCCAATGCTGCCCTTCCTGCCCAGTGTAAGCACCAGAGTCCGAGCAAGCACCAAGGGCCCAGCTCCACCTGGCTCCGTTCTCTGGCCTGTTGCCTCCCATTCCTCTTGGATATACTGGGGATGTATTCCTGCCTCAGCATCTCTGCACTGCTGTTCCCTCAGCCTGGAACATTCTCCTCCTGGATACTGTGTGGCCGGATCCCTCACTTCTTGAGGCCTCTGGGCAGTTTATACTGCTGTGAGGTCCTCTTGGGCCACCTCATATGACAGCTAGCCCCTGCCCAGTGTTCCCCAGTTTGACCACAGTCAGCTCATTTTTTTCTCCAAAATGCTCCTGTGCTCCAAAGCACTGCATTTCCTCGTCTGTGCCTCCCCAGCACCAAAAACACAGTCGTTGCTCAGTCGTTCAGTCTTTCATTCGTGTCTGACTCTTTCCGAGCCCGTGAAGCATGCCAGGCTTCCCTGTCCTTCACAATCTCTCGGAGCTTGCTCAAACTCATGTCCCTTGACTCGATGATACCATCCAACCATCTCATCCTCTGTTGCCCCTTTCTCCTCCTACCCTCCTCAGTCTTTCCCAGCATCAGAGTGTTTTCCAATGAGTCAGCTCTTCGCACCAGGTGGCCAAAGTACAGGAGCTTCAGCTTTAGCAGCAGTCCTTCCAATGAATATACAGAGCTGATTTCCTTTAGGAGTGACTGGTTTGATCTCCTTGCAGTCCATGGGACTCTCAAAAGTATTCTCCAACACCACAGTTCAAAAGCATCAGTTCTTCAGCACTCAGCCTTCTTTACGGTCAAACTCTCACATCCATGACCGCTGGGAAAACCATAGTCAAAGCTATGGACCTTTGTCGGCAAAGTGATATCTCTGCTTTGTACTACTCTGTCTAGGTTTGTATAGCTTTTTTTTCTAAGGAGCAAGTGCCTTTTAATTTCATGGCTACAGTCACAATTCGTAGTGATTTTGGAGCCGAAGAAAATAAAGTCTGTCACTATTTCCATTTTCCCCCCATCTATTTGCCATGAAGTGGTGGAACCAGATGCCATGACCTTAGCTTTTGAGTTTTAAGCCAGCTTTTCCACCCTCCTCTTTAACCNGTGCCTTTTAATTTCATGGCTACAGTCACAATTCGTAGTGATTTTGGAGCCGAAGAAAATAAAGTCTGTCACTATTTCCATTTTCCCCCCATCTATTTGCCATGAAGTGGTGGAACCAGATGCCATGACCTTAGCTTTTGAGTTTTAAGCCAGCTTTTCCACCCTCCTCTTTAACCTTCATCAATAGGCTCTTTAGTTCCTCTTCACTTTCTGCCATAACGGTGGTGTCATCTGCATATCTGAGGTTACTGATATTTATCCCGGCAATCTTGATTCCAGCTTGCACTTCATCCAGCCCAACATTTCTCATGATGTACTCAGCATATAAGTTAAATAAACAGGGTGACAATATACACCCTTGACATACTCCTTTCCCAATAAGGAACCAGTCCATTATTCCATGTCTGGTTCTAACTGTTGCTTCTTGACCTGCATAAAGGTTTCTTAGGAGGCAGGTAAGGTGGTCTGGTATTCCCATCTCTTAAAGAATTTTCCACAGTTTGTTGTGATCCACATAATCAAAGGCTTTAGTGTAGTCAATGAAGCAGATTTTTTTGGAATTCTCTTTGCTTTTTCTATGATCCAGAAGATGTTGGCAATTTGATCTCTGGTTCCTCTGCCCTTTCTAAATCCAGCTTGTACATCTGGAATTTCTCACTTTACACACGGGTGAAGCCTAGTTTGAGTGATTTTGAGCATCACCTTGCTAGCACGTGAAATAAGTGCAGTAGTGGGGTAGTTTGAACATTCTTTGGCATTGCCCACAACACAGTTCAGTTCAGTCATTCAGTCGTGTCTGATTCTTTGCGACCCCATGAATTGCAGCACGCCAGGCCTACCTGTCCATCACCAACTCCCGGAGTTCACTCAAACTAATGTCCATTGAGTCGGTGATGCCATCCAGCCATCTCATCCTCTGTCGTCCCCTTCTCCTCCTGCCCCCAATCCCTCCCAGCATCAGAGTCTTTTCCAATGAGTCAACTCTTCGCATGAGGTGGTCAAAGTACTGAAGCTTCAGCTTTAGCTTCATTCCTTCCAAAGAACATCCAGGACTGATCTCCCCAAAAACGAATGGGTGAGCTGCTGAGCAGGGCACCCAGCCTGGGTGCAGTTACTCCTTGGGCCACCAGAGGGAGCCAGCGCCCAACATATGGGGCTCAGGGACCCAGAAAGCATGTGACCCAAATCTGCCTGCTTTCCTGTTGCTGTTCAGTCGCTCCGTTGTGTCTGACTCTTTGCGACCCCACGGACTGCAGCTCGCCAGGCTTCCCTGCCCTTCACCATCTCCTGGAGCTTGCTCAAACTCACGTCCATCAAGTTGGTGATGCCATCCAACCACCTCATCCTCTGTCGTCCACGTCTTCTCCTGCCTTCAATCCTGCCCACCATCAAGGTCTTCTCTAAGTTGGCTCTCTGTATCAGGTGGCCAAAGTATTGGAGCTTCAGCATCAGTCCTTCCACTGAATAGTCAGGGTTCATTTCCTTTAGGACTGACTGGTTTGATCTCCTTGCAGTCCAAGGAACTCTCAAGAGTCTTCTCCAACACGACAGTTCAAAAGCATCAGTTCTTCAGCGCTCAGCCTTTTTTATGGTCCAACGCTCACATCCATACACGACTACTGGAAAAACCATAGCTTTGACTAGACGGACCTTTGATGGCAAAGTAATGTCTCTACTTTTTAATATGCTGTCCAGGTTTGTCATAGCTTTTCTTCCAAGAAGCAAGCGTTTTTGATTTCATGGCTGCAGCCACCGTCTGCTTTCCTGATCTGATGGCTAAGATTTTACTACGAATCCTAAATTTAGGTGATGCAGAGAGGTCTGTCTTCACCGCAGCAGGCCCTGAGGAACTGATGCAGACCTCCCAACGGAAAGAGGCCTCCATGGGAAAACTCAGGGTCAAGCCATGTCTTGGAAGCGATGGGGCCTGGGGTGGGCAACCACCTCCATTTACTCTGGGAGACCCTTCCCCTCTCCTCTGCCACTGCTGGTCCAAGTGGACACAGCTCTGGGTCTGTGGGCCAGGCTCTCATTGTCAGGCCGCTATCACCCCTCTCCAACCTCAGCCTGGCCCTCCAGCACTGAGCACGTGACTGCCACAGTGTGGCCTGGGAGACAGAGACCCAGGCTGGAACCCTTGCTCTGGTGGCCCTTCCTGACTGCGACCGCCTGGGCCGGCAGGTGCCCATAGCTACTTCACAAGGCTGGGGTGAGATCAGAGGCCCAAGATGCAGAAAGAGCCTGGCACACAGTAGGCACCAGGGAGAGGGCAGCCCCTGAGTCAGTGATTGGGGGCCTGGGGAACCACGAGAGTGGCAGGGCCAGCAGCCTGGGAGGGAAGGGCCCACAGCACCTTTGAGGCCAGCACTCCCACATAGAGGAGGCTGGGTGCTGAGGGGCTCAGAGGCCGTGGGAGCCCCGAGCACTTGCTTGGCCTTTGTCAGGGCCTCTCCTGCCCACAGGAGACCAACCACACGTCCAGGGCAGGGCTGGGGCTGAATGGGGGTGTCCCCAGGGTTGGGGGGGCATAGGCAGGCCTGGCTTGCCATGCTCTGCATGGGATGGGGGAAAACCACTCCAGGTGACAGGCCTGGGCCTGAGGCAGGTGGGCAGTCCTTCCTCTAGCCCGTGCTGGCAACCTGGGCTGCTGCAGACAGGCTGGGCTCGGAGAAGGGAGCCTGGCCCTCTGGCTGTAGGCTGGGACTTCAGGCTTGCCTCTTCTCTGCCTTCCAGCACCCGGCTCTTCTCAGCAGGGACCCAACTGGGCACTCCCGGGTCTGAGGTCTTTCTGCTGCCTCTTCTGGCAGCTCCGAGAAGCTGATATGAATGCAGCCTTGCCCCTGTTGGCAGAGCCCCTCAGATGCCCAGACCGCCAGGGACACCTCCCCCTGTCCTGACTTCTGAAAGATCCTGCCGGCAGGAGAGGCCTGCCTGTGCAAATGACGTCCCTGCCCTGTCAGTGAGTAATGGAGCAGGGCTGTGGGAACCCAGGTCTCAGGACCCCTCAGGACCTCTCACTGGCCGCAGGGGCTCCAAGGATGCTGTCTGTGGGCTGGCAGAGTCAGGGAGGGGCATGGGGTGCCCTGGTTGGCTCTATCAGTCACTGGGGGATGGTGACGACAACCCAGAGAGCCCCTAGGCTTTCTGGGGAAAGGACACTGAAGGAGGGGGTGGCTGCCATGGGCCCCAAGGGCAGGGGTGTGGTGGACAGAAGCTGTCTGCCCAACATGCCAGCCTGTCTGAAACAGGGAACCCAGGCAACCATCCTCCTTCTGCCAGGCTTGGGCAGAAGGTGGAGATGCCAGAGAAGGGGAGGGGCCCTCATGGAGCAGAGCCCTCCTCTGGCCCACTTAGGAAGGCAGAGTCCACTCGGCCGCCCCCCTCCCACCCCCTGCAGTTGGCCAAGGGCGGCACCCAGCTGAGGTCTTGCCAACTCCTTGTGAAGAGGATGGAGCCGTTCACAAAGGGCCTTCTTGCTGCCTTTCCAGAGGCTTCTTTGGATTGGGCCTCTACTCAGAAAGGCCTTTCTGCCAGAAAGGCAGAGCACAGGAGGGGAGTTGGGGGAAGGGAGGGTGTGGGCAGAGGGGAGTGGTTGAGGGG
>SJYA01003157.1:448392-459205 GCA_006410615.1 Neotragus moschatus | reverse complement strand
TTAGCTCAAATCCTTCACTTTGGAGGAAAGGTCCCTCCCCAGCGACCCCACCCCGATCGCTCTCAGAGGACCTCCCTCTCTGGCTGTCTTAACTATTCTAGGGCTTCAGTTTCTCCAGCTGCAAAAGGGGGACAACCCCGGTCCCCCAGAGGGCTGAGGCAAGAGTGGGCTGGGACAAGGTCACAGAGGTCTGCACGGGTCCTAGCAGAGCCCAGGCTCCACTGACGGGTGGGGGGATCGTATCGACAGGGCTTCTGGTGGCTTCCTGGCAGGGTGACCTGT
Organism: Neotragus moschatus; assembly: GCA_006410615.1. NCBI lineage: Eukaryota > Metazoa > Chordata > Mammalia > Artiodactyla > Bovidae > Neotragus > Neotragus moschatus. The sequence continues at coordinate 458,923 of SJYA01003157.1, read as the reverse complement.
GACAGGTGCCAGGGTCTGTGACCTGTGACAGGTGCCCCTGATTGGCTCCAGGTGACTTGAAAGGGCTGGACTGAGCTGACATGAGTCCTAACAGGGTCCCCTGCCCTGCCATGGGCTTTGGGGGGCTACTATTTAGAGCACCTGGGCTGGGCCTCATCCCCTGACCCAAAGGTCCCCTTTGGGGGGCTGGGCCCTGGCAGCAGGCTTCAGGGAGAAGTGCCCCTCAGCTGTGGGTTCCAGCTGATGGGGTGCTGAGAGCTCCCGGGGGAAGGATGAAGGCACAGAGAATTCCAGCTCAAGCTGGCGGGAGGTGAGATATCACCTCGCTAGCCTGCAGTGGGGCCAGGGCACCAGAGTCAGGCTCAACCACAGGGGACAGGATCATGTGCTGTGGGAGGCACGTCCAGCAGCCTCTAGGTCAGCCCATGAGATTTACTGCCTGGCAGAGGTGGCCTTGGGCATCTGGGCCCAAGGATAGGCTGGAAGTTGAGCCTGAAGGAAGGGATGACAGCCAGGTCCAGGCCACTAGGATACATCTGATATCCACTGAGCACCTTCCACGTTCTGAGTCCCAGCTGAATAGCCTGCCATCCTCACAGCAGTGATGCAGGGTGACAGCCTCGCTCTCACTCCACATGGGTCTGGGTCCTGGCTTTGCATGTCATGGCTGTGTGACCATGGACAAGTTACTTAACCTCTCTGTGCCATGGCTCCTTATTTCTAAAATGGGGGTGAGAACAGCAGCTACCTTGGAACTGTCACAAGGGTTAAATGAGTCACACACTTAAGTCAGCACCTGTCACAGATGCTCAGCGAATGTGGCTCTTCTGCTAATATTTTCATTGAAAATGAGGAGGCTGAGGCTCAGAGACCCTGCCCCACACCTTCTGAGGAGCAGGAGGCTGGGCAGGTCCTTCCTCCAGCCATCCAAAGCCCACACCCACTAGAGGAATGTCAGGCTTAGAAGGGATCCTGGAAACAGTCCTGGGGCCCCATTTATGGGTGAGGAAGCAAGTTCAGGAAGGCCCCAGAGGCTCCCAGCTTTCCCATTATGTCCCTCCCAGCAGGAGCTGGACATGCAGCCAGAGTCTCCGAGCCGGCCTGGCCCTTCCCTGCCACACAGCACACGCCTTCTCCAACTCCTGAGAGCCGCTCCCATTAGTAGAGTGTTGCCCCAGGGAGCCTGGGCTGAGATCCTCTCTCACACTGGATACAGAACCCTCTCCGAAGCCGGCAAAATCCACACGAGCTCCCTCGCTGGAGATCAACCCGCAAGAAGGCATCAATCACTTCAGCAGTTTCAAGCAGACTCATCGGCGACTAGCTCTCCACCGCCCGGCAGGTGGGGTCCCTGCAGCTCTGCAGCCCAGCTGGCAAAGGAGAGGAGGAGACCTTAGCCCCAAGCCCCCCTTCCCTGGATCCTGAACAGCCCTGCTGGTGGCCGGGCCAGGTCCAGACAAATTCCAGAGCTGCCAGTCCCAGACCAAGGGCAACATCCCCAGGACGGACAGTCGCCGCCCCTCCAGACTTCAGTTACCTCTTCTGAAGAATGAGGAGCCTGGACTAAGGGGAGGCTGATGTTTTTGTATTTGTTAACATTTATTTGCATCCAAGGCTGCATGTGGTTATATAGGAACCCAAAACAACGAAAAAGTGGAATATAAATTTAAAAACAAACGAGAACAAAAACTAAGTAGATTAAAATAGAAGACTGGGGAAATCATTGTACACGTACAAGACATAAAGCCCATCATAGGAGTTGCATGTAAAACTAGCATTCGATTCGCCTCCATGCTTCCTGGTGGCCAAAGTGAAAAGGGAAATTGGGCAATCTGCACGCATTCTTTAGGGCTTCCCAGGTGGCACAGTGGTGGAGAATCCACCTGCCCATGCAGGTGATGCAGGAGATGTGGGTTTGATCCCTGGGTCGGGAAGATCCCCTGGAGAAGGGTGTGGCAACCAGCTCCAGTATTCTTGCCTGGGAAATTTCACGCACAGAGGAGCCCCGTGGGCTACAGTCCATGGGGTCACAGAGTTGGACATGACTGAGCACGCAAACGCATGCCAGGCCTCTTTCAGCCAGCACTCTGTAAGGTGGTATATTCCTCGGGGCTCTGAGGGGAGGGCCCAGGACTCCCATTCCCATAATGAATGGGATGCCCTCATTCGACAGGGCTTAGAAAAGATGCTCTCAAAACGGTGAAAGGGGCCTGCTGCCTCCTAGGCCCTCTGGGTCTGTCTTTGTTGGCCGCTGGAGTTTGACTCGTCTTGAAGGGTAGTCATCTGACTTGGAGGACTGACCTAAGGGAGGTTGGGCCCCTTGGGCAGCCTGCAGGGCTAGTGCTGGCCCCCAGAAGCTCAGTCCCAGCTGGGGCAGGCTCACCAGGGGCTGCCCTCTGGCCTATATGGGCTGGCAGACGCCTCCTGCCCTCTTTTTCTCTGTCCAGAGCACGGGCTTAGGGGTGGTGGAATCCTGGCACAGCCACTACTACTCAGCTGTGTGGCTCGTTAGGGAGCTCGTTAACCTCCCTGCAGGCTTGTGAGACTTAAACGCGGAGCACCCGCAGAGGGAGGGGCGCGGCACCTAGTAACCAATCATCTGCCGAGGTTGCGGGGCAGTTCTGGGCGATGGAGGAGAGCTCCGCCCATCGCGAGTTGGGGACTCAGCCCTGTTCTGCGCCCTCCAGCATTTCTCAGTTGCCTCTGGAGCCTTGGGCCTCCTCTAAGCCCTTTGTGCACATAGCTTACTCAGTCCTCATTGGAGGCACTGCTATTACGGTAAGTGATTTGCCCTGGGTCACGTAGCCTAGTTCCCCAGCCCGTGTCTTAACCGCCACTTCAGAGGAGCAGGATCCAATTAAATGCTTTTCTGAACCTTGGGAGCGGGCTACTCATGTTCCCCAACCCGGTGGAGGGAGGCACCAGGGCTTTGGGGACCACAACCCACTCTTTGGGTCTTCCTCTGGCTCCAGACTCCTGGTTTCACCACTAGGGAGAGACTGTGAGCATTGACCCCATTCCCAGATGAGGACAACTGAGGCCGAGGAGAGGCTGTTCCACGGGCTGCCTGCAGGTGCATGAGCTGACGCCTAGAGCTAGAAACTATGTGTCCCTTTACTCCAGCTTCATCAGGCTGCAGGGCTGGGATTTCAAAGCAGCCTCCTGGAGTTACTTCAAAGGAAACAATGTCTCTGCCCCTTGGTCTGATTCCTGCTTGCCCTTCTAGTCCCTCTGCCTCCCAGGTGTGAGGGTCCCACAGAGGCTGGGCTCCGAGAGGCGAGGGAGGCGACAGAGAGTGAACACGCGTGGGCCGGGGGCCGCGGGGGCCGCCCGCCTGGGCCCGGGTGTGTGCAACCGGAGTCCGGGGCCCGAAAGCTGTTGCTTTTCACACGTCAGCTGTGCTGAAGCAGAAGGCAGAGGCGAGCCTGCCCAGGGCTGGGGACGGATTTCAGCAAGAAATGGGTCCTCACACGCCCAGGGCCTGGGACGAAACAGGTGCCTGGTGAGGCCTGCAGCGGGGACACTGCTGTCTCTGCTCTCACCCCACGCTGCCTCACCAGGGTCTCAGGCTCATGAGCACCTTTCCTGCACCGCCACTGCCCCCAACCAGGGCAGCCTTGAAGGACCTGGGGAGGTGCCTCCTACTCCCGTCACTAGGAGCCTGTGGGTGGGCAGGACTGTTTTCAGATGAGGAAACTGAGGTTCCGAGGTTAAGCAACTTACTGAGTGAGGGGCCCAGTCAGGCTTTGAAGCCGGACCTCTCTGCGGTGTCCTCTCCACATCCACGAGCATACATGTGTTACTCACTCAGTCGTGTCTGACTTTGCGACCCCATGGACTGTAGCCCACCGGGCTCCTCTGTCCATGGAATTTTCCAGGCAAGAATACCGGAGTGGGTTGCCATTTCCTTCTCCAGGGGATCTTCCTGGCCTAGGGATTGAACCTGGGTCTCCTGCATTGCAGGCAGATTCTTTACCATCTGAGCTACCAGGGAAGCCCACGAGCATCTGTGGCACCTCACAAACCAGCACTCTGGGGCTGGGGCACAGAGTTCAGGGAAAAGGATGAAAAGAAGCCGCCTACTCACTGGGGCCACACCTACAGTCATGCTGGGCTGGACCTGGAGATGGCGCCAGCAATTATTCTATCACCAGCTATTAGAGAAAAATTCTTACATAGCATTTCCTACATGGCGGGTACAGTAGTCATAGGTATCACCTACTTTAATTTCATCTTTCTAGCAACCCTATGAGCTATGTGTTATTGTCAACCCCATTTTACAGATGAAACGGGCCCAGAGAAGTTAGGTCCCTTGCCCAAGGTCACTCAGCTAGTGAGCTGGGCCACGAGCTTCCAGCCTGTGCCCTCGGCCCCTCCTGACGAGCCCTCATCAGGGCTCCGTTTAGCACAGAGGCTCCAGCTTCTCGTTCTCATGCTAATTACTTTCCACTCGTCTACAACAAGCAGAATTTGCCATCTGCCACGGGCCCTGTCACTGACACCAGCCAACTCCCTGGGAATCAATTGAGGCCTTTCGTTTCCTGCTAGTTGTTCTGGGAGGGAGGCTGGCTGCTGGGGGATGAGCTGGGGGGGGCCACCGCCCCGAGAGGCAGCAGGATGTGCCCCCCCACCCCTCCACCCCTCCTTGCCCTGGGCATGGCAGTCAGGCCGGGCCCTCCTTCCACCCTGAAGTCTTCCCTGATCCTCTCCTCCAGCTTTGTCCTGGGCTGGAATGGACTTGTTCTGGAGAGCAGAAGAGATTCCCCTCTGGCCAGTCCAGGTTTTGTTTCTGAACTCTTCCCTGGAGACTGTTTCTGTTCTTGAAACTAGAAATGGCCTTTGTCCCACCCTTATTCTGGGGCCCAGGGCCGAGGTGCCCTGGCGCAGCCCAGAGAGGCCGGGCTCTGGTCTCCCAGCCTCTGGCCAGTTCCTTCCACCTGTCTGTACATGCAGGCAGGCGCCCATCCCAGGTTTGCTTCTATTTAGGCCGAGTCTTTCCTGTGCTGCCCCTGTGATAGCGCCACGTCCCCCTTCCCCTGTGACCCGCAGTCTCAAATGCAAACACCTGGAGAGTAATGGCTCCTCCAAGGAGCCCACTGCTGGCTTCCCTCCAGCCCTGAGTTTGCATCTTGGTTCTGTTACTTCTAGGTGTCTGTGACCTTCATTTCTCTGAGCCCCTGTTTTTTCATCTGCAGGAGAGGACAACGAAGGACTCCCCGCTTCACCCTGAGTCGTGGAGTAAATGAAATAAAGTATCAAAAGCTCTCAGCGCCTGGCAAGTATTCATTGCCACCATCATCATTTATCCATCATCTTCTGAGAGTGCTTAGACCTCATCCTCACAGCCCCAGTCCTTCCCCGCACAAGCTGTGGCAGGGCTGCTGATCTCTGCGAGCGAGTCAGGCTTCCCACACAGAAAGGCCCTTCTCTTCATCCCTGTGCACCAGGCTGACCCATGCCTGCCCTCACCCGTGCCAGCCTACAGGATGTCCTGACCCACCTTCTCGGGCAGGGATGGCGGAAGTCCCACCTGCCCAGGCTGAAGCCTCAACGGCCCTGCCTCCTTAACCCAGGACGAGCCACGGAGATGAGAATCACCATCCCACAGCTCAGCTTGGACAGGGGAGCTCTGGGCCAAGGCCACTCCGTGCTCCTGCAGACGCCCCCGTCATCTGTCTGTCTCAGAGGTTCAGTGGGTCCCCTGGAGGCCCCTTCCCAGCTCAGACTCTGGATGCTCCGAAGGGCGGAGGCCCACCGCTCATGCCAACGTGCCCACTCCAGCGTCCTGCTAGCAGTGCCCCTTGTGGACGCTCTGGCCCCTCGCCTCCCCCAGGGCCTCTGCTCTCTGGCGAGCCAGTTGCTGGGGACCCCACCAGGCAGTTCGTCTGCAGCACTCTGGCCAGGCTTCCCAGAGCTTCCGAGAAGAGACTCCCTGTTTCAGGTGCTGGCGACACTTCCGAGAGGATTTCGCACCCTCCACTTCGTGAGGTGCCTCCTAGCAAGGCCGCTAATGAGTCTGCTAAGTGGGCACACCTCACCTGACACCTTCCTGCCGGGAACCCCACCCCCACGCCCCGCATACCCTGTGCCTCTGCAGCCTGTACTGGGGGACTCCCGACTCTGGGGGTGGGGGCTGCATGGGCTATGGAGGATCCGCAGAGGGGGCCCCCTCCCCAGGCAGCACGGCCATCTAGGGCACAGCGCTGCACTCGGCTATTGAGTTTCACGTCAACCATTCCCTGGGCATCGCAGAAACAGGCAGGGATCGAGTGACTGCGTAACACAAGCTCTCTCCCAGGGGACGAGGTCTGCAGGGTCCCCGTGTACCACAGGAGCATCGCTGGAGGTGGCAGGTGCTGCTTTCATGGGTCCTGGGGCCTCGGCCCAGGCCCAGCCCCTCTGCCCTCCTCTTCTGTGCCCAACGAGTGGATGGCAGTGCTCTCTGAAGTGGGTTTCTCAGGCACCCCCAGATGAGGAGAGAGGGTCACAAGCTGGGGCTTACAGGCTCTGCTGGTCAGAGTGGCTATTAGCTTTTTTACCCACTGGGGCTCCTTGTGACATTGTGTTTGAGCTAAATGGTCTCAGGGCTTAAAAGCGTTTGAGAAACCCCTGGAAACAGCCTGACCTCTCAGGTAGGCCCACTCTGGCCTTGGCTTTTAGAGTTCTACTTGCTGTTTGGGTGCAGGAGAGAGCCTGGGGCCTCCACCCAGGGGTCTAGGCTAATTCAACCATCACTTGTGTCTGCCTGGCCTGCACCACAAGGTGCCGAAGGAAACAGTGACCCACCCAGGTGCTTGGAGATTCCCTCCAACCCCCTTACTCCCTCACACCTCCTTGGGCACGGCAAAGCCAGGCCCAAACACGTGACCCCAGGTCTCCAGGGAGGGCTGGGGGCTCTGAAGGCCACCGGATGGAGAACAGGGTAGACCTGCCTTTTGTTCCAGGGTCTCTGTCCACTCAGGCGTGCACTGAGCCATGACCTTCAAAGTCAGGACGAATCAACCACTGCTTTCTCCTCCTCGGTAAAGCGGGGCTGGTGATGACAGTGCCTCCCTTGTGGGAGATGACAAAGTGGGTTCAAAGTTGTGAAGTGCTGAGAGCTGGGTCCTGCATACGGGGGATGCTGGGTAGCATTGTTAAACACACACACATCTGTTTACAGTTTTAACTTAAATCAACCCCCTCCCCACAAGTGCATTAAGACTCCTAAATTCCTCTTGTTCTTACTGTTTAGTTGCTAGCCTGCCAGGCTCCTCTGTAGATGGGACTTTCCAGGCAAGAATACTGGAGTGGGTTGCCATTTCCTTCTCCTGGATCTTTACGACCCAGGGAGTAAACCCACGTCTCCTGTATTGCAGGCAGATTCTTTACCACTGAGCCTCCAAGGAAGCCCCTAAATTCTTCTCAAATAAGATGACAATGCCCAACCATTAGCTATCGAGCTCTGCACCAACCAGCCACTCCAGCCCTGCTGTTGGGCAAGCCCAGTCCCTGCACCCATGTCCCTCTCCTGCTCATCAGTGGAGTGCCCCCTGTCTGGTGCTTCCTTCTCTCTGGACACCTGCTCACTTCAGGGGTTCCTCCCTGGCGAGGCTCGGGGCCCATACAGTCGGCCTTAAGCCTCAGTCCTGGTTGGGCAGCCCACAGCTCATCAGTGAAGTTGCAGCCCACCATCCTGTAGGCTCTGGGTCCTTCTGCCTCACCTTGTCTGTTACACTGGAGGCCCCCCAAAAGGTAATCCTGGCCTCTCCTTTCTTCTCTCCCTGGGTTAGGGGATGGGCCCAGTGACTTAGGGCAACATAGACTGGAAATGGGGGGGCACTGGCCTCCACAATGGGGGTGACTCCATCAGGCCCCAAATAGAGGTCAGCCTTCTTCCTCCTCAGGCCTGGGCGGGATCCAAGGGCCAGCTCTGTATCTGGGCATGTGAGGCCTGGGAGAGAGCCGGGCCCGACCTGGGCTCCGGAGTAAGGTGTCACTTTCCTCCCCAGAGGACTCACCCTCAGGGCCTGGGGCCCCAGGCTCATCTAACTGTTACCTGGGGCCTCGGCTTCCAGGCCTGCTCCCTGGGGTGGAAGGAGGTGGAGCCTGGGTGTGGAAGGAGGAACAGCCCTGGTGACCGTAGACTGCACCGCTGCCCGCCCTTCCTGCCCCCAGTGGCACTCCGTGGCCACCTTGCAAGGTCACAGCAGGGAGGTGACAGGCATTTGGCGGGGTCTCCGCCCCGTCAACCTGGGGCAGGCGCCCGTGGCCCCATTAACTGCTCGCCACCAGCAGGGATGCACCTGGCAGCCCCAGGGAGGTTGGCAAAGCTGCTGGTGACTCCAGGGCCCAGACCTTTCAACCAGAGCTGCTGGCACCACGGAGACAGGCCGGCAGGGCCGGGCGCTGAGTGCTATAACGGGATGCCCACCTGGGGCCCAGGAGACAGACAGGGTCCTGGCCAGACTGACTGGGGCCGAGGCTCCTGCCAGGAGAAGAGTGGCAGCGTGTCCCCGCCGGGGCTCGGGGAGGAAGGTGACAAGGCCTGCTCGCTCAGCAGGCCCAGCCCTTCGTGCTCGCCCAGGAAGCCTCTGGAGTCGGGGGTGGCGGTGGCGGAGTCGGCGAGAGCTAGGGGACCGGAGGAGGTGGCCTGCGTCACTGCGCCTGCTGACTGCCCCACCCTCAGTGGCCGCTGGCTGCTATAAATATGGCTCCTGCCTCCAATGGTGCAGGAGGTGACCTAGAATTGTGGGCTCTGGGGCCTCCTGGGCGCCCCTCCCCGCCAGCATCAGATGCAGCAGCCTGACCAAAATGTCCTTGCAGCCTGAGAACCCACCCCCACGGCGAGCCTGGCCCTGGCCGGGGCTGGGGAGACCGCAGCACTGAGGGGGATGACGGCTGTGGCTTCCCCACCAGTGTCCCACCACCGTCCTTTCTACCACTTGGCAGCAAGCGCCAGGGATGCCAGGTTCCCCGAGATTGAAGGCCTGGCCAGTCTGCAGAGGAGAAGGTGGGAGGCCGGAGACCACCCACTGCAGCCTCCACCCTAAAGCCCAAGGGCAAAGGCCCTAAGGCCATTTGTTCCGGGTCCCCGCCCCCGCCTCAGTCCATGGTTCCTCAGCAACGCCACCTGGCTTGCAAACCTGCCACAGCCCGGAAGCCACCCTGGATGGACTCAACTGTGATTGTCCTCCTTCCAGTCGGCGGCAGGCATCTGAGTGAGCCCGTCCCCCCTTGAGGGACCCCAGGCGGGCTCAGGCCCCAAACCCCAGGGCTGGGCGGCCTGGGAGCAGAGGACACAGCGTGGCCCCAGGCCTGGCTGTTTCGAGGACCCCCAACCCCCACGTGTGCCCAGTTTGGTTCCAGACTCCCTGGCTCAGGGCAGCGCTGGGACCTAAGAGGAGAGGAAGCCAGGATCAGCCCCAGGGCTGGGGCCCCAGGGTGTGAACACAGGTGAAACCTAAAATTTCCCGCACACAGCCACCCTCCAACAAACAATCAGAGGGCCCACTACGTGCCAAGGGGCCACAGCAGCAAGTAAAGGCCCAGGTGGGGCCAGCCCTCAAGGATCTGACAGGCCAGAAAGGAGACAGGCTAGAAGCTACTCTGCACATACGGTTGAAAAATTCTACAACTTTGTTCTCAGAAGAGGGGTCCTCATTGGAGCCCCAGCAAACTTCTGAGGGGCAGCTGCCTGAAGAATTGGGAGCAGGAGCTGAGATCTGAAGGATAAGGCGGAGTAACGTGGCCACATGGAGAGGGCCTCAGGTCCGTGTGCAGGCAGGCGGTGGGGGGGATGGAGCCTCGAGCCTGGAGCGAGGACCAGAACCAGCCAGACAGGAGCAGAGGGGAGGGACGCGCTGGAGAGGTTCCTGGGGTCTTGTGAGCCAGCTTCATCCTGGAGCTGGGTGGGAAGCTCCGGGCCAAGGCAGGCGTGATGCGGGAGAGGGGTGGCGGGCCAGAGATGCAGCAGATGGCGGTGACCGACAGGCTGGGTGTTGCCAAGGATGCCCCGGCCTGATGGTGGTCTCCCCAGACAGGCCGAGGGGCCGACACTGCACCAGGCCTCAAAGCCTTGAGCCACCACCCAGGGATGCCCGCCTGGAGCACTTCCTGCCCAGTCTCTTCCTGCAGTCAGGGGAGGATGGACCACGCCCCGCTCCACCCGCTCCTGGGGGAACCCACACCCCAGTCTCAGCTCTGCCCAGTCCTGCCCTTGGCGGGGTGGGGCAGGCCAGGGCATTCGCCCAGCAGGCACCCATTCAGGGGTGGTCCCTGGGCTCCACTCCCACAGCCGAGGAAGCCCCACAATGATCCTGAGGCTGGAGGCATTCCTCCTTCCGTGCTCATCTCCTCACTCTTCCGGCCACTGGCTCTGACCACAAATGCCACCGCGCGGAGGAGGGGGCGTGTGCTGGGCTAAAGCAGGGAAACAGGCTAGGAGAGGAGAAGTCTCTGCCAGTCAACCAGCCTCCCCCCGCCCCCACACCCCATTTCCAGTCTCCGTGTAGAGCTCATCACATGTGGAAAACTACCCTCCTTCCTCTGC
>SJYA01003157.1:428949-447008 GCA_006410615.1 Neotragus moschatus | reverse complement strand
TCCCTTGGACTGCAAGGAGATCCAACCAGTCCATTCTGAAGGAGATCAGCCCTGGGATTTCTTTGGAAGGAATGATGCTAAAGCTGAAGCTCCAGTACTTTGGCCACCTCATGCGAAGAGCTGACTCATTGGAAGACTCTGATACTGGGAGGGATTGGGGGCAGGAGGAGAAGGGGACGACAGAGGATGAGATGGCTGGATGGCATCACTGACTCGATGGGCGTGAGTCTGAGTGGACTCCGGGAGTTGGTGATGGACAGGGAGGCATGGCGTGCTGCGATTCATGGGGTCACAAAGAGTCGGACACGACTGAGCAACTGAACTGAACTGAACCCTCTCTGGTTTATTCCTCTGTAGATGTGTTTACTCTCTAAGCAGCAACCCCCTCCGATATTCTTGCCTGGAGAATACCATGGGCAGAGGAGCCTGGCAGGCTGCAGTCCATAGGGTCACACAGAGTCAGAACAGGAATGAAGTGACTTAGCACACACATTATGGTCTAAATCTCCCCACCAGGATGTGGCTCCTGGGCAGGGGCCTTGTCTGTCTCCTTCCCTGGTGTGTCCCCAGCCCTCAGCAAAGGGCTTGGCAGATGGCACATCTAAGCACAGCCTTGGGGAATCCAGTGCAGGGTGGAGCCCAGAGCTCGGGCTCCTGATTTCCAGCCTCGGCTCTTCCCATTCCACCCACTGGCCACGTGCCTTGAGTCCCAGCTCGGGCCTGGATGGCTCTCCTACAGCAGAGGCCACGAACGGGGTTCCCTGGCACCCAAAGACCACACTGCAGGTGAGGCAGGGGAGAAACGTGGCACCATCATTGCTTTAATGATGCAGAAATGCAGGGTTGGGGTGCTGGTGATCTGCTGGGGCGACACAGTGAGCAGTGGAGCCAGGATGTGGCCAGTTGTCTGCGGTGTCCTGTTAGCTAAGGGGCTTCACTGCATTGATGAACCTGCTCCCTTGGCCTCCCAGCAGGCGCCCAGGCCTGCCTGTCCACGGGAGGATGGCCTGTGGTACTCTCCGCCACAAAGCCTGCTGCTGGAGGGAGGGCACACATCAGTGGGGAGAGCACCAGGGCTTGTGTGTTCTTGGGGTGTGGCGAGCACTCGAGCCCCCTCCCCACGACAGGGTCCCTGAGAGATGCACATGCCTGAGGGCCAGGGGGCTCCCCAGGATCCTGGGGATACTGTCAACAAGAAGGAAAGGGAACACCTGGAGCATGACTCCCCTCTTAGAGCCTCAGTGATTTCCCGTTTGGGACCTCCCAGGTGGTACAGCTGATAAAGAACCCCTGGCCAATGCAGGAGAAGCAAGAGACACAAGTTTGATCCCAGGGTTGGGAAGATGCCCTGGAGAAGGACATGGCAACCCACTCCAGTATTACTGCCTGGAGAATTTCATGGACAGAGCCTTGCGGGCTACAGTCCCCGTGGTCACAGACAGTCAGACACGATTCAGCACACAATGCACGGGATCTCCCATTTTCCCAGGACTCACTTTTTTATTCCCCCGATTGCTCACCTGCCAAGGGCCTTCAGCCTCTGCTTTGCAGACATAATCCTAGGAAAGATGCTGAAATACCGATACCACCGCATGGCTGCCCTGGGCGGGAGAAGGGCCAGGAATGGCCATTCTAGGCCCAGTGTTTTAGATCAATCAGAAACAATGCCAAAACCTAGGCCATCGGTGACTTGCCCATGACTGTGGAGCCTCGAAATCTCCTTCCTCTACAGACAATGGGCACGGAAACAGTGGCTGCCTCCTGGGCTGGGGGCTGGGGCGGCGGGGACCAGAGATGACTGGGGAAAGGGCCTGCCCTGCAGATCCTCATTCTGCCTCCTCCCTGTGACCCTCATTTGCTCTCTGCCAACTTCCTAGGAATGCGAGCAGAACAAACAAGACAGAGTGGAGGCTTCTTAGAAGGAAAGCACTATTAAAAGCCTCACAATATGATGACTTCCCTTTAAGACAGAACCCTGGGCTTCGACCCCCCCCCCATTGGGCCTCATCGGGATTCTCCCAGCGTCCCCCCTCCTCCTGCACAATCGGGAGACTGAGACCGGAGGCTGAGGGCAGGCCCAGAGGGAGACACGCCCCACCATCCTCCTACTAGACGCAGAGGACCAAGCCGGGTCTGGACGGCGGGCAGGCTGGTTCTTGGCCCTGTGGCCGGCTCTGTGCAGCCCTCCCATCCTTGGCGTCCGGTGTCCTCTCAGCTCCTCTGGGCCTTGGGAGGACACATGAGATCACATCTGGGAAGTGCTCAGAGCTCCTCAGAGAAAAACAGCCAGAGGGGTCCAAAGTGGGACGGATTATGTACCAATGGGCTCATTTATTAGCACTTTGGTTTAGGTCAGGGGCAGAGCGGGGAGACACGTGGGGTTCACTGTCAGAGAACCCAGGCTTTGCACTGCACTCGGCTTCTACTACCTGTGGGCAAGTTGCATCCTCTCAGAGCCCCGATTCCTGTAAAAGGGAGAGGGGGACATAAGATCTGAGTGGTGCTGATTAAAGTACGGCCTGCAAACAGGGACTGCCAGGTACCGGCCTCACAGTGTTCCCATGGGGGTGACAGCTGAGGGCTTGGCAAGAGATCACATGAAAATGATGTATGTTAAGGAGCATCCTTCTGCTGGGGAAGTTGAGTCGTAGATGAAAGGCCTGAGGATGGGGCTGTCTGCAATGTCACTTGAGCTTGCAGACCCTGTGTCCATCCCCAGGCAGAAACCGACCCGGACCAGCAGCAGGAGAGAAGGCTGAGCAGGGCCTGGCAGGCTCTGTGACTTAAATCACAACCTCAGAGGACGAGCACTCCCCTCTTCCATGTCGGTCCTGCTCCCCAGATAAGAGTGGTGGTAGAGACACCAGGCTGCCTCCCTGGCCCCAGCACACAGGCAGCTCCCTCAAGGCCAGCATGGGAGTGACCGGACAACCTCGCACAGCCACACCCACCTGGGAAGACCGTCCCCAGCTTGAGCTAGGATGCGCTCCTAGCTGCCCACTGTGTGTAGAGTTCTTTGCCCATGGTGGGTGCAGTCCAGCCACTTGGTGACAGCCTGATGGTCCTCACAGCTCGTCTGGCAGGCACCAAGGGGTGCAGTGACCACGGGCCACAGCAGAGGGCTTGCTAAAGGCCACAGTGCAAAGCAAGGTGGGCCCCCTGTGGTGGGGCAAGATCCCTCATTCTCCCAGGACCCAAGCCATAGGCAGGACTTCAGGGAGCAGGGTGCCGGCTCCCTGTCCAGCTCATTCAGGCCTCTCCCTGGGGTCCCAGCTTTGGGGGAGAAATGGCTACTTCTCTACTGGGCTGCCAGACCCTCCCAGCTTCTGTTTACCTAATCTGTTCCCCTTGGTCCCAAAGATCCAGCCTGTGACTTCAGGGAGCCACCAACACATTCCCCAGTCAGTGAATGCTGCTCTCAGGAGGAGAGGCGGGGGGCAGGGGCTGGCCCGGGCCCAGAACCAGGGAAATTTCTGGTTCTGATTCATCTGAAAGGAGGTGAGGCCAGGGCAAGGCAGGCCTGAATCAAGGCAGACTCTCCTTGCTGAGAGGGAGAGCAGGGCCGTGGACAGGCGCAGCTGCCCCAGGAAAGGAACGGACAGAGGTGTCCAGTGGGATGCTCCCAGCTTAGGCCACGTGCTCCTCTGCCCCTGGCCGCACAAAAGCCCCATTGAGGGGCTCGCCTCCACGCTGCTGCCCTGACTCACGGGTTCTGGGGACCTCTCCTGCCCCTTGCTGACCGTCCAGCTGCCGCCGCCGCTGCTGCCCTGACTCAGGGGTTCTGGGGACCTCTCCTGTTCCTTGCTGACTGTCCAGCTGCCGCCGCCACTGCTGCCCTGGCACGCCAGGCATGCTGGGCCCAGCAGTGCAAAGTCACATGCTGTGCGCGGGCGAGGCCAGGCACTGCGGGGGCAGCGTCGGACTGCAGGATGTGGCACTCATGGGCAGTGCAGCCCTTCTTGGTTACATGGAAAAGCTGGACACCAGAAGTAGTGGACCACTCGTCCGGCCCCCCACCCCCAGTCCCACCCACTTTCCTGGAGGGCAGATCCTTGGGCAAACAGTCAGCCAGGTGCTGGCGGCATGGCAAAAGCAGGGCTGGGAAAAGCAAACACTGCGGGCCACCCCCCTCGCCACCCTGCACACCAAGCCTTCTCCAGGGGACAGGGTACACACCCAAGCAGGAGGCTGCCAGGGAGAGTTAGGCTGACCTGGGCCTGGACCTTGGCCAGTTCCTGACTGGGTGACTCTGAACAAGTCTCGGGACCTGGGGCAATGCCCACATGCACCGCTCTTGTGAAGGTTAAATGGGAGGAGGCCTGTGTGGGAGTACTTCGCACGGTTTGGCATAGACTAGGATCTTGATTCATGGAGGCTCTGTCCAGTGCTACACGGATGTGGGGTGAAGCGGGGCAGGTCACAGAACGAGGGGCAGCACCTATGAAAGTCTGGGTACCACACCTTCTGAGCACATGCTTACTCACAGCCCCCTCGTCTCAGCCTCTGGGAGAAACTTCTGACAACGGCCCTACCAGCAGGGGCTGCTCCACCAGCAGGAGTGCTCTGCCAGAAGGAGGTGCTCTACCAGCAGGGGCTGCTCCACAGCAGATGCTCCTGCTGGCCCCAAACTCAGGGCAACCATGAGTCAGATCCCAGAATTCCCTCCAGCTGCCAAGGGCCCCACTGGCCCCCATGCAGTGCTTCTGCTTCAGGCTGGCCCCGCCCCACAAGCAGCCAGAGGGTCACTGTCTGCTCCTCCTCACAGACCCTACTCTGGGGTTGAAGAGCACACGCTGGTGAAACAGGCTGGCTTTCACCTGGTCTATTACTCACTGCGGTCAAGTGCTCTGCGGCATCAGAGCCCGTCATGCCTCCGTGCCTTTGCATAGGCCATTCTCGTGGCATAGGCTGCCTTCTCTAATCCTTTGCTCCCGTGAACTCCTCAACCTACCAGGGCTTAGCCTAAACACGCCCTCCTCTGTAAAGCTCGCAAAACCCTGCCAACCCTGAGGCAGATCCGACTGGTGCCCCTCCATTCCTGTCCCAGGTACCCTGGTTCCCCACCAAGCTGGGAGCTCATAGAGGGCAGGACTGCGTCTTCTGCCTGTGTCTTCGGCACCCAGACTGCACCTGGTGCCTCGCAGCTGCTCAAGAAGCATCAGTCCAAGCCCAGGCCCTTGTTCTGAAATCGCGCCGGTGGCCTTTTTGGCCAAAGAGACTCAGGCAGTGTGTGGGAACCTAGGCAAGACAGCTTCCCTCACGAAGCTGATGGGGGCTCGAGTATTCTTCTGCTTGGACACCATCCGCGCTCTGCGCACCAAGCTTCCCCACAGTCAGAGGCGGCTTTGGGGGCTGCAGGCTGCCTCCCCGTCTCCCAAAGCAGAAAGCAAAGTTAACAGGAGGGCGAGCACAGGGAAGGGAAGTGCAGCCGGAACTGCAGGGAGAAAGGGAGTCGTGGCTGCCATCTGCTATGAACAAGATGTTTGGAGAACACGCACTCCTTGGCTCGGAGGTCTCCCAGCCAACTCTAGGAGGGCGGCCGCCCCTCTGCAGATGGGCACCGGCGGGCTGAGCCAAGCCCGAGAGGGGCCAGGCCCTTTCCCACTGCCCAGACCTTTCAGCTGCCCCCGCCTGACCTCTTGCTTCTTAAGCAGGCTGGGCCACGGGGTGAGGGGGAGACGATGCCAGCTCAGGACGTGAGCCACCTCTTCCAGGGAGCCTCCCACAGGCTCTGAGGGGACAACTCCATCACAATGATAATAACATTCCAGACATCATGATAACAAAGGTAACAACACCAACTACTGTTCAGTGAAACCCGGACGACCTGCTGGAAGGCCTTGTACTGGGAGCTCGCGGCCACGGTCTCATTTCAGCCGTCACCCCAGGGAGGAGGGAGGAGACATGGAGAGTCCAGGAGAGCACCTGTGCTCTGCCCCAGGGTGTGGGGCACCTGGCCACCAAGGCCCATTAGGAGATGGTCCTCAGGCCCTCCTTTATTCTCTAAGCTGGAGGGTTCAGTGAGCAACAGGAGAACATCTGGGTGAGAAGGAACTTTCTGGGCCACGGAGTCACACACCCGCATTTCAGGGAGGGAAGCAAGGGTTAAGGATGCAGAGACCTGCCCCAGGCCACCCAAGGTCAGTGGGAGGTGGGGGACATGAACCTTGACCTGGAACCTGGCTCCCGGGGCCTCAGCAGGCTCCCGGGCAGGACTGTCCTCTGGCCTTTAAAGAAAGTGGCCCTCGGAGGGCTAAGGGGGCTGGCCCTGCCTCTAGGGCCCATCCCCGCTTGGACCAGGCCTCCCTTATCCTCTGTGCCCCAGGCTGCAGTGGGGGGGCTGAGCTGAGAGCCAGGGAAGGAAAGGCCTGTCNGGGCAGGACTGTCCTCTGGCCTTTAAAGAAAGTGGCCCTCGGAGGGCTAAGGGGGCTGGCCCTGCCTCTAGGGCCCATCCCCGCTTGGACCAGGCCTCCCTTATCCTCTGTGCCCCAGGCTGCAGTGGGGGGGCTGAGCTGAGAGCCAGGGAAGGAAAGGCCTGTCTTCCTGGCTGTGGCCCCAGGCCTGCTATAGACCTCCCCCTGGGTCACCCTGCCCAGAGCCTGCTCACAGAGGAACTCATGTGGCCAACAAGGCTGGGCATGCTTGCAGGGGTGCTGGGTGGCCCGCTCACCACAGATGCTAGAGCTGCCCCGTGGCACCCAGCCAACCACACCCGCAGCCTCTCTCACCAGACCAGGAGGGTGGTTTCTGCAGGTGGGTTGCAGAGAAGCCTGCCCGCCTAGACTGAACTGTGCCAGGGCTCTGAATGCCCCTCCGTGGACCTCGCTCTGCCCTGGGCAGTCCAGCCCCTGGAGGGGTCGGGGGTGGGTTTGGGGGGCTTCCGGCCCCTGCCATTCCAGCCTGGAGAGGTCAGGGGGCAGCACCACCCCTCCCTTCGGCACCCGGAAGGCAGGATTTCTGGGGCAATCACCCAGAACTGTGCCTCCCATCCCATCCCCAGCCCGGCTCGCCCCACGCAGCCTGCTGCAGCCGCCCCCACAGGCCTGCTCTCCAGCCGCGCGCTCCACACTTCTGTCTGCTTGGTCCTCCCCCAGCAACCCCCCACCCCCTTGCCATGATTGCAACACCTCCATCCTGCTGCCTGCTCTCTGCAGGGCAGCACAGGCAGCCAGTGGCCAGAGGGTCTGAAGATGGGCTCCGCGGGCATCTGTGGGCCCAGAGATCGCGCACCGGCTTGTGTGAACTCTCCTGGGGGGCAGCCTGCAGTTCTCTCCTTCTCCAGGGGCTCTTGGCCCCCAGGCTGGGTCACCGCCCTGGCCCCACTTCCTGCCTCTCAGTCCCCACCGGGTCGCCCTGGCTCTGAAGTGCCCGGGCGGATCAAGGGAATCAATGGCCTCTCTGTTCTCCGGAGGGAAGGCATTTCATCACCCTTGGGGGGACTCTTTCAGGGAGGCAGGGAGCAGCCAGGCCCCAGCTCAGGACCCCGAGGCCTCAAGGCTCCTCTTGTGTTGAAAAGTGGGAGCCCTGTGCTGGATGGAGAGTCGGGGTTGGTGGGGGGGCAGCTGGGTGTGGGGGTCTGGGGAGGCCTGAGGACTCCGTGGGCAAATCTGCCCTGGACCGCCCGGGGCCCCTCGACCCCAGCTCCCCTGGTTCTTGGGACACCCTCCGAGAGAGCAACACCTTCACAAATGGCTCCCGCCTAGGCTGAGGCACAGGCAGGCTGGGGTGAGTGAGTCACCCAGGGGAATCCCAGCGCCCGCACCCACCGCTGGGTGACAGTTCCGCTGACACCTCCGGAGCGGGCGCCCAGCCCCTCCCAGCGCAGGGCAAGAGGAACACCCCAAGGGCTCCCCACCCCCAAGCCCTGTTCCCTGAGACGGGAGCCTGGCTGCGGGGCAGGGAGGAGTGACTGCTCAGAAAAGCTTTACGAGTGGGAGCTCTGGGCCTGTGCCATGCTCTGCGGCCTCTTCAGGGCTCTGGTCTCTCATCCTTGGGGCACTGGTCAGGAAGGAGGTGGGAACAGGGTCGCCACGGCCACCGCCAGTTCCAGCCCAGCACCCAGCACCCCGGCCTCTGGGTATTCTGCTTCCCGGGGTCTCGGTATCTCCAGAGCACACTCCTGGTATCCTCGGTATTTCTCCCTCGTCCCTGGGGCCCCCCACCACAAGCTGTCCTGGTCTCCAGGAAGGGCAGAGTCAAGGCTCTGTCCAGGAAAAACGAAGCAGAGCAAAGCGAAGAGCAAGGCCAGCAGCCTGAGCAGGGAGGCCAGAGAGGACAGGCACAAAGCCTGCTCCCAGCAGGACGTCCTGTCCCTCAGGAAGCCCAGCCAGGTCCCCACAAACCCGCCAGACCGGTTAGCGGCGACCTCACTGCTGCCAGCCGCCTGAGGGTGCTGAGGTGGGGCGGCCCCATTAAGCAAGAGCCTGCCTAGCGGGCGCTTCACTGTCAACCCCGCCCACTCCTTTATTCCATTCCCTCCCAGCCTGACACCTGTGCCCAGGAAGGACCACCTTCTGGGCACAGGGGAGGGCAGGGAGATGTTCTGAGCATGCTCGACCCTCTGCCTCAGGTGGGCTCTCAGACCAGGGGTGGGAAAGCAGACACCGGCCCTGCCCCGCCCCAGCCGACACGCTCGGTGGGATCTTAAGGAGCCTCGGTGCTGTGAACGTGAGGTGACAGGCCCCGGCCCTGAGGCACTCACGGTGCAGAATGACGAGGACACCCACCTGCGGGTCTGCGAATACAGGGCTCTAATGCCAGGGACCCCGCAGCGAGGACAGCTGCTTAGCCCAAGGCAAGACAGAGGAGGCTTCGAGTCGGGTGCTGATGGCTGAGTAGGAGTTCACCACCAGGCCGAAAGAGAGGGTAGGCACTTGCCACTCTTGTCCTCCCCCTCCTCCTGTGCCCATACACACTAGCCTCCCGGAACCCCTGGGGGGCAAACACAGCCTGAGCAGGGACTGGGCCCCAGCCAGCACTCAGCCTGCCCCTATCACCTCTGCCCTGGAGGCGCTCTGGGCTAAGCATCAGGGCTAGCTCCCAACTCTGGCCTCTGGGTTGCTGCCAGGCAGGGAAGCTGGTGATGGGAGAGACCCAGAAACCCATCCATTTCTTTCAAAGAGCACTGAAGAGATGTGACCACAAATCCCATGAGTTTACTGAAATGTCTTTAAAGCAAACAGCTTGAATGGATTTCTCCCACCCTCTCTCCCCACTGAGCCGCTCACTGCAAAATAGCAGCGCATAAGGTAGAGACTTGGGGCCGTTGGGGCCTGATAGAAACGGAGTCTCAGCTGCAAAGCCAGGCAAGAGGCACTGGGATAAAGGCAGCTCTGGGCAGGAGATGAAAAATGACATCCGACCACGGGCAGGGCAAAAGTGATGGAGGAGGGCTTGTGGGAGGCCAGGATCAGATCCAGGAATGCTCAGATACTCTCAAGCCCTCGACTACATACTGGTGGCTTTCCCAGCACCACGCGTCTCCCTCTATCCTGTTCCTCCCTTCACCCTCGCCTTGAGGGCCCCGCGCCGAGCAGCTGCTTCTGCACAGGCTCACTGGGCAGCCAGAACGGGCAGGTGAGATGTTCCCGGACAGCACAAACTGCTTGCAAAACCAGGGAAAGGAGCAAGAGTGGGAAGGTATGTGACTCACCAGAGATGAGAGCTGGAAGGGCCCACAGAAATCAGAGTTCAAGAGTCCCTGGATCTTAGTGGTGAAGACTCTAACAGGCCCAGAGAGGTACGCTGCTCTACTTGAGTTCACACAGCTATGGGTCCTTGTCCTGTCCCTGGCTTCATTCCAAGCCTCATTCATTTCAACCGTTACTTCCTGAGCACATCCTAGGTGCCTAGACTCTGGAATTTAGGCTCAGGCTTTTCCTCGATGATGCCCTGATGAAAACTCACGTCTGTCCCCTGAGGCTTGCAAGCCAGGGGGCGGGGGCCTCCCATTGCTTGGCTGTCTCCTCCCCACTCATTCTTCCAGTGTCAAGAGGAGGAGGTGCCCTCCCCTCATCAGGGGAAGTCTTAAAGAAGGGAGGAAGTGAAAAAGTGGGAGAAGCAGTGGGAAGGACTGGGGAACACTGGGCATAGCCTGAAGGGGAAGGGAAGAGACCAAGGTGAAGGACACGCCAGCTAGCGCAGGCTGAGCAAGAGAGACACTGTTCTGGGGGTCCCTACCGGCGCCTGTGGCCTAAGGACCCTGGACCAGACATGATTTCCTATCCTTCTTTTTCCTTCTTATCACAAAGTACATGTTCTCCATAGAAAACAGAAACAAACAAACAAACAAACAAAAACAGAAATCATCCAGGATCCCTCCAGGAAATTTATTAACTATTAAGATCTGTGTAGTCGTTCTTCCCTGTTCAAATACAGGATCATTCTGTACCTGCCACATTTTTTTTTTTTTACTGAGCCAGAGAAGGTGAATATTTCTCCTCATTAAACATTTTTCTAGCCCAGTCTTCCCTCATTACTGTACAGCAGTCCACGTGCCTGCAGTATGTGAGTTTATTCAACCAACTTCCTACTGGTGGCCATTAGGCTGTTTCCCCTTCTCGCTGTGAGAAAAGCCCCCCAGCTGGACGCAAGGATGAGCCTGGCCTCCAGGTGGGATGGTGCTGGCTACTGGGGGCTCCTGGCCCCATCTAGCGTCCTTTCTCCCCCAGCAGAGGTAGAGCCTTGTGTGCAGTGTGGGGAGGTGGGTTCAAGGATCTTGCCCTTCTGCACCACTCTCAGACAAGGAGTGATTTCCAGTGACTCAAACTTGAATAGGCAGAGAGGTGGTGGTAAATGCAGGTTCCCAGGCCCCACCAGGCATTATGCAAGCTGGTGGTCCAAGGTAGGGCCCAAGAGCCTACAGCTGAGCCCATCATGGCCATCAAGGTCAACCCCAGGCGCTTCTGAGGCTGGGTGAGCTTCCTGGCATTGAGAGATGCGCTCCTGGAGAGGATGAGGCCCAGCCATGCTTCTCTTCCCTGCGTGAGACCAGGAGGCACCTCAGAGCTGCTCGAATGGCAGAGTCCTGGGCCCCTCTCCAGAGATTCTGATTTAGTGGTGGGGAAGGGTGCCCTGAGATTCTGACCTTTCTAACCTGTTTTCAGGCCTTGNTGCGCTCCTGGAGAGGATGAGGCCCAGCCATGCTTCTCTTCCCTGCGTGAGACCAGGAGGCACCTCAGAGCTGCTCGAATGGCAGAGTCCTGGGCCCCTCTCCAGAGATTCTGATTTAGTGGTGGGGAAGGGTGCCCTGAGATTCTGACCTTTCTAACCTGTTTTCAGGCCTTGCCACTGGTGCATGGGCCACACTCAGGAGCACTCAAATTAAACGGGCGTGGGCACCGTGTGCAAATGCAGTGGGCAAGTGCAGGCGCTGGGCACTGCGCCTGGAAGGGCAATCACAGTGGGCACTGCGTGAGCACTTCTGAGGCCTGAACACTGCCCCGGCTGCTCAAGCTGTGGTCCTTGAGCCTCGTCCCAGGGGGCAGGTCTGGGCCCCACCCGGCCTCCGAGGCAATCTGCAGGATCTCAGTTCTCCAGCCAGGGATGGAGCCCGTGACCCCTGCAGTGGAAGCATGGGGTCCCAACCACCGGACTACCAGGGAAGTCCCTAACATGGCACTTTGCTGAGACCCCAACCCCGTCAGCCCGTGTCATCCTTCTGATCCTCCTCTGACGCAGGTCAATTCCCGATTTTACAGCCAAGACTCTGCAGCTGTGNGAGATTCTGATTTAGTGGTGGGGAAGGGTGCCCTGAGATTCTGACCTTTCTAACCTGTTTTCAGGCCTTGACACTGGTGCATGGGCCACACTCAGGAGCACTCAAATTAAACCGGTGTGGGCACCATGTGCAAATGCAGTGGGCAAGTGCAGGCGCTGGGCACTGTGCCTGGAAGGGCAATCACAGTGGGCACTGCGTGAGCACTTCTGAGGCCTGAACACTGCCCCGGGCGCTCAAGCTGTGGTCCTTGAGCCTCGTCCCAGGGGGCAGGTCTGGGCCCCACCCGGCCTCAGAGGCAACCTGCAGGATCTCAGTTCTCCAGCCAGGGATGGAGCCCGTGACCCCTGCAGTGGAAGCGTGGGGTCCCAACCACCGGACCACCAGGGAAGTCCCTAACATGGCACTTTGCTGAGACCCCAACCCCGTCAGCCCCTGTCATCCTTCTGATCCTCCTCTGACGCAGGTCAATTCCCGATTTTACAGCCAAGACTCTGCAGCTGTGAGGTTACGCCACGTTGTTAAGGTCTCCCAAGTGCCACCAGCAGGGGCTGCAACAGGAAGTCGGATGGTCCAGCCCCCGACCCCGGGTTCCTCACTCCAACTCTCAACACCCCCTGTAGTTTTCTGTTTAAGCCCCACAATTATGGCAAGAGGTGAGACCTCAGAGACCAGGGGAGTCAATCCAACTGCTCAGAAGTGCTCCCCGGGAAATGCAGGCGGGGCTGCGGGGGGGCTGTCTGCTGTGTCCACGCCCACGTCCTTCACTCTGGGCCCACTGTGTTGGTGGCCCTGGTCTGGGTGGGGGTTGCGCCTCCTGAAACTTACAGGCTCTGTGGACACGGTCGGGGGTAGGGGGGGGCAGGAAGCGGGAACTGGGGCGGAGCTACCAGGAGCTCAGTTTGGTCTGAGGACATTCTTTCTTCCCAGCCAGACTCAGCTCTGTGTGCCTTTTGAAAGGCAGCAGAGAATATCTGTGCTCAGCCCAACAAGGCTGGCCCCTTTCAACCTTCCCCTTGCTGCCATTTCCAATTACAACTTCAGAGGCGCCTGTAATTTATACATCTCAGGATGCCCTGCTCCAGCCGCTTTATGATGGGAGTTCATTACACCATTAAGGTTAAACTTTTATAAAGTACTGAGCAGGTGGTGGGCTGGGCGCCGGGCTTAGTTACCACTGCCGGAAGCCTGCTGAATAGGGCTCACCTGGGGTGGAGGAGGGGCTCAGGTTCTCTGAAGGGGCCAAGAAATGGAGAAGGCGGTGCCAGAGAATGGGGGCCCTCTGCTAGCCATTTATTACGCCGCTCGGTGGAGCAGGCAGGCGACAAGGAGAACAATTTGCAGCAGCTCAGCAAGGCTGGCAGGGGGCGTGGGGGTGAGTGGAAGCCCCCCGTNCAAGCAAGGCCTTTCAGCTGGTAAACCATGGAATTCACTAGTCTGTGTGGCAGCTCAGAGCGTGGGTGTAGATCCCTGGCCCGGGTGTATGCCCCATCATAAGCATTCCTGGCCTTCATGCCAGCTCCTGAAGCTTTGAATCTCACACACAAGCAATTCTAACCCCTGACCAGCAGAGTGTCTTTCCCACACAGCATTGCCTCTGAGCATGGGCACAGCCAGAGGAGACAGAGTAAATGTCATTGTTGCTGTTATACAAATGGGGCAACTGAGGCTTGGAAACGCTGAATGACTCACCTGAAGTTGCCCAGCAGAGCCAGAGGCAGGATCCAAGCCTGGCACCCACCCCCTGCCTTGCTGTCTCCCTAAAATCACCCATCTTGGGACCCTTGGAATGGATGCTCCTGGTCCCCACGGCAAAGGAGGCAGCCCGACACAGGCCAACACATCAAACCAGGCAAGCGAAAGGTTTGAGGCCACTGGATAAATACACAGATATCAGGGGAGATGGAGAGAGGAGAGAATTATGGGAGCGCGGCCAGCACGCTGTATCTCAAGGCTCCTGGAGTCCAGGAGGCTCTGCCCTCTGTCAGCCGACTGCCTAGAGCACATTTCCACACCTTACCTATAAAATGGGTTAATACCACCGGCCTCTCGGGTGGTCATGGGGATTGAACGAGCTAATGCGTGAAAAGTGCTTAGCATGGCTCCTGGCGTGTTCGGTAAGAGCTATTTGCCATCACTGTTAGTCTTCAGTGAGAACATGCACTAGTGAGGGGAACAAGCCGTGAACGTTTAACAACACACGCTCAGAAGGGCGCCTGTGCTCCACCCCCTGACCTCGTCACGCAGTACAGTCCTGGCTGCAATGGCGGAGGGGTGGGGAAGAAAGGCATCACAGTAGATGGGGCACTGTGTGGGCCTGAAGGAGAGGCAGGGCTCAGGGAGGAGGGGGGAGGGTCCTGGGCTCAAGCCCTGGTTTCCCACCTACTTGCTGTGTGTCCTTGGGCGGGTAACTCACCCTCTCTGAGCCTCCTATAAGACGCGAGTGGAGAGGCATGGGGAAGTAGAGGGATACTTAACACAAGGAGTAAGAGGGATTCCCTCTGTGCTATATGCTGTCCCAGGTTGAGTTCCCAGCATTCACAAAATGACAACTATTGTTATTATTACTGTTATTTGGTGGCTGAGCAAAGGCTCCTGGAGACAGATGCCCTGAGGCCTCTCAACCCCTCAAACCTGAAAGGGTCTGCCAAGAGCCGAGGGCAGGGCTCTGGCCCTAAGGTGGGTGGGGGCAGGGAGCCAGAGAGGCGGCCTCACCGACCTCACCCTACGTGAGGCCTGCCCAGAGGGAATCGCCGCGTGCTGGGAGGCGCAGGGCGGATTGTATATAATGAAGAGACATCAATAATAAATTAACCTCAAGGAAGTCCAGGAACATCGATCATAAATTAATTAAATGGCTCCGGGAAAGGCAAGGACAAGGGGCCTCTTTGGGGCGGCAAACTGCCTCACTTTACACGGCAAGGCCCACCCTCCCGTCCCCAGCCCGCAGGCTCTGCAGCGCTGGTATCTCCAGGTGGAGGAGCTGGTCCTCAGGAGCAGCTCCCCAAACGCAGGTGAAGCTAAGCCCAGCTCTCCTCCCACCCAGCCTCCAGCTCAGAGAGCTCTCAGACGCCAAGAGGGTTTCTGATGAAACTTCCCAGAATAGTAACCTCCTGGGCTGAACTCGGGCAGGCAAAATTTCAAGGGGTAACGTGGTGAGAAAATGATCAGACGCCTGGCAAGGAGTGCGAGGAACACTGGAGCCCCCTTGGTGGGTGCTCGGGGATGAAGGAACACAGCCTCCTTCAGGGCATCCCCGACAGCCTCCTGCTTGCACCCCCAACCTGGAACCTCCCCCTCTAACCAAGTCAAAGCAGCTGGAAGGCAAGTGTGGGAGCCGCATCTGAGTCCCAGAAGAGGCTCTGCCCCGGGCCCTGCCTCTTACTGACTAAAATGACAAACCTCGTGGCCTCCACCTTCCCGGCCTCCCGAGGGCGGCCACTGCCTGGGTGCCAGCCTCCCCATTCCCGCCCCCCAGCCCCTGGGTCCCTGGCACCTGCAGCGACCCCTCTTCCCGACACACTCTGGCTCAGAACACCGTGGTGACTGCCCATGTTCAAGGACTGGACCTTCTGCCTCATGGTTGTGGCTCTTGGGGACCCAGCCCCAGCTCACTTCTCAACCTTTCATCACTTCCATTTCCTGCTCCCATGGTCAAGCCAGACCACAGCCCCTCGCTTTCTCAGCCATATGCCCTGTTGCTGCCGGTTCCTCTACAGTCACCTGGCTGGCCCAGGTTAAAGGCCACGGCCAGTTAAGTCTCCTCTGATCTCCGTGGTCTGAGTCGCTCTCTCTCCTTCGACCTCCGGTAGCACCCACCTCTTGATGCTACAGTGGAGACCTCTAGGTCCATCTCATAGCTTCTTAGTAGGTTGTGAACACCAGACTCCATACCTTATAGGTGCTGGTATGGCCACTTTAGCTTCCCAGGTGGCTCAGTGGCAAAGAATCCGTCTGGCACTGCAGGAGACGCAGGAGATGCGGGTTTGGTCCCTGGGTGGGGAAGGTCCCCTGGAGTAGGAAATGGCAACCCACTCCACTCTTCATGCCTAGGAGATCCCATGGACAGAGGAGCCTGGTGGGCTCCAGTCCACGGGGTCTCGAAGAGTCAGACACGACTGAGCGTGCAGGCACGCGCGTCCACTTGCTCTTCATGGCCCTCAGTGACCTCCAGCCCTCAGGAGGTGCTCGAGAAACAAGTATCGGCTCCATCGGAGTGGGGACATACGCCAGGGGCCACAACGTGATCTTGGGTATGGTTCTATCGACACACACGCCAGATTCCATCCACGCCGAGCACAGGGTGGGGCTAGATTCTCCTCAAGAAAAGGGACAGGACCTGTTGCGTCTCCCCTGGTGCGAATATGTGCAGATCAGGATGGAGCTCCTTGTCTTGAGGGAAAGATCCTGAATGCAGGAGTGTGCTTCTCACCACTGGGCTCTCTCCACTCACAGGCATGCGGTCCTCACAAGCCCTGCTCCCTGTGGGAGGCTCTGCTGCCCCGTCTTACAGATGGGGAAACTGAGGTGTAGAGGGGCACCAGGATTTGAACTTGGGTCTGTGTGCCCCCAGAGTCCCAAGGCCCAAGGCCCACGGACTGTGCTGCTCTCTGCTGCCACCTGGGTGGACTGTCCCTGGCTGACTTCCCTGGGGGTTTGGGGAGGAGGCGGAAGCAGGCGTTATGCGAGCACATATGGGCATTGGATCCACTCCCCCCAGCCTGGGCTTCCTTCTAAGGAATACTGAGAAAGCAGAAAGGCTGCTCCCGAAAGAATCACACCGAGACGTTAAGCTCCCCCTCCCCGAGCTGGAAGGCGACCCCTCCCCCCGCCTCCCACAGTTCTCTCCTGCTTCTTGGGGCTCAGCAACACCCCAGCGCACACACCCACTGACACCAGGCCAGCCAGACACAGGAGCCCACAGGCTCGCCCGCCACCAGGCGCTCCTCCCGCTCAGCCCGCACTTCCCACAGAAACACTTGCTTACGGGCACACGCGGCTTGGCACACGTGCACTCGCCCGGCAGCCCTGTGGCGGGAACGGCCCCTCCCCTACCCGTCTCCACCATGATCCTGCCAAGGAGTGGGGTACTCCTGCCCGTGGCCCTCAATGGGGGCCACACCTCTCCCCTCCACATCACCTCCCCGGAACCCTCTCTCAGCGGCCCAGAGGACCCCACGGGGAAGACAGTTTCTTGCGTCCTCCTCACCAACCGTGCAGCCAAAGTCAGAATCAGAAAGGAAAAAGGACAAGATAAACAGCCTTCAGCCATGCCCGCTGGGATGTAACCACATCCCACAACGCCCAGGGCTCCTCGGCGCTAGAAGATTTATTGTCCTCTGACCGCAAGTTCATTGATAATTCCCCAGCGCCACATGCCTGGTCCGCTTGAGTGTGTGGGTGTGTGTGAGTTGCTCAGTCATGTCTGACTCTTTGCGACCCCACTGACTGTTGCTCTCCAGGCTCCTCTGTCCATGGAATTCTCCAGGCAAGAACACTAGAGTAGATTGCCCTTCCCTTCTCCAGGGGATCTTCCTGACCCAGGGATCAAACCCCAGTCTCCCACATTGCAGGCAGGTTCTTGACTAACTGAGCCACCAGGGAAGCCCCTACTAACTGAACTCAGATGGAGCGCTGACCAACAGGTGATTAAACCCTGAACAGGATCCCTCTCTGGTCCTGGAGAGAGGGTCTGTGGGGAGGTTCTGCGCCTTCAGCTGTGGCCTAGAAGCCTCTGTCCAGAGATGCCCAATCCCCTGGCACCCCTGCAGCTGAGCAGCTGGGCACCATGATTTATGAGGCAGCTGAGGTGGAAAGGTTGCCAGGAGCTGAGTTAAGCAACTTTTGGAGAAACATGGACAAAGAAATGGGAATAGGACTGAGGACCAGAGTTAAAACAAACCTTGGCTCCAGAGAGCCCTCGATGGCCACTCCTGTGTTACCAGTTCCCTCCCCCAAGCTGGAATCTGCTCAAAATCACACCAAGGGGTGGTGGTGACTGGCGGGGCTCCTGGTGGCCTCAAACCCTGAGAACTCACAAGACAGCCCTGCTCTGCTTCGGGCCAACAGAGGCTGGGTCCACCCGCTGGCTTCTCCCATCTCCCCCGCCTGCCACCCAGCTCGCCTGTGCAGGGTCCCAGCCTCCCAGGCAGATGGCAAGGGGTGCCTGCAAAGGGCTTCTGGATCCCCAAACTACAAGGCTGAGCCACCAATCAGAGCAAACAGGCAGAGGTGTGGCGGGTGCGCTGAGGGGACATGATCGTTCAGTATTCACATTGGGGAGGCCTGAGGCTTTCTCTTACTGGACTCTCACTAGGAGAGCATTCCAAGCAGGAGCTGAAGT
>SJYA01003157.1:278628-426902 GCA_006410615.1 Neotragus moschatus | reverse complement strand
GGGAGCACATGTGATGGGTCTCCGGCACCCAGAGGACGACCCAGGAACAGGTGGCCGAGGAAGCACCAGGCAGTGCCCAAGTGGCGCCCCCTGGGAAGGCGCGGTCCTAGGCCTGGACAAGTCAGCTCACCATCCGGGACCCGGTAGGATACGTCCTCCTCCACCCTTCGTGCCGTGACACTGCAGCGTGGACACAGGGCAAAAACCTTCTGCCTTGGGGACCAAGTTTGTGAAACGGGTTGCTGGCTGCAGTGGATACTCCTGTGGAACGCTGGAGAAATGGGCCTGGGTTCATGGAATCTGGCCTGCCAGGGTGAAGCTTTTGAGCCGTGGGGTATGTGATTCCGGCTCTGCAGCCCATTATTAGTAACTGGGCCCCAGTGGCAGAAAGTAAAGACCCTGGCAGCCACCCTCACCCATCTCCACCTGGGTCGGCCCTTCAGGCAGAAGCGGGTCCTGGGGGATTCTTGCTACACCTGTCTGCTCTCAAGAGGCCCGCTCTGAGGGTGTCCATCACCCCTTCTCCTTGCCCCTGGCACCCCTCATGGGCCCCAGCCTCCTGCCATCCAGCCTCCACCTCCGTCACAGGACCACCCTGCCCCGTCTCCTCTCTGGTGACTCTGACCCACTTGGCTTTCTTTAGGCCACAGCCCCCCAAAACGTGGATGTGGCTGCTGCTCACTCACATCCTCTGAACCAGGAACCAAAGTAAATTCTCAAGAGAAAACGCACACATCCAAGTCCTGCTCCCACCCAGGTACCCCAGACCTGCCAGCCACAGACACCTCCCAGCCCTGCACAGCCACAGGCATGTCTGCAACCCCGGTGAAGGGCTTCTTCTTGTTCAGCCCACTCCCGCAGGGCTCTCCAGTGGCTGCAGCCACGCTCGGACCGTCCTCAGGAGACCTGGGGCCTGGTTCCAGCTCAGCAGCTGACTCACAATGTCAACAGATCCCACTTTCCCCACCAGGAGCTTTTACGCTCAGGGCCTCTAATTCCCTACGACAGGCCCTTCCTCCCCTTTCACATTCCAAGCTTCCATCTCCTCGGCCTCCGGCCCTGGTCTCTTCACCTGAGGATAATCCTTGACCCTGGGACAGGTCTTCACAAAGGGTTTCTGTGAACACCATCTTTCATCCTCTGCGACCACCTTCCAATGTGGCTGTGAGAGGTAAAGTCACCTGCTCAAGGTCACACCAGCGAGACTGGAATTCAAGTCTTCTGGCTCCAAATGTGCCGGACAGCACTCCAGCTTTGAGGAACCTCAGTAGCGTCTCGAAGCCCCGACTTGGGAAACTGAGTTGCCAGCCCCACCCTAGTCTCCTCTACCCTCAGCCTGGTCTTTCTGGACTCCTAAAGGCCCAGCCTCATTTATTCTTCTCCTGCAATTCCACTTCCCCAAGAGATCCACAAAGACCTACCAATTTCCTCCCACATCCTAAGACTCCTCTGGGGTTGGGGTGGGGGTGAGTCTGTAAATTGCCCCTCTGTGAAGTAGGGCATATGTGATGTTGAGTAAGACCCTCACCCAGGGCTTCCCAAAGAATCCGTGAGGGCAGACACAACCCCAACACACTCCTGGTGGCTGCAGACTCGACTTTCAAACATGCCACAAATGATCCTCAGGACCCAAAGGCTTCTGAGCATCACAGACACCATCACCCCAAGGAAAAGGCAGGGCCCGGGAACCACAGATGGCTGGAGCCCTACACCTCCCCCTGCCCACCGACATGGCCCACCTCTCAGCCCTGCAAATGTCTCAGGACACATGTTCAGAGGTAGTGAGCAGAGCTGAGAACCACCCACCCCTCCCCTCTTCCCCAAAGCTGGAGGAATTCACGAGCCCAGGATGATGGTAGTGCCTGGACAGGTCTCCATCTGGGTCACCATCAGGGTCTTCAAAGTTGAAGCATCTCCTGGTATCTCTCTTCCATGTCCATTATAAAGGACATCAACCTTCTCCCAGACTTCTGCATTTCTCAGTCCCTCAGTGTGCCCAGCAGACGTTAAAGGTGGATCTCTGCGCCAGAAGCAATACCCCTCATCACACCCAGAGTGGGGGGCCAGGTGTTCACCCTGCCCGTCCACCAGGGTCTGAGGGCCACGGATTCCCCCCTCACAGGGCCGGGCTGCCCCAGCACTATGCTGTACCAGGGCCGTTTCTCACAGTCACGGCCAGCAACTCCTGCCATGCTGAGGACACAAATTCTTCAAGCCCCGGGTGCCATCACTCCAGACCATCTCAAGGCCAGAATCATTGGACACCTTACTAATGAGAGCATTTCCTCACACCACTGCCGGGGGCACCACCGTGCGCCCACCAGCTGGCCACCGCCACCCCAGCACGAGTCCGATTGCCGTGCCCATCACCTGCCCGCACAGAGGGCTGCGCCCGCCTCACACCTGGGCGGCCACCACTACACCAAGGTGGGGGTGAGTCTCCTTCTGACACCCGTGCCAGGAAAACCACGCTGCTCGGGCCAGACCCACGCTGCCCACGCCCGCGCCACGGGTGTCACCCTTCCTCATCGGTGCCAGGGGCTCCACGGACCCCACACCTGTCACGGGCGCGCGCGGCAGCCGCACCTCCGCATGCGGACCCGTCGGGCGGACCATCGCGCGCCCTGGACACTGCCCAGCTGCCGCGCCGCTCTCACCGCACCCGAGCCCGGGGCCCAGCCCGCCGCGCCCGCGTCCCCCTTTACCTCCAGCCCGCCGCAGGGCTCGGCCCGCCGCCACCACCGCGACCGCCACCTCCATCCTGGGCTCCCCAAGGCCCCGATTCACTAACGCCGCTTCCGCAGGGCGCCGGCGCCGGCGCGAAGGCCGCCTCCGCCCCCCGGGGGACGCTGCGTCCTTTACGTAAACCCCACTCCGCCGCCAGCGGTGACCATGGCGACGGCCGTGGGGTGGCAGCGCCCCCTGGTGCCAGGGAGGGGAGTGGCGCCGAGGCCGGAGGGAGCGGAGTCTTTCGCGGGCTGGGGCCCGGCGCGTGGGGGCGGTGGGCTCTGGGCTTCTGCCGCCGCTGGAGCTCCGTGGGCGGCCGGGAGGGGCACGACCCGCCGCGCGGCATGCGGGGAAGGGAGCCGCCTGGGTGCCCCTCCTGCAGGCCCCGCGTGACCGGGTTTAGCGTGGGAGAGGGAGAAAAAAAAAGCGTGTAGGATCACTGGAGAACTGGTTCATTTGGGGGGAGGAAAGAGGGAGCTGGATTCCACCTCCTCCGGGTGCAGAGCGCTTCGTGGAGTAAAGGGGATGGGGGGCGGCCAGGGCACATCTTCACCATCTATGTCCTCTCGCCCTCCACCTGCTGGGGCCCAGCTTAGCGCCTGGCTTCCAAAAGGGCACTTGGTCAATTTTGAATTCCTGGCAAATGAGGAAAATTGCCCTTCCTCTTCTGCTTCACACGCATTCATTCATTCCCTCAACACACCTTCCCGGAGAGCCAGCCTTGAGCAGGGAGCGCCACTGTCCGTGTGCCTTGTGCTAAGCTGGGGTTAAAGATGAGCGGAACCCAGGCCCGGCCCTCCAGGAGTCGGGATCTCAGGGGTACTAGACCATCACAGTACAGGGTGCTTGCTATGTAGGAGCTCAGCGGAGACGGCGGGCTCTTAGACCCTTAAGCAAGCCCTGGGGGAGGGAGTTGGGTCTGGAAGCCAAGAAGACCCAGCTGAGACTCAAAGCTGCAGGAGAATTCAAAGCAAAGAGGGGAGCTGCATATTTCAGCGAGGGGAGTGCCTCTAAAGTGTTGTCGGGGGGCCCTGTTGTCATCCCAAGGAAACAGGGTGACCCACAGCTGTTTGGTGTAAGTGGGAGCTATGTGAAGGGGAACTGAAGTGGGCCACCCTCCTGAAAATTTTCTGGACTTTTGCTTTAAAGTGAGACTGAGTCCAGGGCAGCCTTCCTCTCTTGAAGCATGTGGGAGCTACTTCTGGAAGGAGTTCTGTATTATCCATGGTTATTTTGAAGGCAAACTCCACTTCGCTTTAAAAAAAGAAAAATGGAGGCAGGGAGGACAAATACTGGATTGGATACCTTAGGGGATTCAAGAAAGAGGCGGCCCTTCCCAGCCTCAGGAAGCGCAGGGTGTCAGGGAGGATGTAAGGACTGACTGCAGTGCAGTTCCGGGGCCTTCTGTCTAGGTCGCCGCAATGAGTCCGAATCAGAGCCGCCAAACGCAATGCTCCCTGGGTTCAAAGTTCTAGATTCCCACAAGAAAGAGTTTTGTTGGTCCAGCTGGGGCCATCGTCAATCGTAGCAGCTAGATTCCACCCCCTTAGCTGCACAGTGTATACAGATTCACACATGTATGCGCACACACACACACACACACACAAACCTCCTCCCATTCATTCAGAGTCCTCTTCACCAAACAACATTGTGTTCCAGTATTCCCTGGTCCGCTACCTCCAGACTTGATGTCACAATCAAGATCCAAGTTCAAGATCTTCAAGGTGATGTCCACGTCCATTTCTCAAGGTTATGGTGATCCCATCTGAGCACCTAACAACTGAGTTAACGTGTACTTTTAACTACCACCAACATGTTCTCTGAATTCTTGATGCTCGCAGGGAGGCAACAGCACCATGGGGGGGGGGGTGGTGCTCGTGAGAAATGCAGAGCCTCAGGCCCCCACATCTCAGCAGGCTGGCATGATCCCTCAGTGTTGTGGATGCACATTACCATTTGAGGAGCGCTGCTGTTCCAAATACGGACGGAAAGGAAAAGGAAATACATGAAAAATGTGTTTTAATGGTGATCGTTGCTGTTTAAAAAGAAAAACAGGAGGGGTTATTTATTTGATCTTCAGCACCTCCAGTAACCAACAAGATAGTGGCTGCAGCCTTTGTTTTTGCAACTGTTTGCAAACTCCTAAAAGGTGTTTATGCCTTCCTTCCTCTAACTCCTGCCTGCATCTCATTTTCCTGGTGGACTGACCGAGCCTCCGTCCTTGAAGGTGTGTGTTAGTCGCTCACGGACTGTAGCCCGCCAGGCTCCTCTGTCCATGGGATTCTCAGGGCAAGAACACTAGAGTGGGCTGCCATTTCCCGCTCCAGGGTCCATCCTTGAGGCCCTGAGCTATTGGCGATCCTGATTGTAAAGGATGTCTGCCTTTACTGTAGGGCGTGAGGGCGTAGGAGGTACTCCATGNTAAAAAAAGAAAAATGGAGGCAGGGAGGACAAATACTGGATTGGATACCTTAGGGGATTCAAGAAAGAGGCGGCCCTTCCCAGCCTCAGGAAGCGCAGGGTGT
This sequence comes from Neotragus moschatus, assembly GCA_006410615.1. Lineage (NCBI taxonomy): Eukaryota > Metazoa > Chordata > Mammalia > Artiodactyla > Bovidae > Neotragus > Neotragus moschatus. Next base: position 421,650 of record SJYA01003157.1, on the reverse strand, counting down.
CAGGGAGGATGTAAGGACTGACTGCAGTGCAGTTCCGGGGCCTTCTGTCTAGGTCGCCGCAATGAGTCCGAATCAGAGCCGCCAAACGCAATGCTCCCTGGGTTCAAAGTTCTAGATTCCCACAAGAAAGAGTTTTGTTGGTCCAGCTGGGGCCATGGTCAATCGTAGCAGCTAGATTCCACCCCCTTAGCTGCACAGTGTATACAGATTCACACATGTATGCGCACACACACACACACACACACAAACCTCCTCCCATTCATTCAGAGTCCTCTTCACCAAACAACATTGTGTTCCAGTATTCCCTGGTCCGCTACCTCCAGACTTGATGTCACAATCAAGATCCAAGTTCAAGATCTTCAAGGTGATGTCCACGTCCATTTCTCAAGGTTATGGTGATCCCATCTGAGCACCTAACAACTGAGTTAACGTGTACTTTTAACTACCACCAACATGTTCTCTGAATTCTTGATGCTCGCAGGGAGGCAACAGCACCATGGGGGGGGGCGTGGTGCTCGTGAGAAATGCAGAGCCTCAGGCCCCCACATCTCAGCAGGCTGGCATGATCCCTCAGTGTTGTGGATGCACATTACCATTTGAGGAGCGCTGCTGTTCCAAATACGGACGGAAAGGAAAAGGAAATACATGAAAAATGTGTTTTAATGGTGATCGTTGCTGTTTAAAAAGAAAAACAGGAGGGGTTATTTATTTGATCTTCAGCACCTCCAGTAACCAACAAGATAGTGGCTGCAGCCTTTGTTTTTGCAACTGTTTGCAAACTCCTAAAAGGTGTTTATGCCTTCCTTCCTCTAACTCCTGCCTGCATCTCATTTTCCTGGTGGACTGACCGAGCCTCCGTCCTTGAAGGTGTGTGTTAGTCGCTCACGGACTGTAGCCCGCCAGGCTCCTCTGTCCATGGGATTCTCAGGGCAAGAACACTGGAGTGGGCTGCCATTTCCCGCTCCAGGGTCCATCCTTGAGGCCCTGAGCTATTGGCGATCCTGATTGTAAAGGATGTCTGCCTTTACTGTAGGGCGTGAGGGCGTAGGAGGTACTCCATGAGGATCCTGCGTTCCACCCGTATCACTCGTGTGTGTGTGTGTGTGTGTGTGTGTGTGTGTGTGTGAGATGAGGATCCCAAGTGGCCCGGTGGTAGTCCCAGTCTCCAGTTCAGCGGAACCGTTATTGTGCCCCCTGGTGGAAATGTCCCTCCCTTTAGTTCTGAAACCACCAGACAGTCGAAACTCAAGAATTGCCTGAACGGGAGGCAGGCAGCAGACATTTTGACGCTGGTGAAACTCACATCACCGTGTCCACCCCTAGTTCTGAGACCCTTTGGAAGGAACGTACCCTACCAGACACCTGGTTTGGAGCACATGTTCCCTGGGGGCCTTACCTGGTCCAGCCACCAGGCTGCTCCCTCTCCATTCCAACATCTCATCTGCCCTTCCTGCTGAAAGCCATCAGCCCCGGTTCTGGCACAGTCTGGCCAGGAGTCCTTGTAGTCAGCCACCAGAGCTGTAAGTAGACTGGAGTCAGGGAGGAGGCCAAGACTGAGGGCTTCAGGATGGGCAACAAGCCATAGACTGGTCCCGGTCCAGCTGCCGGGCTGTGTTCCTTCAGCTCGGTGCCAAATTCCCACTCTGGCCTCAGTTTCCCTCTGGGTCCCAGTGGGGATAATAACATGGCTCCTCCTTCCAGGGGGGCTATGTAGATTAACTAATTAATGAGCGTGACATCGTCTGTTTCTGCAAAGGGGCTGATTAAATGCTGAGTGTTGTTATTAGAGCGATGAGGGTGTGTGACAGGCAGAGTCAACTGCAGACAGATCTACTCCCCTCGCTCGCCTCCTCCCCGCCCTGTTCCTCCGTCTGCCCCACACCCTGCAAGCTGAACATCTTGCAAGACAAAACCAAGATGATTTTTGGCACCCCAAAGACGGTGTCTAAGTTTTGCGTGTTTCCCCTGTACTGGAATGTGAGTCACGGCCCAGCTCCGTAGAGTAATCTGTCTCCGACAGCTGGCACAGCTGTGCCCTGCCTCAGACTCTCGGCTCCCCGCAGCTGCAGGGTGGGATGGCTAGGCCAGTGATTGCGTCGCGTTAGAGCTGCCTGCAGAAAGACAACTGCAGCATTCCTGAACTGGGCATCCATTCCCTGACTGCACTGCCCCGTGGTCCCAGTGACTGAGTGATTGCCTTTCCTCACAGCCTGAGGGAGGGAAAGTCAATGTGCCCTACTGGCTTAAGGCTTAAGTGGGAATTCAGAGCATGCAGCGTTCTAAAGTATAAAATATCTGCTCATGGCTGCTGGAGATCCAATGACTACATTTTAGCTTGGATGCAGGGTATAGGATAAGGCATGAAATCAGCTCTGGGCATGGTGACTTTAGTTTGTTCCCAGATCCCCAAGTCCTGAGTGAAATGGTGAATGTGACTTTCCCAGTAGTCAGTGTGAAATCCTTGCCCACTCACCAGTGCTGGGTCCCCCATCTCTGAGTGTTGTAGGATGCTGGCTCCCACCCAGAATCCTGGCACCCATGGTGGGGCGAATGGGAAGGAATGGCTTAGTCCCACCACCAAGGAGACACCACCAGGTAAACCTCTGACAACCACGGGCAATGTTGTTTACCCAAATAGCACAAACTCTACCTGTGGAGGGGAGAGAAAAGCTCTGGAGGCTGAGCTGTCAGACTCCCACAGGGAGAGAAATTAGCCAGTTTTGAGGCCTAGGGAACGAATGCATGTGAACTGCGGTTTGGGACACCTGAGCCAGCTCAGGATCACCCAGGGTTTCTCATGGCAGGATTTTAGCCCTTTTCCCCCCTAAAAATTGCTGCTCTCCTGCCTTCTTGATCGTCCTACTATGAGATATAGGGATGGGCCATGGGGGCAGATAGCCTGGAAGTGGGGGCTGGACCCATGAGGATTAAAATAAGCTACCACTGGGATGTGCTGAGGTCTTGTGCGAGAAAGAAGTCGTCCCCTCCCACCCGAGGGAAGCCTGTGACCCAGGCCTTTTACTTGAGCGAGCATCGTCTACAATCAGAGTCTCAACACATCCGTAAGGTGATGGAGTGATAACGGTGGGGATACTGCAGGAGGTGAGATGTTGGTGGTCTAGGTGGTGGTGTTGATGGGGAGAAAGGACTGATGGCTTCCACGGGGGTCATTCCGGNGGCCTTTTATTTGAGCGAGCATCGTCTACAATCAGAGTCTCAACACATCCGTAAGGTGATGGAGTGATAACGGTGGGGATACTGCAGGAGGTGAGATGGTGGTGGTCTAGGTGGTGGTGTTGATGGGGAGAAAGGACTGATGGCTTCCACGGGGGTCATTCCGGAAAGTTTTTCGCTTCCCACCTCATCCTCCATTCACTTGGGTATCACTAGTACTGTCACTGTCATGCCCCAAGGATCGGGGGATCCTTGCATCTCATTAAACCAGCCTATTTGTAAGTGTCTTCTCCCTAACGGGCATTGTAGTAACTAGTTTTTCTCCTTGGGGCACTAGGGAGCTACAGGATTATAAACACAGATGTCTCAGGAGAAAGACTGTATGCTTATTGACTAGTGTGATTCATCTGCACTTTCTGGACGATAATAACAAGAGTAGTGAGTCCNTTGTAAGTGTCTTCTCCCTAACGGGCATTGTAGTAACTAGTTTTTCTCCTTGGGGCACTAGGGAGCTCCGGGATTATAAACACAGATGTCTCAGGAGAAAGACTGTATGCTTATTGACTAGTGTGATTCATCTGCACTTTCTGGACAATAATAACAAAAGTAGTGAGTCCTCTTGAGGGTGTTCATCCATCCATCTACCCACTCCACCAGCCACTTATTCTCTCACCTCCTCTTCACCCATGTACCCACCCACCCATTCACCCACTCACCTTCTTCCACCTAGGTTGTCCGCTGCCCACCTACCTACCTACCCACCTACTCACTCCTCCATTCACCCACCCATCCATCCAGTCGTCCACAAATTCATCAGTCCATCCATCCATCTGTCCATTCACCTATCTGTCCATCAACTCTTCACTCTCTCCGCCTATCCAACTATGTCCTAAATCTTGTCCAATTTATTGTCCCTCCTAAATATCCTTGCAACTACCCACTTCTGTCCATTTCTACCAGTACCAGCCAGGGACGGGCCACACTTCCCTCTCTTCAGGACCACTGGCACAGACTCCTAACTGCTCCTGCTTCTCATCCAATTTCCCACCCAACAGATAAAGTGACCTCCTATAAACGAACATCAGATTACATCATGTCACTGTGTAAAACCTCACTGTGGTTGCTTATTGCTCTTAGAATACAGACCCCAATTTTTATTGGGTATACGGTAAAGTGTACAGATGATGAATTTCCCCATAGGTGTATACCTGTGATCACACCCATATTAAGACACAGAGTATTTCCAGTTCTTTGTGCTCATAAAAGTCAGTTACCCCGCTCCCCGGTGTAGACACTAATTATACGTCTACACCTTCAGTTCAGTTCAGTCACTCAGTCGTGTCCGACTCTTCGTGACTCCGTGAATAGCAGCACGCCAGGCCTCCCTGTCCATCACCAATTCCCGGAGTTCACTCAGACTCACGTCCATAGAGTCACTGATGCCATCCAGCCATCTCATCCTCTGCCGTCCCCTTCTCCTCCTGCCCCCAATCCCTCCCAGCATCAGAGTCTTTTCCAATGAGTCAACTCTTCGCATGAGGTGGCCAAAGTACTGGAGCTTCAGCTTCAGCATCATTCCTTCCAAAGAAATCCCAGGGCTGATTTCCTTCAGAATGGACTGGTTGGATCTCCTTGCAGTCCAAGGGACTCTACACCTTAGGTTTGTCTGTTTCTTCCTACAGATGGAATCATAGAGCATGGACTCTTTTATGTCTGGCTTCTTTTGAGAAACGTCATGTCTGTGGGATTCATCCATGTTATTACGTGTATGTCTGTGAGATTCATCCGTGTTATTGCGTGCACCAGTAGTTCACCGTTTTTTACGGCTGTGTGATATTTCATTAGAGTTTTCCTGGTTGCTCAGTGGTAAAGACTCCACTTGCCAATGCAGGAGATGCGAGTGTGCTCCCTAGGTCAGAAAGATGCCCTGGAAAAGAAAACGGCCACCCACTCGAGTATTCTGAACAGAGGAGCCCTGTGGGCTACAGTCCACGGGGTCGCAAAAGAGTAGGATACAACTTAGCAGCTAAACAACAACGGCAGCAACAATATTTCATGAGATAAGTACACTATGATTTGTTTGTTTATTCTGCTGTTGGGGCTTTTTCCAGCTTGGGGCTCTAGTGGATAAGGCTGCTACATTCTTGTAAAAGTCTTTTAGTGGACATTGCACTTTTTTCTCTTGGGTTGGGGGTGGACAAGATAATGACCCTTAGTGATGTCCATGTCCTAATCCCCAGAACTTGTTATGCTTAATTATAATGTATGTGTGCATGCTAAGCCGCTTCAGTTGTGTCTGACTCTTTGAGACCCCATGGACTGTAGCCTGCCAGGCTCCTCTGTCCATTGGATTCTCCAGGCAAGAACATTGGAGTGGGTTGCCACACTCTCCTCCAAAGAACCTTCCTTACCCAGGGATTGAACCCGCATCTCTTACGTTTCCTGCATTGGCAGGCAGGATCTTGACCGCTAGTGCCACCTGGGAAGCCCTCAAGTATAATACAAAAGGGAATTCAGGTTGCAGGTGGAATTAAGGTCTCTAATCAGCTGATCTTGAGATAGAGAGATTATCCTAGATTATCTGGGTGGGCTCTGTGTAATCAAAAGCTTCCTTATAAGTAGGCGTGGAGAAGGAAATGGCAACCCACTCCAGTATTCTTGTCTGGAGAATCCCATGGACGGAGGAGCTTGGTGNGGGCTTGAATTTCTAAAGGTGTTTTCTGATTATAATTACTTCCTGCTATGATGTCATGCTGCAGTTCATGGGGTCGCAAAGAGTCAGACACGACTGAGTGGCTGAACTGAACTGAACTGATGATGTTTACCTACTTGTCACTGGATATATACCTTATTAAACGTTCAGATTTTGCCATATTTTTATTCTTGTCCTAATTCAAAGTATATTTCAATCTTTTTTGCTTCCTAAGCAGTATAATAAAAAACATAATCAGTAAATGAATATAAAAATGAATGGACTAATAAAACTCATAGATATTTTAAGTGCTAACATTGTCAATAATATTCTCATGGGAAAGTACATACAAAATATATGAACAAAATGAAAGAAATCTTCAAGAGCTTTCAGTTAAACATGGCTGACTGAGCATATGGTTTTACTTCTTCTTCACTTAAGACCTTATTTACGTAAGAGTAAAGAAATTTTTAAAAAATGAGTAAACCTTGGGAACAAGGAAAACATATGGAGAGATGATGGCAGATGACAGATATTATCATATTTTGGAGGCTGGAAAGCAGATGGACAAGTGACTACTGAAGTAACAGATAAGAAAAAGGGAGCCAGCAAGAAGTCCACTTTGTACCACGAACTCCCAGAAATGCGCAGAACATAGTCTCCTCTGAAGGCTGGGGCAGGAGACTCAAACCAGGGCAGTCATGGGATGTGTTTAAAGCATTTAGATACTAAATTCTTACTCAGAAGGACAATTTGTTCTTGGGAAGTTGGAACAGAGAGGCCCCAGGACAGAATGTCCATCTGAGGCCAGGCCACAGGCCAAGCAGGGGGTTCGGTGAAAAGCTGTTTCTGAAACTGTAAAACCACCTGCCTGCCTTCTCCACACTCAGCTCCCAGAGGACTGGCACCACCCTCACCCCTGGTCAGACGATCAGGAAGACTTCTCTTTGGGGATGCTGCACTGATCCAGAAAAAAGACCTGCAGATACTAACAGTTGGGAGTCCTTCATGGAAAAAGACATCTGGCCTCCTCATCACACTACCATAGAGCTCACAGGTCCTTCCCATGCAGGCTGAACTTTCACATAGGTATTTAGAACTATTAAGGACTTAAGGAGGACTTAGCCAAGAGGCAAGGACAAGCGAGGAAAAAAATTAGCTTGGAAAAGATTCAGAAAATGCAAGAAGTATTAAAATTAATATTATTGAAGAGATAAAATACTGTCACTCTGCTTATTTAACTTATATGCAGAGTACATCATGACAGATGCTGGGCTGGATGAAACACTAGCTGAAATCAACATTGCCAGGAAAAATATCAATAACCTCATATATGCAGATGACACCACCCTTGTGGGAGAAAGTGAAGAACTAAAGAGCCTCTTGATGAAAGTGAAAGAGTTGGCTTAAAGCTCAACATTCGGAAAACTAAGATCATGGCATCCAGTCCCATCACTTCATGGGCAAGTAGATGAGGAAACAGTGGAAATATGACAGACTTTATTTTGGGGGGCTCCAAAATCACTGCAGATGGTGATTGCAGCCATGACATTAAAAGATGCTTGCTCCTTGGAAGAAAAGCTGTGGCCAACCTAGACAGCTTATTAAAAAGCAGAGACGATACTTTGCCAACAAAGGTTCATCTAGTCAAGGCTGTGGATTTTCCAGTAGTCATGTATGGATGTGAGAGCTGGACTATAAAGAAAGTTGAGTACTGAAGAATTGATGCTTTTGAACTGTGGTGTTGGAGAAGACTCTTGAGAGTTCCTTGGACTGCAAGGAGATCCAACCAGTCCATCCTAAAGGAAATCAGTCTTGAATATTCATTGGAAGGACTGATGCTGAAGCAGAAACTCCAATACTTTGTCCACCTGATGTAAAGAACTGACTAATTTGAAAAGACCCTGATGCTGGGAAAGATTGAAGGTGGGAGGAAAAGGATGACAGAGGATGAGATGGTTGGATGGCATAACTGACTCAAGGGACATGAGTTTGAGTAAACTCCGGGAGTTGGTGATGGACAGGGAGGCCTGGCATGCTGCAGTCCCTGGGGTCACAAAGAGTTGGACACGACTGAGCAACGGAACCGAACTGACTGAACTGATGGGAAAAAAGAGTAAGCTGTTATTAACACAAGAGCACTCTTAGAGAGGAAAAATGTGATATCGTGGGTGAAAGATGCAGAGAAGTTTGAGAAGGTCATAACAAGAAAATTTTTAAAAAAAAATAAAAAAGAAACCACGAAAAACAAATTTAGAAAGTGGAAGAAAAGAGTGAAAAAGAAATTAACTCTTGTAACTCAAACATTCAAATGATAGGTGTTACATAAACAATAACTAGAGAAAATGGAGGAGGCGATTTAACAACAAATAGTAATAATAAAGTAAGAACGTTTCCCTGGACTTAAGCATCTGAATTTACAGATTGAATGGGCTCATGGAATGTTCAGCTGAGTAAATGAAAAGACCCAGACCAGGGCCATCAATTTGAGATGACAGAACACCAAGAATGTCTCCTGAGAGAAGAAATAAACTCCATGTGCAGCACTAAGGATTCAAGTATCACTGGATTTCACAGCAATATTGGAAGCTTAAAGACAACAAAGCAAAACCTCCAAAATTCTACAGGTAAACAGTTTCCGACCTACAGATTTTATACCAAACTTATTGTGAGGGTGAAATAAAACTTTTTTCAACTTCCAGTGTGTCTCCCATGCACCCTCTCAAAAAAAAAAAAAAAAAACAAAAAGAACACAATGAAATAAACTGAGAAAGAAGACAACATGGGATCCAGAAGACAGCAGAGACAAACACAAAGGAGAAATGAAAACGGTTCTGAAAGGTGTGGAGAGGAGAGGTGACGGTGCCACAACATAGCAGGGCTGGCGCGTTTGGACAACCGTGAAAGGAACGGCTCCCCCACCAAACAAAGCAGAGGCATTCACAGCTGTGCTTGAAGCCGTGGAGAGGAGGTTTAGTCCAGTCGTCTCTTGGGGCTACACCGCTGCCAGGCACTCACAGAGGCCAGAGATGGACGCCTTCAGTTCCCAGCCCACCACAGCCCCTCCCTTTACCATTAGGTGTGTCTGTGTGTATGTGAATGTGTGTGTTAGTCACTCAGTCATGTCCGACTCTTTGTGATCCCATGGACTATAGCCTGCCAGGCTCCTCTGTCCATGAAGTTCTCCAGGCAGGAAAGTGCCATTCCCTTCTGCAGGGGGTTTACCCGACCCAGGAGTCAAAGCCAAGCCTGCCGCATTGCAGCCTGATTCTTTACCTGTTTTCAGTCCCCAGCCCACCCCCAGCCCCACCCTTTACCACAAGGGGTCTTGCATAAGCCTGTGGATGCTATACACCTGCTTCTTCCTCTGTCCTTGCCCTTGGAGTGTGCACACAGTAAGACCACTAGGACCTGAAATTTCCTGGGACCATCTGGGCAGGAAATTCTGGAGTCCAGGGTTCAGAAGCCAGGTCTAGGAGGGCAGGGAAGCACAGCATCCTGGTGGGCCTGTCCCTGTCCTCTTGGCTCCCTTGGCCAAGGGATCACATGACATAGAGGGGCAAGGATGGAGGAAAGCTAGTGTCTAAGGCTCATTGCCAAGGGCAAAGGGCCATGTTGGATACATAGAATAACAAGTGATCTCTTAAAAAAGTTATTAGTGTCTTAGCCAATAGCAGAAAGTTGTATAAGGAAGGAAATGTCATCACAGTTTTTTCCTGTTAAAAAACATTTTAATTATGATTATTTTTTAATGTGGCTTATCTATGAATACTATTTAAATAGATTTGAATCTATTTATATAACTATGTAATACTATTTATATATTAATAGCTAGGAATATTATTTATATAGTTATGAATACTGGAGGCTTCCCTGATAGCTCTGTTAACAAAGAATCCACCTGCAATGCAGGAGACCCTGGTTGGGAAGATTCTCCTAGAGAAGGGAAAGGCTACCCACTCCAGTAATCTGGCCTAGAGAAAATTAATAGCTAGGAATATTATTTATATAGTTATGAATGCTACTTATTTAGCTCAGTCGTGTCCAACTCATTGTGAGTTGGACTCGCTGTAGCCCTCCAGGCCCCTCTGTCTTGGATACAGGAGTGGGTTGCCATTTCCTCCTGGGAGATCTTCCTGACCCAGGGTTAAACCCAAGTCTCCTGTGTCCTCTGCACTGTAGATGCTTTTTTACCCACTAAGCTGTGAGGGAAGCCCATTTATATAGTTACAATAATATAAACACTAGGTATTCATTTAGTCCCTCGTTGTGTTCTTTAACTGTTTTAAGAGGTTGGGAAACAAGAGAAAGAATGTGCAGATTAGGGTTAAACTTTCTTAGTAGAATAATTCCCTTGTACAGAAGCAAAGGTTTTCAATCATTTTAACCGTATCTTCCAATATATACTTGCATATTTTGTAACAAATAGCAATGTATGCATGTCAGTCGAAAATATGCAAGTATATACTGGAAGATACGGTTAAAATGATTGAAAACCTTTGCTTCTGTACAAGGGAATTAGATAATAAGAAGTAGGGAGATGCTGCCTACTGTTCAAGGCTAATTAAAATTTGGCTTTTGAAACTGTTTACATTATTACTTTGATAAAACAAAATACAAAAAGAAGATCATTAGAAGGAAATACTGGGGGGAAATGAATGAGGAAAAGTGGAGAGAAAATCTAGAAACATCAAAAGGGAGAAACTCAACATTTCTTAGAATAAAGTGAAAGAATGCACAGGTTTGACTTGCAGGCATAATAATGAAAATGCCATTTTAGACACACTGCACCATTTTGCAAAACCTTCATGGATCATCTTTCATTTATTTTATTGCCTTAATTTATCCTTATAATATGCCTCTGAGTTAGTGAATGTTCAAGGAGTGACGGTGAGGAGAGAGGGGAGTTAATAATCAAATACAAATCTTTGTTTCCCGGAGACTTATCTCCTGCTGAGAGACAACCAACAGAAATGGGAAAACATGAAAACACAAATGAGAGACACTAAGCAATTCATCTAAGGCAGATTTGGAGGATTCAACCCATTCCAGTATTCTTGTCTGGAAAATCCCATGAATAAGGAGCCTGGTGGGCTACAGACCATGGGGTCACAGAGAGTCAGACATGACTGAGAAACTTAATACACACACATGATCCGACAATCCCACTCCTGGGCATAAATGCAGAGAAAAACGTGGTTCTAAAGGAGACTTGCACCCCAGTGTTCATTGCAGTGCTGTTTACAATAGCCAAGACATGGAAGCAACCTGAATGTCCATCAACAGATGAACGGATAAAGAAGATGCAGTACTTATATACAGTGGACTATTAGTCATTAAAAACAGAATGAAATAATAGCCGTAATTTGCAGTAATATGGATGGACCTAGAGATTCTCATATTAAGTGAAATAAATCAGACAGAGAAAGACAAATATATGGTATCGCTTATATGTGGGATCTTAAAAAATTATACAAATGAACTTATTTACAAAACACAGATTCACAGACTTAAAGAACAAACCTATGGTTACCAGGAGGGGAGAGTAGGAGGGTAGGGGTAGAGATAGCTTGGGAGTTTGGGATTGACATGCACGTACCGCTGTATCTAAAACAGATAACCAGCAAGGACCTACTGTACAGCACAGGGAACTCTGCTCAGTATTCTGTGACAACCCAAATGGGAAAAAGAATTTTTGAAAAAGAGTAGATACAAGTATAACTGAATCACTTTGCTTACCTGAAACCAGCACAACACTGTTAATCAACTATGCTCCAATATAAAACATTTTTTTTTGATGAGGGAGTGAAAAATATCTTCAGAAGTATCTGGAAAAATTTCTTTCCAGTGTGCATATAGAAGTAAAATCATACAGAAAAGTCGAAACTTTTAAGTCATTGTTGGCATTGGAACTGCAATTTCATTGTGATTTAATTCAGCTTAAATATTGAGGAACAAATAAATGCAGTGCTCTGAGAAAGTGGGTAATACATAGTTTTAATTTTAAAGAGATAAGATATTTATATTACAAATAATTCTAAAAGTGATCAGAAATATTCCATTCACCGTTCTTCCAATAATAGGCAGAAATGTAAAATAGGGGCTCAGATTTTAAACAGTAAAGCATTATCATGACAACAGAAACACTAAGTGTGCTGTTAGGACGTATTTATGCTCAACTTTTACCATATTTTAAATTGCTGGAATTTAAGCTCATTTTGATTATTTCAAGGTGAAATTTACTGCAATATATAGAAATGATGCTTCTTCATCTCCCTGTCCCCTGCCTTTTTTTAAAAAAAACTAAAGAGAAAAAATTGGCTTTCTTCCTTAAAAGGTTTTCTTTGGATTGCCTCATGATCTCTACCATCTAATGTTTTCATCCACACAGATATATATAGTGGAATATATTCATGTGTGTGAATTGTTGCCTCCAGTACAGAAAGATCTCCTTCAGCTCACTTTTTAATGATAGCCTGAATATTGTATTCATGAGAGTTGTCAAATCGAAAATCCTTTAACTGAACTGAACATGCTCTTAGGGGTTTCAAGTATTAAAAGATAAAATCAGCATTTTTTCTGACCACATTTATTGTGGGGTGTGAAATCCACCTAAATCATAAGGGAAAAATGCCTTTGAAAGTATCTGAATGCCAAGTCTATTTTAAGAAGAGCATCAGATTTGGAATTACTAGCCTCAATTATTTTTCCTCCTTCACTGGGACAACTGTCTATCATAGCACTTATTCAGGTTAGATGATCAGTTTGGTGCTGCAAGGAATAAAAAGTTAACAGAACCTGGCTTCTGTGGTACATTATTCAATGGTCACAAAGTCCTCCCATCTCGGGAGACAGCTCCATTCATAATGTGACTGGGGTGCATCCCTTATCCAGAAATGAGAGTCTCTTTCTGTGTGTGCTAAGTCACTTCAGTCATGTCCAAGTCTTTGTGATCCCAAGGACTGTAACCCACCAGGTTCCTCCATCCATGGGATTCTCCAGGCAAGAATACTGGAGTAGGTTGCCATGCTCTCCTCCAGGGGATCTTCTTGACCCAAGAATTGTACCCTCATCTCTTGTGTCTCCTGCATTAGCAGTGGGGTTCTTTAGCACTATATAACCTAGGATGCCTACTTAGACCACTAAAGAAAACAAGGACAAAGGCATCTCCCAGCTGTCTTCCTGGCTCAGGTGTCTATGATCTCATGACCCTTGCCAGTGCTTGTGCTCCTGTTGCCATCCCTGGGTGTCTGGGTACCGAAGGGACCAAAGAAGTAGAAACCTAAACCCATAAATATGAAACTTATATTTTGGTCATTGTGGTGGAGCCAGGGTCATATGACATGTGAGAAGGAGGTGGAGCTCAGGTGAGGGGACCACTGGGAACAGGCCCAGTGACATGGTTCCTTGGATCCCCATTGCCTCAAAGTAGATGTTCAGGAAAGACCTGGGACATAGTAAAAGATAAACAGAAAGCTAAGCTGCTCCAACTTGCCCAGTATATTCTGGATGAGAAACAAAATCTTGCATTTAATAGGTTGGAAAATCTAAACATAAAAATATAAAGGATAGTCAGCATTTGGTAAAGAAAAAGGTTTTCGTCCAAGTGTAAGTGAAAACATAGGTCCCTTTCTGTTAATCTGGGGCAAATATTATAGAGAAGAAAGACACATAAATCAGAGGGGATGTAGTATATGAATCCAAGGTTAGAGAAACCTTGGAAGAAAAACTTCCCAGGTTTTTCCATTTTGCACAGTTCTAACCAGAATCTGCAACGGAAGGTGCTTCACGCCTGCCTGCTGGTGCATCAGGCAGAACTATATTTCTGAGCATACAGATGAGATGCTATAAAATTCATGCACTGCTACAGCTCATTTACTTTATTTCTCGGGATTCCCCACAGATCTTCTACCCAGAGCATATAATTCAACCGGCTCAGTTTTCTGGCTTCCTAATCCCCAGGAAATTAGGAGAAAGAGTTTTGCAGCAAGCCCGCTAACAGTAGCCAATTAATAGCTAAGAGGATAAAGAGATACTAGAAACAAAACAAAGGAAAAAGATTAGAGAGTGCACAGAGCATGGCACTATGGGCCGTGTAGCAGGGGGACAAAGATCGTATCCTCCACAAAGCCTCAACATAATAGTTCTTTCACAGCCCAGGGCACAAGAGCTTATGTTCTTTGTAGTCTGCATTTGTCATTTAAAAACCTAAATACATGATAGTTGACAAGGGTAAGCAGTACATAGGGCTTCCCCGCTGGCTCAGCGGTAAAGAATCCACCTGCAGTGCAGGAGACACAGGTTCTATCCCTGGGTCGGGAACACATGCTGGAGCAGGATATGGCAACCCACTCCAGTAGTCTTGCCTGGAGAATCCCATGGACAAGGGGAGCCTGGCGAGCTATAGTCCATGGGGCTGCAAAGAGTTGGACACAATTGAAGCAACTGAGCACAAACGCACTCAGGGAGTTCATAATGCATTATAAGGTTGCTGTTGTTGTTTTTTAAACTAAATAAGATAAAATTTTAAAGTTGGCTTTAAAAAAGCAACCCTCAACTATCTGAAGATTTAACTTCTCTGTGATGGGACCCTCTTCCTTTACGAAGCTTTAAAGTAAATGAGGCATTGCGTTGATACTCTGGGGCGGTGAGTGGTTCATAGATCAGATATCACACTGAAATACTCTAGCTGTGGTGGTGTGATAGAATAATCAATATGCATGTTATAAAATTATATGATGGATTAACTCATCAGAAACTCATGAGGAAATGTGTGATCAACATAATCTATGGAATCTGTCAGGATGAAAAGGACCTGGACTTGAAATAAGCCATTCGCCAAGAACAAGGCCAGAATTGGATTTCAGTTCCATGAGCCCTGCAGGGCAGAAAGCAACCTGAACAGTGAAGGTTTCTGTAACTTGAAGCCTTTCCTCAACTTGGTTTTAGGCACAATGACATGCATAGAATACAGAATTTAGAATGGAGAAAAAACAATGGAAATCGTCTTCTCCTACATCATTTGCTGTGATCATTCACTTAGTCACGTCTGACTCTTTGTGACCCCACGGACTACAGCACGCCCCACTTCCCTGTCCTTCAACATCTCCCAAAGTTTGCTTAAACTTACGTCTATTAAGTAGATGTTGCCATCTAATCATCTGTCAACGCTTCTCCTCCTGCCTCAATCTTTCCCAGCGTCAGGGTCTTTTTCAATGAGCTGGCTTGTCTCATCAGGTGGCCAAAGTATTAGAACTTCAGTTGCAGCATCAGTCCTTGCAGTGAATATTCAGGATTGATTTCCTTTAGGTTTGACTGGTTTGATCATTGTTAGATGAGGAAACTGGTGCCTCAGCTCATCACACAGTGGATGGAGCCACCCCAGCCCCCAGCATAAGTGACTCCCATTATGTGCTCTGTCCTGCTGCTTCTAGGACATTTTCTGCCACTGTTACTGAGAATTATCAGACAAACTGTAGACAGAGCATCCTTGACTCTTTTTCCTTCACTGTCAAGTTCAACTGCACACAACTCTGGCCCCCTTAACAGGAATATTGTCATTGAAGAGAGTCTACAAAGAGCTTCTCTCCTTTGGACTTTCCACTGTTTGACACTTCTCCCCATCAATTAGCCAAGAGGATGCTGTTGAGCTCTACTCTGTACCTGTGGATACCAAAGAGAATAACACTCAGCGTCCTGCCTCCAGGAGCTTCCTGGAGCATGGTAAAGCATTCGGTAGAGAAGATTAGTGTGACAAGCATCCGGGGAAGAAAAGGAAGATATCAGAGCTGCCCCAGCTAGGGGCAAAGTTTCTTAGTGTGGAGTTGTTGTTCAGTTGCTCAGTCATGTCCAACTCTTTGTGACCCCATGGACTGCAGCATGCCAGACTTCCCTGTCCTTCACCATCTCCCGAAATTTGCTCACTCAGGTCCATTGATTCAGTGATGCCATCCAACCATCTCATCCTCTGTCATCCCCTTCTCCTCCTGCCCTCAGTCTTTCCTGGCATCAAAGTCCTTTACAATGAGTGGGCTCTTCACATCAGATGGCCAAAGTGTTGGAGCTTCAGCTTAAGCATCAGTCCTTCCAATGAGTATGCAGGCTTGGTTTCCTTTAGGATTGACTGGTTGGATGTCCATGCTGTCCAAGGGACTCTCAAGAGTCTTCTCTAGCATCACAGTTCTTAGCATGAAGAAGAGGTTTGAAATAGGTGTAGGGCTTGATCTGCTCTCAAGCATGAAGCCCCGATTCCTAGTGGCAGCAAGGCCTTTCACTCCTGGCCTCTGCCTACCTCCCAGCCTCCTCTATCTCTGTGTGAGCCCTTATTATTCTGTGCTTACCGCAACCAACAGAGGCTCTTCCAACATGGTTAGCTCTCTCTTCCCCAGATCCCTGCCCAGGTGCTTTCTTTTTCTCTCAGACAGCCTCCCTCATATTCTTCCCCTCTACCTGCTCAATCTTACTTCTCCTTCAAGTCAGGTAATGCCTCCAGGAAAATTTCTCTGAAGCCCCAGCTTCCTAGTTGGGTTACATACCTTTTGTCAGTGCTCCTGAAGGGCCCATGCTCACCTCACCATGGGAATGAAAACTGAACAGTAGAAACCAGGTAACTAGAGGTGGGAACGAGGTTTGGTGAGTGGGGAGAGGGAAAGACAGAGAGAAGTCTGGCTCTGATGGAAGATATCCTTTGAGTAAGGGAAGTCATGCCAAATTCTTAAGCTTGTCTGTGGCAAAATGTGTGGCAAAGAGACTGACATAGGGGCTTCCCTGGTGATTCAGTGGTAGAGAATCCACCTGCCCTTATAGGAGATATGGGTTCAATCTGTACCCTGGGAAGATCCCATACGCCTTGTAGCAACTAAACTCAGGTGCCACAACTATTGAGCCTGTGCTCTAGAGCCCAGGAGCTGCAACAACTGAGCCCCTTTGCCCTTGAGCTCATGCTCTTCAACAAGAGAAACCACAGCAATGAGAAGCCTGTGCACCATGGCTAGAGAGCAGCCGCTGCTCTCTGCAACTACAGAAAGCCCATGCAGGAACGAAGACCCAGCCCAGCCAAAAATAAATAAATAAATAAATAAAAATTTTTTTTTCAAAGAGAGACTGACACAACCTTCTAGGGATCCCTTAAGGAGTCCTGAGCAGGGAATTTGTGTGTGATCAGAGATTAGGTGACAACAATCCCCAACAGCAGACTCCAGACATAGCCAGGTACTGTAAAGAAGGAGAAAGAGTGACACTCACCAACCAGCCTTGTGGTTTTGCCTCGATTAAAAACCCTCTATTTAAAGTGAAAATAATAGTTCTCTGCCATGAACTGTTGTGAGGATTAAATTCACAGTGTGGCCCAGGACATGTCCGATGCCTGGAAGCGTCACTAATACTCACACACTCTCAACCAGGAAGGCGCTGGCTGTTGTTTGCAGGAGTGCCACATTTGAAATTAGATTCAGAGGCACCCTGCGGAAGTATTAGAGCCAGGGAAGAAATAGAGGCAAAGAGAAGAGAAACAGAGAATGTGCAAAGAAGAAAAACAACACATCATTTTGAAACCCTCTCAACAAACTATACCCTCTATTTTCCTGTCTGATGCTACATTTTGCAGCATAGTAGCAATAACTTCTACTGCTTTATGGTACACTCACAATAAATGGCTTGGGAGCTTGATTTACAGCCTTAGTGAAGTGCAGGCATTTAATCATCTCCAGCAGCTGCTTAAGGTTCGAATATCACCCTTCAGGAGCGATTACCCAGGAACCGTATTTAAAGGGCAGGAGAGCTGGGGGCTGACCCTCTGGTTGAGGTTCAGGGCTCAGGGACTAAGGGGGCTTCTTTCGAAGCTCTACAGTGTGCTCTTTGTAAAGCGATCAAAAGATGCTTCGTGGCTGACTGGGACCTGGGGAAAGTAGCTAAGAGCCCAGAAGAGCTTCAAATTATGTAACAGAAGCCCCCTCGGTCCCTAGGCACTCATTCAGAAAGTCAGCTACACCCATGAGGAAGCCTCACAGTGCAGGCAGCACCATGATTAAAAACGCCCTCTCCCCATCCCCTCCTGTACCGACTCTGGCCTTCTGAAGAGCAGGACACAGGGCCACTGGAGCAAGATTTCAAGTTAAGTAATTGAGAGAATCTCTCTCTAGGTTGGCGGCTTCATCCAGGCCATGCTCCAGGAAGGACAAATTTATTCTTAGACCCTTGAATTTCTAGCCATTAGAGAAGACTCTTTTATCTACAAGGTAATGAGTGTCATGTCTTTTGAACTCCTGGGTTTATAAGTGAGAATTCGGGAGGAGCAGGTGGCCTGGAAAGATATGCTGTCAATAAAAGCTTGCTCTCCCGCTTCTGATGGTCCCTTCCTGCTGCAAATGTGCCTGGCCAGCGTCACAGGGTCACAGGAGCCATGTGACATCTGACATCTACTGGAGGAGCAGCCACCCAGTTAGGCAGGGCATGCGCTGCCATGTTAATTCAGAGCAGGGACCCCACTGCTCTGCTGTCCATCCAATCCATACAGGAGATGCTTCTAACAGGCATGCTTTCAAGGGCCTGAGCACGATTGAAGGGGATGTTGACAGTGGGCAGAAGGCAGCTGAGCCCTGAACTGAGAGGAATTAGAGCGTGAGTGCTGAAGCATGTCTGATAAGGAGTTCTTTTGGAAGAAGAGGATTTAAAGGAAATATTTGAAGAACTATCTGACTAACCCATGTGGCAAGCCACACACGTGTCCAGCAGGTTGAGGAAGAGGCGTAAACTCTTCTAACTTCATTTCCACACCCATCAGAAGCTTCTTAAAAGCACATAAGAGAGATGTAGTCCATTTTATAAAGACTTTAAACTGAGTGAGAAATTGTTATCTTGGGCATTTCACACTCTGCATCAGGTACAAGTGGGGAAACCACCTGAATTAAGAAAAAAAAGAAAGAGTTCTCTGTGTGTCAGACCCCTTCCTGCCTGGCACCTCATTTAACTCACACAGCTCTATCAAAGACACACAATTATTACCAGATAGTGAGGAAACCAAGGGTTGGAGGAGGTACGTATCTCACCAGGGTCACACCACTGGAACTGCAGAGCTGGGGTTGTTCTCACCAGCTGAACGCTGACACATGAACACACATCTCAGTGGAAGAACAGGCAGCAAAAATGAACTTTCATCACTATCTTAAATCAGACTCATATTAGGACCACTTTGTATGACACATTCCAAGCAATGTCCAGATTCCCCTGTTGGGCTTGGATTAAAAAAAAAAAAAAAAGTTGTTTTTTGTCGTCACTGTTACTATGGTCAGATAATTACGTTAGCGGTTGGACAGGATCTTCAATATCTGATTGTCCAGATTTTGGTGAGACTGGAGTACAAAGCAGGGGGATTTACCTGTTGATTGATGAGGTCCTTTCCAAGTCTTTGGGGCCTGAGTGACTCTGGGAGAGGCTTGCATACTGGTACCTCAATGAGAGCCCCCCAGAATGACTGAACGGCCCCCACGTTTGGCAAATGGGTCCTAGTGGTGAGCTGTGCAGAATGGTGTTAGGTCTGAGATCCAGCTTGTTGTAGCCATTTATCAGCTGTGTGGTCTTGAATGAGTTACTTAGCCTCTCTGAGTCTCAGTCACATCACCTGCAAATTAAGGATGTGAATAGTGACCACCTAAGAGCGTCGCTGCCTGCCAGATGGTGGGCCGCAACACGTCTGTTTTTGTGGTTGTCATAACTCTCCTCTTAGGTTCCTTTTTGCTCACTCCCAAGGTCACAACAGTTGAGAAACCTGTCACTCCCAGAGGGATACTGGGAATGTTTCCACAGGAAGAGCAGACTGCAAGACATTTTCTGGAACCTCTCTCGACAGGCCTTGAAATTGGAGAGGAGGGCTCTCTCATGGCCCTGATGAAAACAAGCGCCTGGCTCGGCTACACTCCTCCCCTCCTCAGTTCACCACTGACTTGTTAGAAATCCGGCCCCTTTTGTTCACAAGTTCTTACACTTAGGATGGCGAAGCCCAATGGTAAAAAGCTCTTGGATGCTCTTGCAAAAGCTAAAGTTGAGTAAGAAACCAATCGCCAGTCTATGTTCGATACAGGATACAGGATGCTTGGGGCTGGTGCACAGGGATGATCCAGAGAGATGATATGGGGTGGGAGGTGGGAGGGGGGGTTCAGGACTGGGAACTCATGTACACCCGTGGCAGATTCATGTCAATGTATGGCAAAACCAATACAGTATTGTAAAGTAAAATAAAGTAAAAATAAAAATTAAAAAAAGAAACGTGCTAAACAGCAAATAAATAAATAAATTAAATAAATGAGTTTAAAAATTAAAAAAAATTTTTTTAAACCTAAAAAAAAGCTAAAGTCGAGTCTCCATCAAGTGGCTTATTTATAGTCTGAAGACTTGTATCCCACCTACTGCCTCGGGATTTTACTCAGAAGAGAAAACCCCCTTAATGCTCATCTCCCACCACAGCGCTGCCGGGACACGTGCCATGCCAGCCCTTCTGAGGTCGCCACAGGTCAGCAGTAACCCATAACGTTTGAAGGAGCCCAGTCACCAGCGTATCCATCAAATCAATTACTGCCTGGTGTGAGGGGAGGAGGAGCCGCTGAACACCTCCAGAAAACAGCAGTGGGTGGAAAAGCGCCTGAGCCCTGAGGGCAGACAGACTCCTGGTTGTCTGCTTCATTATAAAGTCAACATGGCAGTGTCCTTGTTTCCAGAGCCGTGGCAGCAGGAAGGTCAAGTCCCCTAGTAAGATCTATCTTCTCTTCGTTTCGTGCCTGGAGGGACTGGGGGCTGGTGTGAGATGCCATTCTGGAAACGGCGGCTCCTTAGGACCTTTGGGAACTTGCCCAGAGCCAGACGACTGTAGCTATTCAGCATGTCACTGGAGTAAATGGGAGAGCCAGTGAAACCTGGGTCCATCCCACTAAACAATAGCAAGTCTTACAGTAAATAGATGGGCTTCCCAAGTGGCTCAGGAGTTAAGAATCCACCTGCAATGCAGGAGTCGCAGGTTTGATATCTGGGTCAGGAAGAAACCCTGGAGAATGAAACAACGCACTCCAGTATTCTTGCCTGGCGATGGCGAATCCCTTGGACAGAGGAACCTGGTGAGCTACAGTCCGTGGGGGTCACTAAGAGTCAGACGTGACTGAAGCAACTGAGCAGGCACATATGCATACTAAGCAGCTAATTACAGTAGAAAGTGGTACCACTAATTGTCTCCATATATTGGATGCTAATGATGTGTCAAGGACTCTGCCAAGTGCTTTACCTGTATTATCATTAATTCCCACAGCAGCCACAGGGGACAGGTAGGGTTATTGCCAGTTCCCATTTGAGAAAGCTGAAGTCCTAAAGGGGCTTCCCTGGTGGTTCAGATGGTAAAGAATCTGCCTGCAATGCCGGAGACCTGCATTTGATTCCTGCGTTGGGAAGATTCCCCTGGAACAGGGAATGGCAATCCATTCCAGTATTCTTGCCTGGAGAACTCCATGGGCACAGGAGCCTGGCAGGCTAGAGATACAGTAATATACTGTAATGTAACTGACTAGGAGCCAACTTAAGGCTCTTCCCATGAGAAGTCAGATTGACCTGGGCAAACCCATACTGTGCCATGCTAGAACCCAAGGGACAAGGAAAAATCAATAATTCTTATCCTGCCTACTTTAAAGTTTTGACATATCGTTCATGAAGAAATTTTGTTTGCATGAATTTTGATCCTAAAATATATTTTTGACAATATTATTTACTTTGATTAATGAGTGCTTTGGTGCCCCTTCAATTTTGTGCTCAGGCAAATACCCCAGCCCTGAGCCCTGATCTGAGCCCTGGGGCTGAGGTCTTGGCTCAGGCTCCCAGGCCTTCAAGCCAGATGGTTGTGCTTCATCACAGATGTTTTGTCCCTAGTTCTGTATGTTGGGGAAGGAGAGCCCACTGCCTACTTATAATAACTCTCTATACTTGAAAGTAGTAATCAAGCTGTTCATCAGCTGCCTTTTCTCTCTACTAAATTACCCTAACGTGGC
This sequence comes from Neotragus moschatus, assembly GCA_006410615.1. Classification (NCBI taxonomy): domain Eukaryota; kingdom Metazoa; phylum Chordata; class Mammalia; order Artiodactyla; family Bovidae; genus Neotragus; species Neotragus moschatus. The sequence continues at coordinate 399,762 of SJYA01003157.1, read as the reverse complement.
TCTTCCTTACAATGTGTCAGCCTCCTTAAAGAATCAAGTTTTCAACTCATTTTCAACCTGGCCACTGATTTTTGAGCTTTTAGTTGTAAATAATACAAGGACAAAAGAATGTCCAGTGTAATTTTATGTATTTGGACTTGCAATCCATTTCTGATTGTTTTTCCTCCCCCCATTAAAGTACTTGGGGGCCAGCTTGTCTACAGAGCAGTTGTGTCCAATTCTTTGCAACCCCATGGACCTAGCCTGCTAGGCTCCTCTGTCCATGTATTTTTCTAGGCAAAAATACTGGAGCGGGTTGCCATTCCCTTCTCCAGGGGATCTTCCCACACAGGGATCAAACCCTGGGTCTCCTGCGTTGCAGGCAGACTCTTTACCATCTGAGCTACCAGAGTAGCCAACTGTAGTCTGTGGCAAGGCTTTTATTACCTGAACCACCCTGCTCCCAATGCTTTCCTGATATCCTGAGACTATAATAAGCAAAAATAGCATAATAGATTATAATAAGCATAATAAAAGGACAGGTGACTTCTCAGAGCCTCCCAGCCACCACTGAGCTACTGTGCAGGACTCTGGAGCAGGGTGTTTTGGAGTCTTAGCTGTATTGTCTGTACTTTTCAGGTGGAGTGAAGTTAGACATGGCATCAAATTCTGCCACCCTTAGAACATCTTGTGGGCAAGTATCCTTCATCTCTACCTGATTTGGGGTTCTTTCTTAAGAAACAACTGCCATTTATTGACTGTGCTTATGTGTGTACTAAGTCACTTCAGTTATGTCCAACTTTGTATGACCCTATGAACTGTAGTCCACCAGGCTCCTCCATCCATGGGAACTCTTTAGGGAAGAATACTGGAGTGGGTTGCCATGCCCTCCTCCAGGGGATGGTCCCAACCCAGGGATCAAACCCACATCTCCTATGTCTCCTGCCTTGGCAAGCAGGTTCTTTAGCACTAGACCTGGGGACTCCCACATTGCAGGCAGATTCTTGCCATCAGAGACACCAGGGAAGCCTATTTATTGACTACCAACTAATGTTAGTCTATGATCATGGTCATCTCAGGTGAGAAACTGAGGTTAATAAGAATTTAATCAGCTTGCTCAGGATCATAGGGCTGGTTGGAAGGGGGCTGGGATTTGAAGCTGGCCATCTGGCTTCTAAGTCTGTGCATTTAATCATTATCTTATTCTGCCTCTTGGACCCTATCAACTGCAGCAATTGGGGTTAATCCTGGCAACAGCTCCACATTCCAGATAGTATACCTATTTCTGCTCTTTGGGACCCCATGGACTGTAGCCCACCAGGCTCCTCTGTCCAGGAGATTCTCCAGGCAAGAATACTGGAGTGGGTAGCCATTTCCTTCTCCAGAGGATCTTCTTGACCCAGGGATGGAACCCAGGTCTCTCGCATTGCAGGTGGATTCTTTATCATCTGAACCACCAAGGAAGTCCCAAAATAGCTTAGCCAAATTTAACTTTTTTTTTTAACTGAGCAAAATCTAGAAAAAAATGGACATAGTTCCTCAGTGCTCACATCTTCCCCTCCATGGGAATGGCATTCCTGGGCACATCAGACTGTGTAGCCCGCATGCAAATGCAGCTCAGAAACAAGATGGAGATTTCTTTTTTATCAGCCCTTAAGGGAAAAGTTGTGAATTCTTGCTGATGGTGATGGGAGTTTAGGTGAGAAAGATCAAAAGGCTCATTGAGCAAGAGTAGCCCCTGAGACTTCTGTTACACACTGGGCTGGTGAGCTGAAATGTACACTCTGCTGACCCTGGAGGTGCCGGCTTCCTTCCATGAATTAGTAGGTAGTGCAACCTGGTGCATCGTGTCCAACTGTTTGTGACCCCATGGTCTGTAGTCTGCCAGGCTCCTCGGTCCATGGGATTCTCCAGGCAAGAATGCTGGAGTGGGTTTCCATTTCTTCCAGGGGATCTTCTTGACCCAGGGATGGAACCCACATCTCTTGTGACTCTTGGATAGGCAGGCGAAGTCTTTACACTACACCACCTGGGAAGCCCAAATGAGTAGGTGGGTGCTGATTTAATCTGGCTCATTTCTGTTCAGCCTGGCTGCCTCAGAAAAGACAGAAGTCTAGAAGCTCCTGCCAAGACCCCATTTCTGGAGGAGGCTGATGGATGCACTGGGAGCCCAGAGACTCCTGGGCCTCTGTGTGCATACTCAGCTCTGCACGTGCCCCTGCTGAACAGCACTCCCTGTCACTCACCAGTCTGTGCTCTCGCTCAGGCTGTCCAGGGTCTAGATGAATGAGATTTACATAGTTTTAATAAATATTAATAACAGTTTTAATCTCAGTAAACCTTTCATATGAGACGTTCATATGGCTTTCCAGTTGTCTCAGTCTCCCCGAGAGAGTCAAGTAATCATTTTGCAAAGCTACACCAACTCTTCAGGCCTCCGGGGCTCTGTTAGGCTAAGTCTGTGTGATGGGGAACATGTCTGGGGAGAAAGCCGACAAGTGCTGAGGACAGCAAGAAGCAGATAGACTCATCAGCTCATTTCCATCTTCAAATATCATACTCTTGTCTCTGGTTTCAATTTATTTACCATCTGTGCTATATTTTTATTTGTTGCTGTTGTTTAGTTGCCAAGTCATGTCCAACTCTTTGCAGCCCCACGGACTGTAGCTTCTCTGTCCACGGGATTTCCCAGGCAAGCATACTGGAGTGGGTTGCCATTTCCTCCTCCAGGGGATCTTCCTGACCCAGGGATTGAAAATGAGTCTCTTTCATTGGCAGGTGGATTCTTTACCACTGAATACTATAAACTCATTATATAAGCCCAGTATTCATGTTAATACTTCTAGTATTACTGAGTGCTTACCATGTGCCATGGAATGAGCTGTGTACCTTAAATGCATTATTTCATTCAGTCTTCTCAGCTACATTATTAAATAACCTTGCTTACCATCCCGTATCATTTTGCCTTTTCATACTGTTCATGGGGTTCTCAAAGCAGGAATACTGAAGTGGTTTGCCATTCCCTTCTCCAGTGGACCACATTCTGTCAGCCAACAAAGGTCCATCTAGTCAAGGCTATGGTTTTTCCATTGGTCATGTATGGATGTGAGGGATGGACTGTGAAGAAGGCTAAGCGCCGAAGAATTGATGCTTTTGAACTGTGGTGTTGGAGAAGATTCTTGAGAGTCCCTTGGACTGCAAGGAGATCCAACCAGTCCATTCTGAAGGAGATCAGCCCTGGGATTTCTTTGGAGGGAATGATGCTAAAGCTGAAGCTCCAGTACTTTGGCCACCTCATGCGAAGAGTTGACTCATCGGGAAAGACTCTGATGCTGGGAGGGATTGGGGGCAGGAGGAGAAGGGGACAACAGAGGATCAGCTGGCTGGATGGCATCACTGACTCGATGGGAGTGATTCTGAATGAACTCCAGGAGTTGGTGATGGACAGGGAGGCCTGGCGTGCTGTGATTCATGGGGCTGCAAAGTGTCAGACGTGACTGAACTGAACTGAAATGAACTATCATCCCCACCTTCCAGGTGAGAAAACAGAGTCAGAAAACAGAGAGGTTACTTGCCCCACCCAGGTCATATAACCAGTAAATCACATGATGGTATCGTTGTTCAGACTGAGGTTTGTTTGCTTCTGATCATCTGCGGCTGTCAGTGGGATGGCCTTAACTTTTCACCTTCTTGTTAAAGCCAAAATGGTTTGGAACAAACAGTATTCTACAATTAAATTTTTAAAATAACTGCCTCTAACCTGGATAGGAGGCGAGTGATAATGGATACCTGTATATGTATGGCTGAGTCCCTTTGCTATATGCCTGAAACTATCACAACATTGTTAATCAGCTATACTCCAGTATGAAATAAACAGTTAAAAATAAAGCTGCTTCAAGTAGACACAGCCTTTGGTGGAGGAAGAGAGGAGGTATGGAAGTAAGAGTGTGTATGTGTATGCGTGTGTGTGTGTGTGTGAGAAAGAGAGATTACTTCAAAGAACCTAGTGAATCAGAAGCCTATAAAGTGAATTTTAAAATCCCTCTCCATCCACAGGATCAGGCTGAATGAGCTTCACATTCATGAACCATTAGAGATGGAAGGTGTTTCAGAGATTACCTCTTCATCTTATACCTGAGGAACCTGAGGAGAAGAGACATGAAGTGCCTCGTTCAAGGTTATAAAGATTTGAATGATTCCCTTGGAGACTTGTTTCTTCTTGCTTCTTAACACCACATTTGGAGATATTTACAGACCAAAGACTAACAGAAAACAAGATACTGTATGGTGATGGTCTCTCCACGTGTAAATCATTGCTTACTGGTGTTCTGTGTGTCACGTGTCTTAGCAGACGGAAGTTCTCGAACACGTATGACAACTACGCACCGGTGAAGTCAGCACGATCATTCTCCAGAGTCATCAGATTTTACTGTTTCAAAATCCAAAATGTTTGTGTGTCCTTTCCGAGAGGACAGCTGTTCCTGCTAGTTAAACTAGGGCTCCTGTCCACTGTGGATGGCTTATGTCTCAGAAGGAATTCTCCCATGGTAGGGGTCAGCCGTCCATGTGTTTGCATCACTACTGGACAGTGGGTGCCCAAAGGACTGTTTGCTGCAAGGGACATGTATTTTCGTCATGTCCTCAGTGACCTCGCACACAGTCTGGCACCAAGTCTACACTCATCAAATGTTTGTCAAGTGAATGACATATGAGTGAATGTGAAGACCTGGAAATCTTTAATTGGAAGATAATTGCTTTACAATGTTGTGTTGGTTTCTGACATATGACAACACGAATTAGCCATGAGTATACATATGTCTACTCCCTCTTAAGCCTCCCTCCCAGCCCCACCTGCCTCCCACCCCACTAGGTTGTTGCAGATATCCGGCTGGGCTCCCTGTGTTATACAGCAGCTTCCCACTAGCTATCATTACACATGGTGGTGTATACTTGCCAATCTCAACTTCCCAATTTGTCCCACCCTCTCCTTCCTCTGCTGTGCCCACAAGTCCGTTCTCTACATCTTCATCTCTATTCTGCCCTGCAAATAGGTTCATCAATTTAAAAGAAAAAAAATGGACCAAATTCATTAACAGATCCTTCACAATAAAATACAGACAGACAGCAAGTTGGCATATGAAAAAAAAAAGACCTGGAAATCTTTCTTATCAGTAGAACACTGTAATGAGAGGCTCATCCTTAACACTTATGGGATAACAGAGCAGAGACATAGCAGGGCATCCTGGGCTGAGGTGCAGATCTGAACAGTCTACATATCGACTGATAGTATTCAAACATTCCAAGACCTTTTCAGGGTTTGTTGTTGTTTAGTCCCTCAGTCGTGTCTGACTGCAACCCCGTGGACTGCAGAATGCCAGGTTTCCCTGTCCTTCACCATCTAGATTGCCCTATTCCAATTTTCCAACCAGAAAACAGTCAGTGGGGTTGCTAAGGTATCCTACGCTAATCATTATCTTTAGGGTGAGGCCCAGTCATATGAGGCACTAAACAGCATCCTAGAAATTTCTTTTAATTATATTTGGATGAGAGGTTCTTTGGTATACTTTGAAAGTTAAATCCGTGTTTCCCCAAGTACCATAATTTCAGTATGATACCCCTGTGAGAGCTCAAGTCACAGGCAAAGTTTTGGAGATTAATCCATACATTCTTTCTAATTCAACATTTATTGCCTATTGTACTATGTGCCCAAGAAATAAACATGAAAAAGGCGCAGTCTGTTGCCCTCAAGGAAACTGCAGTCTTGGGAGGAGGGGTAAGAAAGAACACACACGTAGGCATGCAATTATAATAAAGCCTAGATAAGAGAACTCGCTCTCAAGTCAACCCCATTCTCTGTCTCGCTAGTTGTGTGACACTGAATGAGTTGCTTAACTTTGCAAAACCCTGCATCATCAAATGTAAAATTGGGATCACGGGAATACCATCATGAAAAGTTCTTGGGTGGATTAAATGAGATTATATGTGTTCAAAAATATCAGCTATAATAACAGTGGTTCTTAAACTGCTGTTGTAAATACCTGAGTGGAAATACGAGAGCGGGGGAAGACACCTCACGGAAACAGGGTTGGATGGGCGCTGATGAAGACTACCTTCCTGAAGAACACTAGACATAGGTATGAGACAGTGGGCAGGTTATTTCCAAGTTGATTGGACTTGGCATACGAAATGTTGACCCCTCCTTTAAGTCTCTGGTGGATTGAGTCCGGAGGCTTGGAGACATGTCAAAACCACAATTATTAGTATTTAAGGCAAAGCTTACACTTCCAACCAGCTGGACCGGAGACCATGAAAAAGAGCAGAGGGTGAAGCAGAGCCGGAGATGAGGAAGATGAATTGTAAGGGGCTTTATTTTACTTTGAAGACTGCAGGTCATTGAAGAATTTTAATGAGAGGAGTGACATAGCAGAATTTGGGGAGGGTTACTCTGACGACTGTAAAGACTAGAATGGTTCAGAGGAGACTGGACCAGAGGCCCAGAGCCTGTCAGAAGGCCGTCTGAGTGATGCAGGTGAGAAATGAGAACTTACACTAGGGCAGTAGCCACGGGAGCCGAGAGAAACAGGAGACTCGAGCCGGTTTTAAAAAGAAAAGAGCAGGACTCAGCAATTAATGAAATGTGAGGAGCAATGGCAGGGAGTGGTCCAGAGAGACACTCAGATTTTTGGCTCAAGAGACTGGATGGATGGAAGAGTGGGAAAGATGATGCACTCAGTTTGGGACGTGTTGAGTTTATAGTTCTTTATGGGGCTTTCAGGAGAAATGCTCGAAGGCATTTGGATGGAAAGGTCTGGCATGCAGAAAAAATGTCAGATATTAAACTCATGGACAAGATCCAAGGAATTATTTCATGTGTTGAAAATACTTGATTTAAAGCCATCTACTGCATCCATTTTTGTTGTTAAAGATGAGAACATAAAAGACAGAATATATGGATCTTCTAAAAGACCAGATTCCAGTTTTATGAAAATATATGACCCCCCCTCTTTGATGAATAGAATAACTTCTGAGGTCTCTACAATTCTAACTTGTGTTCCAAAACATTGCCGTGGATCTGGAATCACCTTCTGATGGCAGTGAAAGACCTGTGGCCTTGAAATTTTCTTTGTGAATGAAGATAATGAGTGCATGCGTGCGTGCTAAGTAGCTTCAGTCACGCCTGATTCTGTGCGACCCTATGTAGCCCGACAGGTTCTGCTGTCTGTGGGATTCTCCAGGCAAGAATACTGGAATGGGTTGCCATGCCCTCTTCCAGGGGATCTTCCTGACCCATGGATCAAACCCACATATGTTAATGTTTCCTGCATCAGCAGGCAGGTTCTTTACCACTGGTGCCATCTGGGAAGCCTGGATGTAGAGAATACATATGTTTAAATAAGAACCCATTATCCATAAAGGCTTATAGCCTCAAACATGCAGTGACAATGCTTATGAAACAGAGGAACCAAATAAAGACACNATAGATACTTAGGAGTGGAACTGGTGGAACTGCTTGGTCATAGGATGGACGAAACCCTCAAATTCTTCTTCATGCCACCATCCGGCATGACTGGCCCTGCCAACATGTGTGCCCATATCTGGGGCCACTCTCTGCTCTTCTGTCCATCCTCCAGCCAGGCAAGCCTATTGTGATGTTCCTCAGAGGTGTCCCTTGCATGTGTTCTTTCTTCTGCCAGAGAGGGGGGTGGCCCTCCCCCTCTCTCGAGCTATCAGTGTTCAAGATGCTTCCTCAAGGGAAGGAGGTCAAGTTCCCAATTACTGATAGGCTCTCCAAGCACTCTGGTTTTTTCCTCCAGGCCACTTGTCAAGGTTTCTTGTTTAGCTGCTGCTAAGCTGCTACTGCTGCTAAGTCGCTTCAGTTGTGTCCGACTCTGTGCGACCCCATAGACGGCAGCCCACCAGGCCCCCCCGTCCCTGGGATTCTCCAGGCAAGAACACTGGAGTGGGGTGCCATTTCCTCCTCCAATGCATCAAAATGAAAAGTGAAGTCGCTCAGTCGTGTCTGACTCTTGGCGACCCCATGGACTGCAGCCTACCAGGCTCCTCCATCCATGGGATTTTCCAGGCAAGAGTACTGGAGTGGGGTGCCATTGCCTTGCAAACCCATACTGCAGTGCACCAGGCTTCCCTGTCCTTCACTGTTTCCTGGAGTTTGGTCAAACTCATGTCCACTGAGTCAGTGATGCCGTCCAACCATCTTATCCTCTGTCGTCCCCTTCTCCTCCTGCCTTCAATCTTTCCCAGCATCAGGGGTCTTTTCCAATTACTTGGCTCTTCGCATCAGGTAGTCAAAGTATTGGAGTTTCTGTTTCAGCAGCAGTCCTTCCAATCAATATTCAGGGTTGATTTCCTTTAGGACTGACTGGTTTGATCTCCTTGCTGTCCAAGGAACTCTCAAGAGACTTCTCAAGAAATCAAGATTTACCATGATATGTTCATTTAAGTGGAGGACAGGGGAGCCTGGCGTGCTGAATGAACTCCATGGGCTCACAGAGTCCTACACAACTTGGTGACTGAAAGACAATTTATTTAAGTAGCTGAGTTTGCCCCCCATCCTTACNGAGACTTCTCAAGAAATCAAGATTTACCATGATATGTTCATTTAAGTGGAGGACAGGGGAGCCTGGCGTGCTGAATGAACTCCATGGGCTCACAGAGTCCTACACAACTTGGTGACTGAAAGACAATTTATTTAAGTAGCTGAGTTTGCCCCCCATCCTTACGCAGCACCCTATCCACAGACTAGAAGCTCCCTCTGGGTAGAGACTGGGTCACTCTCGTATCCTTAGCACACAGCTCCACTGCCTGGCACATAATAGGCCCACAGCAGCTAACTGCTCCATGTTGAATGAATGAACTTCTGTTTGATAGGGATGGGGAGATGTCTGGGTATAGGGAGGATGTCAGAGCAAGTGTGGAGAGGGGGATGGAAGAGGAAGAGAGGAGACAGGAGGAGAGATAGAAACACACACCCCGGAGACCTTGGAGCCCCAGATTCTACCCTCAATTTCAGTCTCATTTCACCGGCATCCCCAGGGCAAGAAGACTCTCGAAAACCATCTATGTGAATCAAACTCACAGGAGGAAAATGCTGATCTCTTAGTGAGAAAGGCCCTGTATTCCTTTAAAGACAGCACGATGCCTTTCCAGGGACCTGTGACTCATACCTACTGCCTTGGAAACAGTCGGCCTGGCCCCTGAGGAAGGAGGGATATTACACATTAAGTCTGGAGCTGACCGCGACCCCAGGGTGGATGGTGGGTTTCCCAAGGCCCCCCAACGTGTTAGAATTATAGCTGGGATCTGAAACTGGTGCTCTTGACTCCCAGCTCGCTGGTGGGGTGGCGTAGGGTTGCCAGATTTAGCAAATTAAAAAACAGGATGCCCGACTCAATTTGAATTTCAGATGAACAACAAAAAATTTTTTTAGTGTAAGTGTGTCCCAAGTGTTATACGAGACATACTTATACAAAATAATTATTGTTGTTCATCTGAAATTCAAATTTAACTGGGCATCCTGTATTTTATCTGGCAATGGGTGAGGAGTAGGACTGCAGGGTGGAGGTGGGGGAGCATTTAACCCCTGCTTCACTACCAAACAGGCCTGTCTGGGGACCCGAGTCCCCACGCTCTCTAGAAAGCACAAAGCCCGATTGTCCCCTGGGCAGAGCTGGCCACCCTCTGACCTCTTTGGCTTCCTTAACTCACTGGCTTCGGCCTTGGAGCAGACCCCGGCCTTCTGCCAGGACACTGGTTCTCAACTCAGAACCTTAGAATTATCTGCCCAGGCTGCACCCCCGGCCAACGACAGCAGGCTCTCTGGGGATTGCACTCAGACATCGGGAGCTCTCAAAGCTCCCCAGGCGACTCCAGCGGGCATCTGAGGTTGAGAACCACTGTGTAGCAGGACCCGCTTGCTTCTCGGCAGCTGAGGGCATGTTAGTTCTGCTTTTGCCTCCTGGAAGAGCCTTGGGAACCACCGCAGTCTCAGCTGCTGCCCTTTACAAAGCAACGTGCCGCAGGCCCTGCTGCCCTGGGCTTCTCTCAGCCTTTCCGGTTGATTCTGAGGAGTTCTCCTTTCAGATGATGACAGTTCCCCTTACCCCATGGCTCAACAGGAAGGCAGGAGTGGGGACCCCCACCCTCACCCCACCCCTCTTCTGGGATCCATGTGCCCCTACTGGGATCTGGAGCAACCAGAGAGCCTCTTGGGGATCCAGGGTCAAGGCCAGGCAGAAAGCAGGTTATTCTCTGAGCTGATTCTTTGAGCCCCGTCCTTGCGGCTGGGTTGGCTCTGTCCACTGTCAGTATCTGTTGCCCCTCCATTCTTCTCCCCCAGAGCAAACAGTGCTCATGTGCTTACTTGTCTCTGTGTAATCTTCCCCACTAGACCAGCTCCAGGAGGGCAGGGGACAGGTCTGTCTTCTCAGTCCCTGGATCCTGGCTGGTGGCTGGAGCCAGGGGTCCATGAATATTTATGTTCAATGGCGGATGAACCCTTCAGTTCAGTTCAGTTCAGTTCAGTCGCTCAGTCGTGTCCAACTCTTTGCGACTCCATGAATCGCAGCACACCAGGCCTCCCTGTCCATCACCAACTCCCGGAGTTCACTCAGACTCACACCCATCGAGTCAGTGATGCCATCCAGCCATCTCATCCTCTGTCGTCCCCTTCTCCTCCTGCCCCCAATCCCTCCCAGCATCAGAGTCTTTTCCAATGAGTCAACTCTTCGCATGAGGTGGCCAAAGTACTGGAGCTTCAGCTTTAGCATCATTCCTTCCAAAGAAATCCCAGGGCTGATCTCCTTCAGAATGGACTAGTTGGATCTCCTTGCAGTTCAAGGGACGCTCAAGAGTCTTCTCCAACACCACAGTTCAAAAGCATCAATTCTTTGGCGCTCAGCCTTCTTCACAGTCCAACTCTCACATCCATACATGACTACTGGAAAAACCATAGCCTTGACTAGATGGACCTTAGTTGGCAAAGTAATATCTCTGCTTTTGAATATGCTATCTAAGTTGGTCATAACTTTTCTTCCAAGGAGTAAGCGTCTTTTGATTTCATGGCTGCAATCACCATCTGCAGTGATTTTGGAGCCCAGAAAAATAAAGTCTGACACTGTTTCCACTGTTTCCCCGTCTGTTTCCCATGAAGTGATGGGACTGGATGCCATGATCTTCATTTTCTGAATGTTGAGCTTTAAGCCAACTTTCTCACTCTCTTCTTTCACTTTCATCAAGAGGCTCTTTAGTTCCTCTTCACCTTCTGCCATAAGGGTGGTGTCATCTGCATATCTGAGGTTGTTGATATTTCTCCCGGCAATCTTGATTCCAGCTTGTGTTTCTTCCAGATCAGTGTTTCTCATGATGTACTCTGCATTATGAATTCTTACCCTGCCCTTGTATAGATAAGGAAACAGAGGCACAGAGAGGGGCAGCGAGCTCCCCCAGGTTGCTGAGTGAGGACTAAAACTCAAGACTCTGATTCCCATTGTGGGGCTCTTTCCACTCAGGAGGGGCCCCACATCTACTCCCGCCCGTGTCACCCCTCTCAGCCCTGTTCTAAGTCATCAGCTTCTCCTTTCAAGCTCTCCTGTGGACAGACAGACAGACACACATGCGTATGCAGACACACTATATCCTGTCCAGACGCTTCCCTCTGGAAAGGGTCAGGGGGCCCCTGACAGTGGGTGAAGACGCAGGCAGAGGTGGGAGCAGACATGTATTCTGTAGAAAACACTGGAAGTCCTTCTAGCTGAAGCCTCCTCTACCAAACAGACTTCCAGTGAAGAGGCCTGCCAGGTGTGCAAGGACTTCCGTGGAGACAGGCTTCGCAGGGTGGACCTCCTCTCACCTTGGAAGAAAGACTGAGCTTCCCCCAAGTTCAAAGAGCCTCCTTCTCCCTAGAGCAGTCCCCAGCTTGAAGGTCCACAAGCAGGATTTGGAGCCGAGTAGAGCCAACCCACACACCCCTCTCCTGGATGTGAGACCCTCATTGAGGCTCCGTTTCCTGATCAAGAAAATAATAACATTGCCCTGGACAGGCAGTGGTGAAGATGATTCGCAGGGTGCTGAGCTTCCTGTTAGGTGCTCAGCCAAGACGCTTTCCCAGAGCCTCTGCCCTGGGGTCCCAGCGACATTCTAAGCTGCACTTGAGCACAGTTAGCAGGAATTCAAATGCTGACCCCCTAACTGGACAAATCTATGTCATCAGTCCCTTCCTGAGCTGTGAACCAGAAGGTGGCCTTTTTGGTAATTTCATGAATGATGATGGCTTCCCAATAGGCTCCAAAGAGACCGCGCTTCTTTCAGAGACTTCCTTGCCTTTTAAAAAATTTATTTTATTGGAATATAGTTGATTTACAATGTTGTATTAATTTCTACTGCACAGCAAACTGATTCATTTATACATATATGTTCTTTTTCATAGCCTTTTCCATTATGGTTTAATCACAAGATATCTGATGCAAAGGGCTGCCTCATGGGAAAATACTGTGATGCTGGGAAAGATTGAAGGCAAAAGGAAAAGGGGGCAGCAGAGGATGAGATGGTTAGATAGCATCACCAACTCGATGGACATGAATCTGGGCGAACTCCGGAAGACAAGGAAGCCTGGCGTGCTGCAGTCCGTGGGGTCGCAAGGAGTCGGACACAACTTAGCGGCTGAACAACAACAAGAAAAGCTGAATATCGTTCCCTGTGCTATGCAGTAGGACCTTGATGTTTTCCCTGACTTTTGAAGTCATGTCAAGAAGGTAGGCAAGCATCTGCACCGCAGGGCACTGGAGGCAGGTTTGCAATGGGTCTTCCCGGGAGGGGAGATGTCAGAGGAGACAGAACCTGACAGAGTTCAGTGGGCAGGATGAGCCCTAGAAACCTCAGGCGTNTGACTTTTGAAGTCATGTCAAGAAGGTAGGCAAGCATCTGCACCGCAGGGCACTGGAGGCAGGTTTGCAATGGGTCTTCCCGGGAGGGGAGATGTCAGAGGAGACAGAACCTGACAGAGTTCAGTGGGCAGGATGAGCCCTAGAAACCTCAGGCGTGGCATTTGCCCTCAGACATCTGTTTCTCAGTAGTTAAAAAAAATGTGTGTGTGTGTGTGTGTGTGTGTGTGGTGGTGAAATTGTTGTTGTTGTTGTTGTTCAGTCGCTAAGTCGAGTCTGACACTTTGTGACCTTATGGACTGCAGCATGCCAGGCTTCCCTGCCCTCATCATCTCCTAGGGTTTGTTCAGATTCATGTCCATTGAGTCAGTGATGCTGTCTAACCATCTTATCCTCTGCCGTCCCCTTCTCCTTTTGCCTTCAATCTTTCCCAGCATCAGGGTCTCTTCCAACAACCCTTTTAACCATTTTTAAGTGTATGGTTCAGTGGTGTTAAACATATTCACATTGTGTGCAACCGTCTCCGGAATTTTTCTGTTCCCTCATAGTTCAGTTGATAAAGAATCGGCCTGCAATGCAGGAGACCCCGGTTTGATTCCTGGGTCGGGAAGAAGGGATAGGCTACCCACTCCAATATTCTTGGGCTTCCCTTGTGGCTCAACTGGTAAAGAATCTGCCTGCAATGCGGGAGACCTGGGTTCGATCCTTGGGTTGGGAAGATCTTTTCCCTAGCGAAGGAAAAGTCTACCCACTCCAGTATTCTGGCCTGGAGAATTCCGTGGACTATATAGTCTATGGGGTCGTGAAGAGTTGGACACAACTGAGCAACTGTCACATCCTGAAACTCTATATTCATTCAAGAGGGACTCCTCATTCCCCTCTCTCCCCAGCCCCTCCCAACCTCTCTACTGCTTTCTGACTGAATGAATTTGACTGTACTAGGTACCTCCTATAAATGCCATTGGCAATATTCGTCCTTCTGTGTCTTGCTTATTTTGCTCAGCATAATATTTTTAAGGTTCATCTATGTTGTGGCATATGTCAGAATTTTCTTCCTTTTTAAGGCTAAATAATATACTGTCGTGTATATAGACAGCATCTCATCCATTTGGCAGCAATAATGCTATGAACGTGGATGTACAAATATTTAGTCAAGTCCCACTTTCAATTATTGTGGCTATGTATCCACATCAAAATATAAACTGAGGCATATTAAATTTTTTAAGAATCGAAAAAAATGGATTCAAATCAGGCAGCAGTCAATCTAGCAGACAGAAAGGAGCTCCGAGGAGCTGAACAGAAGGAAAGACTTGTGGGCAGAAGGGAATGGGAACAAACAAGTTACATGAGGCAAAAAAAAAGTGGGTTGGTTATTGCAAAATTACTTTCCTTCCGGGCTTGGCAGGGGTCAGTCAGGCAGATGACCTAACTAACGCTGATCAGACAATTCCTGATTGACTGGTTTAAGATTCCATTGCTGGGAGAGCCAAAACTGTCATTCAGTCTCAATTTGGTGACATGGGCTTTAGCATGAACAACTTTATTTTGGTCCTGTTACCTTGTTTTTAACACCCAGAGGAGGGGGTTGCTGGATCACATGCTAATTTTATGTTAGACTTTTTGAGGAACTGTCATACTGGTCTCCATAGCAGCTTCAGAGCTGATGCTCCCATCAGTAACGCCCGGGCTTCCAGCTTCTCCACATCCATATGAACACTTGTTTTCTGGTTGGCAACTTATTTGCTCATTTGTTTCTGTTTGGTTTATATTTTGCTTTGCCGAAACACTTGCTTGCTTTGTTTTTATTTGTTCTATTTTTTGTTTGTGTGTGTGGGTGTTTTGTTTTGGCCATACCACACGGCTTGTACGATCCAAGTTCCCTGGCCAGGGATTCAGCCTGGACCCTTGGCAGTCAGAGCACAGAGTCCTGCCACTATCATTTTTCTCTACGTCTTGGTGAGCACGTGCGTGCACCCATTTCTGTTGAGTACTTTCCTAAGGATAGATTTGCTGAGTCATAGGATATATGGTATGTTAGGTTTGGTCAGTTCTTCCAGTTTCACAAAGTGGCTCTACCAATTTACAGTCCTGCCAACCGTGTATGAGAGTTCCCGTTGCTCCACATCCTTGCTAACCCTTGGTATGGTCTCTCCTTTCCGTTTTAATCGACTTTCCAGCCGCTTTTTTAAAATTTAGGAATGTGACCCAATTTGTTTCCGTTCCCACGACTCCATTGATCAGAGTTGATAGCCCTGGGCTGGCCCCAGTCTGAAGGCACCTCTCTGTGGGCCGGACAGAAGGTCAGTTAACTCCCTGGTAGGGGTTGATCTAAGCTCCACCCATGGAATCATTCTATAGTAAGTATTCAGTGCTGTGATTCAAAAGAAGTATACCCTTGGTCATTCATATGACTAAAATATATTTTTCCTATATTTGGTTCTCGTCCGTGGTTCTTGGCTCACAGCTCCCCAAGCCCTTGGAATTTCCTTTGCAATATGATCAATGGGAGCATCCTTTTTAGTGATATGTGGTCTCTTGAACTCGGTTTGTGAAATCTCTTCAGAGACATAGAGGTGAAATGAGTGGTTGGTTATGCTTGTGTGTGTGTGTGTGTGTGTGTGTGTGTGTGCGCGCGCGTGCGTGCATGTGTTTAAGTCTCTTCAGTTGTGTCTGACTCTGCAACCTTATGGACTGTAGCCCTCCCAGCTTCCTTGTTCATGGGATTCTCCAGGCAAGAGTACTGGTGTGGGTTGCTGAGCCCTCTTCCAAGGGATCTTCCTGACCCAGGGATCAAACCTGCGCCTCTTACCTCTCCTGCATTGGCAGGCAGGTTCTTCACCACCAGCGCCACCTGGGGAGCCCTTTTTTATTCACAACAAACCCCTTTCCACTGCAACTAGGTTTATGTTAATGAACCTAGTGCCTAAGGATGGAGGCTTGTTGTCAGGGGAACCACCATGAATACAGGAGTGGGACTGATTTCCAGGTTGGGAAGAAGGAGGTTGAATCAGTTGTCAATGGTCAATGCATTAATCAATCATGCCTAAGTAATAAAGCCTCCATTAAAAAACAAAAGGCGTGAGGGTTCCGAGAACTGACATGTAGGGGAACCAGAGTGCTTCCATGTGCTACCTCAGTTCAGTTCAGTTGCTCAGTCGTGTCCGACTCTTTGCGACCCCATGGACTGCAGCACACCAGGCTTCCCTGTCCATCACCAACTCCCAGGGCTTGCTCAAACTCATGTCCACTGAGTCAGTGATGCCATTCAACCATCTCATCCTCTGTCGTCCCCTTCTTCTCCTGCCTTCAATCTTTTCCAGCATCAGGGTCTTTTCCGAGGAGTCAGTTCTTTGCAGCAGGTGGCCAAAGTATTGGAAAGTCGGCTTCAACATCAGTCCTTCCAATGAATATTCAGGACTGATTTCCTTTAGGACTGACTGGTTTGATCTCCTTGCAGTCCAAGGGACTCTCAAGAGTATTCTCCAACACCACAGTTCAAAAGCATCAATTGTGCTTCCTGGCCAGCCCTAAACTCCCCGAGGACAGAGGCTCTTTTGTTTGAGACCGCAGCCTCTTTATTTGGCTGTTGAGTTGGGTTGTTTAATATCCTCTGTAATAAATCCGTAATCTGGTGATTGAACTGGCTTCTTGAGTTTTGTGAGCGGAGAAGGCAATGGTGACCCACTCCAATACTCTTGCCTGGAAAATCCCATGGACAGAGGGGCCTGGAAGGCTGCAGTCCATGGGGTTGCTGAGGGTCGGACACGACTGAGTGACTTCACTTTGACTTCTCACTTTCATGAATTGGAGAAGGAAATGGCAACCCACTCCAGTGTTCTTGCCTGGAGAGTCCCAGGGACAGGGGAGCCTGGTGGGCTGCCGTCTATGGGTTGCACAGAGTCGGCCATGACTGAAGTGACTTAGCAGCTAGCAAATTTACTGCACCCAAGGAGAAAACTTTGATTTACAGTCAGTCTATCAGAAACACAGGTGGCAACCTGGGTTTGTGCCTGGCTCCTGCAGTGGAGGGCAGTCTGGATGAACTGAACCTTTAACCTATGGAACCCAATGCCATCTCCAGGCAGATGGTGTCAGGGCTGAACTGAATTCTCAGACACCCTCCTGGTGTGGGGGAATTCCTTGTTGTTGTGAAGAAGCCTTCTACACACGCTGAAACTGGGACCAGGAATCCCAGGAAGTGTGGCATTACGACCGCCCAGTCAAAGGCTTTCCTCGGGACACAGAGTATCAGCAGGGAGCAGATGACAGGGCTCAGGACTCTTGTGGTGACCCTAAGGACTCCCGCCCTATGGGGTGAGCTGGGACCTGGGGGGTCGTGTGACTAATGCCTGCCTCTACTGTGGCTTCTGGGCTTCCCTGGTGGCTCAGACCGTAAAGAATCTGCCTGCAATGCAGGAGACCCAGGCTCGATCCCTGGGTCAGGAAAATCCCCTGGAGAAGGGAATGGCCACCCACTCCATTATTCTTGCTTGGAGACTTCCACAGACAGAGGTGCCTAGCCAGCTACAGTCCATGGGCTCGCAAAGACTGGGACACAACTGAGGGACTAACGCACACACATTACAGCTTTCATTTCCCACCTGTGCCCTCAACCCAGCATTGCTGGTAGGTTCCACAAGCACCGTAGCTGGAAGGCATTTGGCTTCTGCAGAGGTAATGGGTTTCACATGTACGTGGATCCCATTGTGGTTAATAACACTTGAATTGACTGAAAGCTTTTCAGTATTCACAGTCATCTTTTGTGTTATGTTTTCTCAGTTCGTGACTTCACAAAAATACAACTATTAATAAATGAGGTGGGAACAGGTCAAACTGAAATGTACGAGTTCAGAAAACAAAAGAGATCAGAAGGCCTTGGATGTCAGTCAGTGTGGCCACTTGGAGGTTACCAAAGCATGGAGGGGGGTGGTGCCATGGGATGCTTCAAATCTGCTACCTCCCTCTGGTCGCCTTGCTTTGAAAGATCCAGGTGAAGTGGCTCGAGACCCTCTTCTTCATACTTCACCAGGTCTCCAAGCATCTCCAATGGATGCTCATGATTGCTCTCTTGGTATCTCCTAGTCTAGATTCCTGCAACCTCATCCCAGTATCCGCCCCCCCCCCCACCCGCCACATACACACCTGCTGCTGTGATTTCTCTCCAAATTGCTTCACCCAAGCACTGGCCTGGCCCTTGCTGATGGGGTGATTAAGTTGGACCACAAGGGCAAGACTGCCCAGATTCGAAGCTCAGCTCTTCCATTGACAGACAGCTGACTGGCCTTGAACAAGGTTCTTTGTCTCTCTGGGCTTTGATTTGCTCGTTATAAAATGGGGGCAAGTGTGGCCCCTCCTGTCCAGGCTGGTTGACAGTCACATGAGCTGATGGGGGTAAAGCTTCTAGTGCCTGGTAGTTAGGGGGCACAGCCATCATTTTTATTCATCCCCTACCAAGTGCTACCAAGGGCTTCCCTCGTAGCTCAGTTGGTAAAGAATCTGTTTGCATTGTAGGAGACACCAGTTCAATTCCTGGGTCAGGAAGACTGCTGGAGAAGGGATAGGCTACCCACTCCAGTATTCTAGGGCTTCACTTGTCGCTCAGCTGGTAAAGAATCTGCCTGCAATGTGAGTTTGATCCCTGGGTTGGAAAGATCCCCTGAAGAAGGGAAAAGCTACCCACTCCAGTCTGTCTTAGGAAGTGCCCACCAGCCTGCTCTCTCCTCTGGCCCAGACCTGATGCCATTTCTTGGACCCTGTTCACAACCCCCCTCTCCAGTTCCTCCCTCCTCTTAGCCATCAGAAGGTGCAAAGTTGATTTTGCAGGGCATCTGCGTTTTGGTCTCAGCTGCTGTCTTGTAGAAGAGGCTCCAAGACAATGATACTCAATTAGGAAGGGTCTGGGAAAACTGTAAGGGTGTTTTTCTCTGTCACAATGTGTGTGTGTAACCAGTTATTATATATACACACCAAGTAATTTTGCACGCTTCTAATATACACAGAATCTTCCAGGAACACAACTCTATTATGTACACGGAAGGAGAAGATTGTCCTTTGTTTTGTTCGGAATTTTGCCAGGACTCGTTGCCCATTTCACGTCACCAGCCTCAGCACGGCTCGTGGTGTGTGAGTCACCGTCAGGAGGACCACTTGGGTCTGTCTGTCTCTGGGGCTGTCACGTTCCCAGTGGGGCCACTAGGAGCAAGTGTCGGGGCTACGTCAGCCCGTTTCCTCCGCAGTCGGCTTGTGCGTTTTCACCTTGAAATTATTTCATTATAAATGACTTCCCTTTAATTTCTTCTTCATACTATGGTCAGGATATTACATCGATTTGCTTTCAAAAAAACATGTGTGAGGGCATGTGTGATCACTTAGGAATTCCATTTCAGCTTGGCAACAGGGGAACAAAATATTTGCAATGTTGTTGTTTAGTTGCTAAGTCATGTCCGACTCTTTTCGGCCTCGTGGATAGTAGCCCGCCAGTCTCCTTTGTCCTTGGGATTTCCCAGGCCAGAATACTGGAGTGGGCTGCCATTTCCTTCTGCAGAGGATTTTCTCGAGCCAGGATTCAAATGTTCGTCTCCTGCACTGGCAGGCGGATTCTTTGCCGCTGAGCCGCCAGAGAAGTCCTAAGATATTTGCAAAGTGTCTGTCTTCTGAAAGGGGCTTGGGTCTGCCAGGTGGCCAGCTGCCTCTCAAAGGCCCACCTCTGCGTAATCTAATAAGCCATTCTTTTCACACAAACAATAATTAACATTGTTTATTTTCAAAATTCAGACTTGTTCCTCCTCTCACTTAAATAGCAAATACTTGAAATCAACATAAAAAAAAAACCTAGGTATTAAAAACATTTGATAATTTTTATCCCTCTCCCCCTCGCGCCCTCCCCCCCACCCCCCGCAAAATAAATCCCTTCTTGAGCTCTTGCCAACCAGGAGTGATTGTTTCTGAAACGAAGTTCTCAACTCACTCAATTGTGGAGGCTGCTGCTGTCATTTATTCCTTAAAAAAAAAAACAAAAAAAAACTGGCTGCACTGGGTCTTCACTGCGGCACGCAGGCTCGGTCATTGGAGTGAACAGGTTTAGGCTTGTGGGGTCTTGGTTTCCTGACCAGGGATCGAACCTAGGTCCCTTTCATTGGAAGGTGGATTCTGAACCCCTGGGCCCCAGGGAAGTCTCCATTTATTCTTTTAAGCAGCTCTTTTCTCTCCCCTGTAAATGCTCTGGGTAACAACCCCGCTGCTGGTCCCCTTGCTCCCAGATCACTTCCTTCTTGATCGAGGCTCACAGAATGGCCCCTCGAGATGGTCTCAATATCCGAAGGTGGCAAGGCCACATCTGAACTACAACTGTTCTGTGGCCCCACGTTGAAGTCGCAGCCCCTTAGCCTGGCCTTGCTGAGCCCTGGCCCAGGATACGGCCTCCTCTCTGCTCATTCCTCCCACTCACCTTGCCATCCAGCCCCAGTGCCTGTGCCCAGGCTCCCTCCTCTGCTGGGTCCCCGAGCCCCTCCACCACCCTCAGCTCCATCTACCGGGAAAGTCCTATTCTCCTCTTCAGCAGAAACTCAGTCCTGAAGGTCNTCATTCCTCCCACTCACCTTGCCATCCAGCCCCAGTGCCTGTGCCCAGGCTCCCTCCTCTGCTGGGTCCCCGAGCCCCTCCACCACCCTCAGCTCCATCTACCGGGAAAGTCCTATTCTCCTCTTCAGCAGAAACTCAGTCCTGAAGGTCCACTGAGAGAAGATGGGCTTCCACTGGGGCCTGGGTTGAGCAGGAGAGCAGTGGCTACTGCAGAAGGAAGAGCGAGGTGTCGGGTTTTGGAGAATTCAGTCAAGAGCCCTCCTCTTCCCCATCCAAGCCTGGAACCCACTGGGAGAAACACACAGCAGCTGTGCAGACAGAGGTCAAAATAGTTCCTTCTGTGACTTCAGATCCGTGGCCAAGGGCACTTCCTATGACCCTACCCTTGCACTTAACATTCACCCACCCAAATCACCCAGTTCCTGGCCCAAGTGCCTCCAAAAGAGAAGGAGCTGGGCTGGGCGTGCCCAAGCTCTCCTCCCAAACTTGGCCATCAGTCACTTCTCTGCAGAGGAGGAGGAGGGAGTGAACTACAAGAGAGAGACTGGAAGATTACTGCAATTCAACGAATACTCCTCTGTGTGGAAACATGATGGGAGAAAGGGTAGGAGGAAGGGAAGCTGTGATGAAGACACCAGCCCCTGGTCAGTGTTGAGGGCAGGTTGGAGACCGGGCAGAGGCTCAGAGAGGAGGCTGAGGCCAGAGGAAACCATCAGAGTTAGGGACTATGCAGAGAAATTCTCTAACTTAAAAAACTTTGATTATTGCCAAAGCTGTATATGTACATCGTAGAACATTGGAACACATGGATAAGCAAAAATAAGAAGACAAAACCATTTCTGTTCCTACCATCTGGGGAGGATCACTGCAGGTACCTTATTGTCTGTCTTCCCAGATCTCTGTTTATGCATACAGATATATATATATATAATCAAGACAAGCTCATAATGCCCTTGTTGCATTGTAATCTGCCTCCCCCCCACCCCCCGCCGCCCCAATTAACAATCTCAACCTCTCGACCTCAACATCAAAACACTTTTGTCTTCCCTGCACAGCACATACTCAGAATCCCTCTTTGTCCCCCAAACGTCCTTTAAGCTGACGTAGACTAGGGTGCTGCCGGGACCCTCTGGTTGGCTGCGCTTTGGGTTTGGCAAGTCTTTTTCTTAGGATGGGCTTCCCTGGTGGCTCAGACAGTAAAGAGTCTGCTTGCAACGCAGGAGGCCAGGGTTCGATCCCTGGGTCAAAGATCCCCTGGAGAAATGGCCGTCAGTGTTGCCTGTCTCACTGCCATCACTACAGTGTTCTTGCCTGGAAAATCCCTTGGACAGAGGAACCTAGTGGGCTACGGTCCGTGGGGTCAAAAAGAGTCAGACACGACAGAGCGACTCACACTTAACTTTCTTATGACGAAGTCTTGTGAGGACTAGACTGGTTGTCTTGCCAAATGCCCCACCTCCAGGTTTCGTCTCCTTGTTTCCCTCTGGCCTTGTTACGTTCATTCTCCTGTCTCCTGTGTCACCAGAAGAATGTTGGGCTCGGGTGACAAGGCATTTTGGATGAGGGCGTGTGGCGGGTGACAGTGGTCTCCTTCGTAGAGCATCACACCAGAAGCCACGTTTCATCTCAGGAGTCACGCTGACTTGCACTGACCATTTCTTGCAGGGCTGGGCCAAGGCGTCCTTGAGCTCCTTGCTCTCATTTTAGCGCAGAAACTGAGGTCCAGAAAGTGACCTCCTGGGGCCCAAGCCCTTAGAGTTTACGGAGGGACCTCTCCCTCCAGGGAGCCCCTTTGCAGCTTCCACGTGGCCCCGAGATGCAGGAATCGTGACTTTCATTCCAAGGAAACTAAGCCTCCGTGTGGCTAAGTGACCAGAGCTGGGAAGTGACCGCTGGTCTCTGCCTCTGGGTCTTTTCTCTTTCCCCTGCACCAGGCCACAGGGCACTGCCTGCCCAGCCCTTTTCAGGCATATCTGACTATGGAACCCTCTGGACTCAGCCTATGGGTCCATCCCAGGGCACGTTGACGCCCTGAGCAGGCTTCACACCTGTCCTTGCCTTTCAGAGGCACAGGCCTTCGCCCTGGGCTGGGGGGCATGGGGACACAGCTGTCTAGACCCCAGGATGTGCCAGCTCAGTAGGGCTCAGATTTCCCTCGGAGGACAGAGCCTTCCGCAGGCAACGGAGGACAGGAGGGAGACCTCGGCATCGGCTGCCCTGCCGCTCTCTGGCTCTCCTTCCTACAGCTCCTGCTTTAACCTGAGAGTAAACTGGGTCTCAGAGAGTCTGCAAAGCTGCTGGCCTAGGGATGCCCAGGTGGATGGGGCAGAGCCAGGACGGGAATGTGGGACCCTGCCTGCTAACCTAGGGCAGCTTCCATGGCCCTCCATCCTCCCGCACCTTTCTGGAGGAGGTTCCCACTCACCAGCCAGTCCCAGCCCTAAAAGCTGGGGGAAGTAAAGAGAGCACTGGATAAGGAGTTCTGGTCATGGTCCAGCCTGCTGTCCATCAGTCAGGCCTGTTCATTCATTCGTCAACATGCCTCATTTCCTGACAGGCACCACGTTTGCTTTAAATGTACTGGATACAGAGATAAGAAATGTTTTGGAATGAGATGGAATTGTTTTCATACCTTGGCTCAGTGACTCACGTGTTATATAACCTTGGACAAGTTATTTAACCCCTCTTAACCTCAGTTCCTTTATCCACAAAACAATGATAAGGTTCTCTGGTTGCTTTGTTGAGAGAATTAAAGGCATGGACAGTGCTTAATAATAGGAGCTCACACTTATATAATGTTTACAATGCGTGCCAGGCACTGCTCTACACATTTCAGAAAAATTAATTTGTTTCAGCTGCACAACAGAAGCAGACAAAGCAGCTTATTGACCTCTTCGTTGGACAGGTGAGGCACCCAAGGCCCAGAGAAGTTAGGTGACCTGTTCGGGGCCACACAGCATGTAAGCAGTGGAGCTGGGCTTCAAACCCAGGCAAACTGGTTCCAAAATAACCTATGCTTATAATCACGAGGCTTGGACTAAGACCTGGCCACAACCTTCGTAAACATAGGATGCTATCATTGGATCGCAGAAGGGAGATGCTTTCTGTTAACACCCTTCTTGTCACTATGCTTGGTCCCTAATGTTCTCTGGGACCAAAAAAGCCTGTCCTCTGCACAGCCTGGGAAGGTGTATCAGGCAATGAAGGCGGCGATTGTGCTGTGTAACAAAACACGCCCAAACTCAGTGGCTTATTTCTTTTTATTTCATTTGAAGGATCACGAGTTTTAAGGCTTTTTAATTTTTCTTTCTTTTGCTGCACTGGGTCTTCTTTGCTGCACTGGGCTTTCTCTAGCTGCAGTGAGTCGGGGCTACTCTCTGGTTGCAGTGGTCGCTTCTCTTGTTGAGTAGCACGGGCTCTAGGTATGCAGGCTTCAGTAGTTAGTTGCCCCATGGTACGTGCGATCTTCCCCAACCAGGGATTGAACCCGTGTCCTCTGCATTGGCAGGTGGATTCTTAGCCACTGGACCAGCAGGCAAGTCCCAAACTCAGTAGCTTAAAAGGACAATGACAACTTCTCACACTCACGGGTCTGCAGAGAGGCTGGGCTTGGCCACGTGACTCTGCTCCACGCAGAAGGGCCAGCTCAGCTCAGATGCACGGCTCCTCCTGGGGCCCAGCCTGAAAGGGCCCACCTCTGGATGTGTTCTTCCTTGGGCTATGGCAGATGTGCAAAGGGGGAGGGGCAAGCTCAGCCAGGAAAGCAGGTTTAGAACCCCCGCTCACTTCATCCTCCAAGGGTCAAAGCAAGTCACATGATCAAGTTCACAATCAAGAGCAAGAAGGACCCCCCTCCTCCCACCACGAGGCCCCTGTGAAGGGGTAACGTGCCAAAGCCACTACAGGGCAAGGAAGAATTGTGATCAAAATTTCAAACCTCCAAAGAAGGGAAGGGTCCGGGGCCAAGTGACTCAGCTTAGGGCCCACATCAGGCAGGAATCTCTCATGAGCCTAGAGGCCCTGGGCTACATCTGGTTCTGTGGAAGCTCCCAGATTATTAAAAAAAAAAAAAAAAGACATGCTCACACGGCTTATGATAATTGTGGCATATTTTAGATGTTTACATTGAGCAAATTAATGCTTTTAGCATGCACACAAATTGCTAAGCGATATAATTAGGCTGCTCACAAGAAAATTATAGGATTTATTAAAATTATTAATTGCTGGTCTATTACAGGCGGCGGGGGCCAGCCGTGGGCCACAGGTGTGAAGTTTCCTGGTTCAGTCAGGCCAGCTCTCTGTCACCGGACAGATGACTTCCTTGGGAGGCAATGCCCTAAGCCTAACCCTGAGACCCTCATTGTGCATTAGAAGCACCCGGGGAAGCTTTCCTAAAATGCTGATGCCTGGGCCCCACTCACAACGTTTCTGATTAAATGGGACCCAGGGTAGAAGGCAATGGCACCCCACTCCAGTGCTCTTGCCTGGCAAATCCCATGGACGGAGAAGCCTGGTGGGCTGCTGTCCATGGGGTCGCGAAGAGTTGGACACGACTGAGCGACTTCACTTTCATGTTTCACTTTCATGTGTTGGAGGAGGAAATGGTAACCCACTCCAGTGTTCTTGCCTGGAGAATCCCAGGGACGGGAGAGCCTGGTGGGCTGCCATCTCTGGGGTCGCACAGAGTCGGACACAACTGAAGCGACTCAGCAGCAGCAGCAGCAGGGTAGAAGGGCTTGGGAATCAGACTTTCCCCCCCCCCCAAAAAAAAAACACTCCCTATGTAAATCTGACGCGCAGCCTCAGGGCTGAGAACCTTTGGATTACGGAGTGGGAAGTTCTAAGTCAATCTGTGTTAATAAAATGTGAGGTTAGACTTACTCAAAGCTTCTGAAGTTTTGGGGAAAGAATCTTCCTTACTTTTGAGAGAGATCTGGAAAGCTAAGTGTCTCTTCTGGTGGATACGGACAGGAAAACATACTGTTCCCTCTTACTGGTGACATCTCTCAGCTACGAGGCAAGCCAGCCTGAGGACAATGGGGTTACAGAAGAAAGAAAACAGAAACAGCCAGAGCCTTGATCTCACCATACCTGAAACCTACTTACCTTCCGTGGTAAGAGCCAGTACAAATCTCTTCTTGCTTAAATGCCTTTGAGTCTGGTTTGTGTCACTTGCACCCATAGGCACTGAATAATGAAAGCACTCCCCGTGGGCTTCTCTGCTGGCTCAGACAGTAAAGAATCCACCTGCAATGTGGAAGACCCGGGTTTGATCCCTGTGTTGGGAAAATCCCCTGGAGAAGGAAATGGCAACCCACTCCAGCATTCTTGCCTGGAGAATCCCCATGGACAGAGGAACCTGGCAGGCTATATTCCATGGGGCTGCGAAGAGTAGGACACTACTGAGCGACTAAGCATGGCATCCCATGCAGGCCTGGGGGAGGGACCGGGAGAGATGCCGCATGTGCGTGCGCCATTGACCTTAGCTGCACGGGTGCTGGGAGGTCGGCTGCCCCAGGAGAGGCAGTCCAAGCACTCACTGCGTGGCAGAACCTAGGCCTAGGACCTGTGCGAGGCAGGTGCTTAATAAATGTCTGCCCAACGAGATGGATGCTTTATGCTTTCATTTCCCTTTCTGTAATGCCTGGCCTCTGCCAGATGCAGGGGAAAGAGTAATCTGATTATCTGATTAAAGTAATGTGGCTCTGAGCACCAGCAACTCCATGGCTTAAGCTACGGGGCAGATCTGTGTAGGTAAGAGGCTTACCGCTCCAACAGTGAAATAATCAGGCCGGCAGGGGAGCAATTAATTAGACAGATGCTTCCTAAGAGCCTACTATGCGCCAGGCACTGTGCCAAGCAGCTGAGGAAGCTTCAAGACCTTTGCCCCCACCAGAAAGCCTGCAGGGATCTCTGAAGATGGAGGAACACTTCCGCCCCTTACCTTTGCCCTTATCTACATGCCTGGGCCACAACAACGGAGGATGCCCTGATACCCAGCCCTCATGCAAGCCAAGTGCTCTCTCCTCTAAGACTTTCCCATGTCCTAGACGGGGGGATAGCAGGGACTGGAAGCCATGATTTTGCATGTGGTATTTTTGAAATCATGATTTTTCAACCAGGTAATTCAGTGCCATCAATCAAAAATTTAAACAGTATAAGATGGCAGAGTCTGAGAAGTCAGTCTTGTCCCTACCCCTGTCCTGTGCACCCCACTTTCCTGTCTCTTAGGTCAGTCACTTCTTAGTTTCTTGGGTGTCCTTTCTGCAGTGGTTATAAGGCCAGTTGTAATCTGTTGTATGCTAGCTGTTAAATATTCTGATTATCACCTTGCCTGCCAGCATCATGATAAAGTACAAGCAGACAAAAATATTTTCTCCCTTCCTTACTTTCTCACACAGAAGTATTGCTATGAATACACAGTTCTGAATTTTGCCCTTCTCATTGAAAAAATATCCTAGTGGTCTTTTCCTAGCAGAATACAAAGCGTCTTCATTCTTTTTACAACTGTATAGTATTCCTTCCAAAGATTATTTATATATAGTGCATGTTTAATTTGCCTCCAAGCTTTTGTTATAGTAAGCAATGGTATAGAGAGTAGCCTCATATTCATTTATGAACAACTCTGCTGCTGCTGCTAAGTCGCTTCAGTCGTGTCCGACTCTGTGCGACCCCATAGATGGTAGCCCACCAGGCTCCCCATCCCTGGGATTCTCTAGGCAAGAACACTGGAGTGGGTTGCCATTTCCTTCTCCAATGCATGAAAGTGAAAAGTGAAAGTGAAGTCGCTCAGTTGTGTCCAACTCTTCTCGACCCCATGGACTGCAGCCTACCAGGCAGGCTCTTCTGTCCATGGGCTTTTCCAGGCAAGAGGACTGGAGTGGGGTGCCGTCGCCTTCTCCGATGAACAACTCTACCTATAGGATAAAATGTAGATTTAGGATTGCTGAAAAGTGAAAAAGTGTCTGACTCTACAGCTATAGCCCGCCAGGCTCCTCTGTCCATGGAATTTTCAAGGCAAGAACACTGGAGTGGGTAGCCATTCCCTTCTCCAGGAATCTTCCTGACCCAGGCATCGAACCTAGATCTCCTGCGTTGCAGGCAGATTCTTTACCACCTGAGCCACCCGGGGTTGCTGAGTCAAAGGGCAAATGCATTTGCAACTTTGATAAATATTAAAATGTTGCCCTTCATAGGGAATGCTCCATATTGAATTCCCACCATCTATATATGAATGTTGTTTATTTTTTACAAGAACCAAATAAAATACTTTTCTTCCTGAAAATGAAAACGTGTCCCTAGTATTGTACAAAACTGGGAAAATACAAACACAGAGCAGAAAACAAAAATTGCACTTGCTCCAACTGAGCGGAGATCCCTCCTGTCCACAGTCTGGTGTGTTTCCTTCCAGTCTTGCTTGGTGCCCTGCATATTATTCCATAAACTGATTTATTCACTGAACTAATATTTTGTGAATGGTTTCTCATGTTGGTAAATTTTTTTCTACCCTCGAGAGAAGTGATAGAACAGAGATATTAAGCAAGCAGACCCTGGTTCAGAGCTTAGCCACACCGCTTTCTAGCTGCACAGCCTTGGGCAAGTTACCTACAGTTCTCTACTTTCACCTCCTCATTTAAAACGGGGATCCTAAGAGCACCTACCTCACGTTTTTGTCATGAGGGTTGAGCTGTGAGGGCCAGCACATGTGAAGTGCACAAGCAAGTTTTGGCACTATAATAAAAGTGGGCTGGTACTGCACCATATTTCACTGCATGGTATTCCCTCTGATAGAAGTAGCATCGCTTATGGAATGAGCTCCCTATTTTCTTGGACACCCAAGTTATTTCTGTGTTTCACTGTTCAGCTGGGCTGCAATGATGCAGCTTTGTGGATACAACTTTGTCCGGGTCTCTGGACAAAGAAGTGGGAGGGAAGAGTTATGGCCTACCTCTAAGGGCTGCTCAGGGTTTGCCCCTTGGAGCTTTTTTACAGTTGGTTTTCACATCCTTGCCCCTCTGGGTTTTCCTTCACGCAGGCTTGAGAGGCAGCATCCAGGCTCCCTGGTGCCATCCTTTGCCCCTCCACTTGGGTAAATCCAATCACCTCTCTCCGTCAAGAGAATATCAGAGCCTTTAAACCATCTGGCAACTGATGAATGGATTTTTTGAATGTGATGTCGCCATATGGAATTGGTACATGTTACAACCAGGATGAACCTTGAAGATATAAAGGTAAATGAGAGAAGCTGCACACAGAGAGCCACGTACATGCCATTTACATGAAATGTCCAGAAAAGACAAATCTGTAGAGACAGACAGTTCATTAGAGATTGCCAGGGGCTAGCAGGAGAGCTGATGGGGAAGGATTGCTAATAGGTACAGGGTTTCTTTTGGGTTGATGAAAGCTTTCTGAAATCTGATGTGGTAATGTTTGCACAACCTTGTGGAACATACTAAAGCCCGCAGAAGTATACACTTTGTGCTGTGTGTGCTTAGACGCTCAGTTGCGTCCGACTCTTTGTGACTCCATGGACTGTAGCTCACCAGGCTCCTCTGTCCATGGGGCTTCTCCAGGCAAGAATAGTGGAGTGGGTTGTCATGCTCTCCTCCAGGTGATCTTCCTGATACAGGGATCGAACCCAGATCTCCCGCATTGCAGATGAATTCTTTACCATCTGAACAACCTACTGAACTGTACACACTTTAGAGGACGAGATTTTTCTCTAATAAATAAATAATAAAAAGAGAATTGAGCAGAACTGGATACAGGGAGATGGATGAAGCCCCCTCCTGCCCACCCAAAGCTAAATACCACCTGGCAGAATAAATAAAGTTTAACCTCTGGGTCTTGTCCCAGTCCTCCGTGCATCTCAGAATCACCTGGGATGCTTTGATCCCAGGATGCCTTTATCCCTGATCCCAAGGCCCAGGTTGCACCAGACCAAGGAAATCCAGTGAATCTCATGCAGAGTCCGGGCTGGGAACCAGCGCCCATGTGAGCCTAAAAACAATAACAACAAAAAAAAGCAAAACATCTGGCCTATATGATAAGATCTCTGACACCCAGAGAGGTGAGTCTGTTTGCTTGGCAAGTCACGGGCTACCCCCCTTGGTAGATTCTCTTGCAAAGGAGCACGGATTCTGGAGCCAAGCGGACCTGAGTTCAGATCCTAACTCTTGCTTAATTATCTAAACCTCCCTGAGCACCAGCTCTCTTATCCACAGGCTAGTCATTAGTACCTGTTCCTCAGAGATCAGATGAGACGCCATATGAATAAGCACTTATTTTATGCAAGTATCTGGCAGTTTCCAACGTGCTCGGAGAAGGGCAAGGAGCATGACTCCTAACCCAAGTGTCTGCCTTTTTATACCCTTAATAATCATAGTAACTGTTGAACCGTGCTCATTCCAGGTGCTTTGTGGGAGGGGGGGTGTCTTGACCCAGGTCCCAGACTGACCCCCGAGTTCTCTTCCTTGTGGATGGATGTCGGAGTTCAAGCTGGTGGGGAACAGCCTCTGCAACTCTCTTGGTGGTGGGCTTCCCTGGGGTGGTGGGCTTCTCTTCTCTCTGTTCCCACAGCACCTAGTGCCAGCTCTGGTATTTAATAGGTGCTCAAGAAAGATCGCCACACAGAGAGTCCCCAGAGGAGCTCCGCTCCTGGTGGGTTTCCCAAGGAGACGGCAGTCCCCCGTGAGGCCACTAGGGGTCTCCACGCTCCACCAAATGGCTTCGCTAGGGTTTAGTCAAGGGTTCCGCGGGCATTGGTCAGCTTGGGAGGAGGGTCCATCCCACTTGCCCTCCCCTGGGGTCAGATCACCGACGACGGTGAGGATCAGCTTCTCAAACCGCTCAGTACAATGTCTGCATAAGGGGGAGGGGTCATAAGGTTGTCAGCATAAAGTTGGCGGGAGGTGTTCATGGTGACTGAACACCTACTACGTGCTAACTGTTTGAGCCAGCTCATTTTCTTTAACCCCCACAGCTACAAACCTGTGAAGTAGACATCGTTTTCTCCATTTTATAAATGAGGAAACTGCAGCTCAGAGAACCAGAGCCGCTGATGGGGCTGGATTCTGGCTCTACTGTGCCTGGTTTCAGAGACTGCACGCTGTCTGGGGCCATCTGCTGCCCTCGTCTCCCCTGGGGCCTGGCTTCTGGAGGGACTGACTGTCCCTCAGCCTACACATTCAGTCACTCACACAGCACACTACACACACACACACACACACACACAGAGCCCCCACCCAAAATCTCAGAGCCCAACTGAGACATCTCAGTCCCTGGAACCAGGGTTCTCATGGAGGAAGGTGAGCCTTAAGGAGTTATTACAACAAGATTGGTTGCTCTGATCTAATCTATTAAAAAAAAATTTTTCTTCCCTCTGAATGTACTTTGCATCAAGGGCTTGTCTTCTTGGTTCCTATGAGAACGCTGTGCTATTCCTTAACTGAAGGTTCATTTATGGTATTTTTTCCCTGGTATTACAAAAGCAGTGTGTGCCAATGCAGAAAACA
Organism: Neotragus moschatus; assembly: GCA_006410615.1. Classification (NCBI taxonomy): domain Eukaryota; kingdom Metazoa; phylum Chordata; class Mammalia; order Artiodactyla; family Bovidae; genus Neotragus; species Neotragus moschatus. The sequence continues at coordinate 368,789 of SJYA01003157.1, read as the reverse complement.
GAGAAGCCGAGAGAACAGAAACTCCCCTCCCCCGTGCTGCAAACCCATCGTCCACACGGAAGACCCCCTCCCCACACACCCTTCTCCCACTGCCGGCCTGGAACCCCCACTGCGTCTCAGCTGGTTCCCTGAGACAGAACTCCCAGGCGAAATTCCAAGGCTGGCGTCTTCATCCTTCCCTGCCACACCATCCTGTGTGTCCTTGGGCAGGGCTTGCCTGTCTTGGGGTGGGCCTGGGGATAACCCAAAGGGCCCTAACATTCAAGGACTCTGGGCCTGTCTGGAAGGGCTCAAAGCCCAGGGGCCAGCCCCCCAAGGGCCTCCTTCTCATGCAGGACAAGTTGAAGGCTCCCAGTCACAAGTGCTTTTGGAATAATCTGGAGACCAGAGAAGGCAAGCTCAGGGAAGCCCTCACTTAGATTCAGCATCGAGCAGAAGGGCAACCTTCCTGAAGACAGACCACGTTGCTGCTCTATGGACCAGGGCATCCTATTCCTGATCAGGGCCAGCTTCCTGGGTGTCTAACATGTGCAGAGGGTTGCAGAAGATGAGATGGTTGGATGGCATCACTGACTCAGTGGACATGAATCTGAGCAAACTCCAGGAGATAGTGAAGGACAGGGAAGCCTGGCGTGCTGCAATCCATGGGGCCACAAAGAGTCAGACATGACTGAGCGACTGAACAATAACATGTGCGAGTAGCTCAGGGCCCCAAGCTTGGGATCATGGTCCACTGTCGCTACCTTGAAATTCTTAATCATTTTTTAACAGGTACCCCACATTTTCATTTGTACCGGATTCTGCAAATCATATAGCCTGTCTTGCTCCTAATAATAATACCTGTTACTGATATGGGCTTCCCTGGAGGCTCAGTGGTAAAGAATCCGCTTGCCAAGCAGGACACATGGGTTTGATCCCTAGGTCGGGAAGATGCCCTGGAGAAAGAAACGGCTACCCATTCCAGTATTCTTGCCTGGGAAATCCCATGGACAGAGGAGATTGGCGGGATACAGTCCATGGGGTCACAAAAGGGTCAGACACGACTTAACAACTAAATAAAAGCAGCAACAACAAGTACAGCTCTAGATCTTGCTGTATGCCAGGTATGACCAGCTTCTCCTAGTTATAATTCATCCGTCCCCCACAGCGGCCGGGTGTAAATTGCTTCTCTTGGACTTGGTCAACTCAGATGATGATGTTTACTGGGAGCCAGGCATTTTTGTATATGCTGACGCTCCTAAGGCTCTTAGCGATGCCAGAGGTACTATGACCATCCACATCTGATACAGGAGGCCCTAAGGCCCCGAGCGATTAAGCAACTTGCCTGTAGTCTGTAGGGTCGCAAGGAGTCGGCCGCAACTGAGCACGCACGCGCTGCAGTTATGGCGTGAGTGAGGAGTCACCTGCTATTTGAATCCACGTTCCAGACCCTGGTCCTCCTGCCACTGTGCGGGGAGCCCAGTGAAAGCCAGGGGTCATCCCAGGAGCTCGGCTGCCCTGCCCCTGCCAGCTTCCAACCCAGCTGTGGTGCTGGGTGCCCAGCTGGGCCCGGGTGGTGAGCTGTCGGTTCCCGTTCTCTCCACCCCCTGATCCTCTGACAGCTGCTGCGCTCTGCCACCTCCCGTGCCCAGGTGCGCGATCTGCTCCCCCGCTCAGGCGAGGACCCGTGGGGCCAGGAAGTGTCACTTTCCATTTCTGCCCGCAGTGCTGAGCTCCCCGCGTTCCCGGCTGCAGCTGTGGCTCCAGGGACTCTGGTCCGCCGATGCCGGTTAGCACTGACATGACAACCCAGGTGGGAGGGTCTGATGCAGCTGGAAATGGGGTGGACAGACCAAGGCGTGGACACACTGCTAGGATAGAGAGCAGGTTCATCAGTGAAGAATTTGGGGTCTGGGGCACACAGCCTTGAGCTCAAGTCCAAGATTTGACACTTATCAGCCGTTTGACTTGGGTAAGTTATGGAATTGAATTTCAGGGTCCCCTTCTGTGAGAAGACAGCAAGAGGAGGCATCCTGGTTAAGAACTCAGACATAATGCAGACTTCCCTGGTGGTCCAGTGGCTGAGGCTTCTTTCTCCCAATGCAAGAGGCCCAGGTTCGATCCCTGGTCAGAGGACTACTAATACATTCCACAAGCTAGGAAGCTAAGCCGCTTCAGTCATGTCCAGCTCCGTGCAACCCTGTGGACTGTAGTCCACCAGGCACCTCTATCCATGGGATTCTCCAGGCAAGAATACTGGAGTGGATTGCCATGCCATCCTTCAGGAGGTTTTCCCAACCCAGGGATCGAACCCATGTCACATGTCTCCTGCATTGGCAGGCAGGTTCTTTCTCACAAGAGCCACCTGGGAAGCCCCAATACATCCCACACATGGCCAATTATTAATAAGACCTATTGAGGCCAAATAAATAAATCAATTAAAAAAAAACTCAGATGTGATAGACTAATGGAAATTCAGATCCTAGCTCTAGCACTTAGAACACTTGTGCTAAGTCCTATCACTTTGCATAAATCACTTCAACTTCTCTGAGCCTCTGAGCCTCAGTTTCCTCGTCTGCCAATTAGAGATTACCCCTGTGGCAACCTCATGGTGTTCCTGGAGGCCTGAGTTCCTTTTCCCAGTACCTGGAGTTTAATACGTGTTCAGTAAGCCATTGTTATGACCATGATCTCTCAGGGTCATCGTGAAGAACTGATGGGATTGCTGAATGTCACAAGAACCAGTGCCCTTCTGGAAGGGTCTATGTCAGGCCAGGCTGGGGAGGGAGTTGACCAAGGGCAGGGTATCCTTCACAGCTGGGCTGTGAAGACAGCCCATGTCCCACGCAGAAGCTGAGCCTTGGGAATTTGTAGCTGAGCCCCGGAGAGCTGACCAGGAGGCAGGTAACTAAGCCTGGAGTGCTGCACTTATTCAAGTTCAAGACAGTGGCAGTGGAGTGGGAGAGACACACCAAGCCCACGCCAGCCTGGGCTACCTCACCAGCCTCTCAATGACCTCTCCTTCCCTCAGCCCCCAGCCCACCCACTCTTTAAGCCCCAAAGCTGAGCTTCTAGAACTTTGCTATTCAGAGGAACCCCAAGTGGATCCTGAGACCCCACATTTTCTCACTGGCCCCCAAGTATACTGTTGCTGCTGGTTTAGGAACAGACATGAGTAACCAGAATCTAAAACACTGCATAAACGTAGGTCATGAAAATGAACAATAATATGGATTGTTGAGTTATTAGCTGGTCTGACCTTAGCTGTCTTTAGGGTCCTGTCTGAGAGATGATTCTCCCCAGAGGTCAAAGTGAACACTGTCCTCTGAAAGTCAGAGGGCTCTAGGATCTGATTCTTCTCCTAGGAGCAAAGAGAAAGGGAGAGGGGTCCTTCCAGCTTGGGTAACAAGGAGGGTAGTTTCCAAACTCTGGGCCACCCTCCACCTTCATCTGAGCTACTTGGGGATCCGAAAAAATACAGAGGGACTTCCCTGGTAGTCCAGTGGCTAAGAATCCACACTCCCAATGCAGGAGACCCAGGTTCAAGCCCTGGTTGGGAAACGAGATCCCACCTGCTGCAACTAAGACCACCACAGCCAAATAAAGAAAAAAAAAATTAAGACAAATGCTGCATGATTCCACTTAAAGGAGGCATCTAAAGTAGTCAAATTCAAAGAAACAGAAAGAAGACTGATAACTACCAGGGCCTGGGTTGGGGTGGGGGTGATGAGTTATTTAATGAGTGTTGAGTTTCAGATTTGTAAGATATAAAAAGCTCTGTAGATCTTTTCACAACAATGTGAATTTACTTAACATGAGAAATGGTACCTGAGAAATGGTCAAAATGATAAATTTTATGTAATGTCTTTTTTTAAATCACAGTTAAAAAGAAAAAATTACTGATTCTGTCCCTGACTCCTGAGATCCTATTTAGGTGTATCCAGGTAGAGCTTGGAGAAGGAAATGGCAACCCACTCCAGTGTTCTTGCCTGGAGAATCCCAGGGACAGAGGAGCCTGGGGGCTGCCGTCTATGGGATCGCACAGAGTCGGACACGACTGAAGTGACAGCATTCAGTTCAGTTCAGTTCAGTTCAGTCGCTCAGTCGTGTCCGACTCTTTGCGACCCCATGAATCGCAGCACGCCAGGCCTCCCTGTCCATCACTGTCTCCTGGAGTTCACTCAGACTCATGTTCATCGAGTCCGTGATGCCATCCAGCCATCTCATCCTCTGTCGTCCCCTTCTCCTCCTGCCCCTAATCCTTCCCAGCATCAGAGTCTTTTCCGATGAGTCAACTCTTCTCATGAGGTGGCCAAAGTACTGGAGTTTCAGCTTTAGCATCATTCCTTCCAAAGAAATCCCAGGGCTGATCTCCTTCAGAATGGACTGGTTGGATCTCCTTGCAGTCCAAGGGACTCTCAAGAGTCTTCTCCAACACCACAGTTCAAAAGCATCAATTCTTCGGTGCTCAGCCTTCTTCACAGTCCAACTCTCACATCCATACATGACCACAGGAAAAACCATAGCCTTGACTAGACAGACCTTAGTTGGCAAAGTAATGTCTCTGCTTTTTAATATGCTATCTAGGTTGGTCATAACTTTTCTTCCATGGAGTAACCGTCTTTTAATTTCATGGCTGCAGTCACCATCTGCAGTGATTTTGGAGTCCCAGAAAATAAAGTCTGACACTGTAAAGCAGCAGGTAAAGCTTAAGAATCTGTTTTTCAAAGTCTCCTTGAGAGGATCGAGTGCATAGCCAGGCTTGGGGACCACCGGCTGGTAGTGGGGGGAGGCTATACCCTGAATATCTCCTGAGCCTGCTCACCTCTCCTGTCTCAGCCCCCAATCCTGACAATTAGAAGTCCCATGCTCCCTCTCCCTGCCTCCCTCCACCAGGCAGCTAGCTGCCTCATGACCTTTTGAGATTACAAATCCAATCCTACAAGCTCCATCAAAACTGTTGCCCAGCCTCCCATTGCCCTTAGTACAGAAGAGAAAAAAGCACGGTTCCCATTAGCAGAGTCCAGAAGTTAGGTGTGTTCTGAGCATCACAGGGAGCCTTTGGAGCTATGGCAGAGGTGTGTACATGGTCCTCAGGGCGCCAGGAGCCAGGGATTGGTCCTGCTTCAGAGAGAGGGTGGCAAGAAAGCTTCTCTGAGAAGGAGGCATTGGGATTTCCTTTCCAGTCCAGTGGCTAGGGTTCTGCGCTTCCACTGCCGAGGGCCCAGGTTCAGTCCCCGGTCAGGGAGCTAAGATCCTGCAAGTTGAGCAGAGTGGCCAAAAAAAAAAAAAAAGAGAGAGAGAGAGAGAAGGAAGCATTATGCTGGGTCTTGGAGGGCAGATTGATGTCTGTCAGGGACTAGGGTAAAGGGCCAGCTAAGCAAAGATCAGGAGAGGTGACCCCGAGGGGAGGAACGGGGGGCGAGGAGATGGGAGAAAAATGAAGGTGGAGGTGGGTCGAGGTCTGTAAGGGGCTGAGCAGGGAGGAGGCGAGAGCTGGTTCAGACAGGATCGGTAGGGGAGAATTTCCAGGGCTGGCCCCACCCTGGCCTCATGGAGCCGTCGGATCCCCATTGTGGATCAGTTTGCCAGCTTCAGGCCTAAGTGAGTCCTCACTGTCCCGGACCCTCGTGAGGGCCTCCCTCTGCAAAGACACCTATCCCGGGCGGGGCACAGCTCTGTTTGCTTGGAACCCACACAGCGTCCCAACTATCCACTCACACCGCTGGCTTGGCCCACTTCCCAAGGGCTTGACTCTAGCTTTTGGCCCCAGTGCGTGTGTGTGTGTGTGTGTGTGTGTGTGTGTGTGTGTGTGTGTGTGAGTTTTCAGGGCTGTGTGGTCACACTGCCTCTTTGTGCATCTGTGTACTTGTGGGTGCTTTGTTAAAAGCTGGATATACAGCACATACGGGCTTCCCAGGTAGCCCTAGTAGTAAAGAGTCTGTCTGCCAATGCAGGAGACACAAGAGACACGGGTTCGATCCCTGGGCTGGGAAGATCCCAAGGAGAGGGAATGGCAGCCCGCTCCAGTATTCTTGCTGGAGAATCCCACGGACAGAGGAGCCTGGCGGCCTACAGTCCATGAGGTCGCAAAGAATCGGACACAGCTGAACCGCTGAGCACACAGAGCATTTACAAATGTCTGAGTGCAATCCCTTCAGATTCTCAGTGAGGCCCCAGGGCCCTCCCAGGCTGAAAAGGGGGATTCTAGGGGCCACAGAGATACGGACCTAGCATGAGGGAGCCAGAGAGGCCCTCCAGCCACCCTAGATAAGCACAAAATCCAGGTAAAAAGAGGGAGCCCACTGTGCAAACATGGCATCAGGCAGGGCCAAATTCCCCTCTGATCTCCTCCATGTCCCCAGGGTCACCCCCATCACCACCATAGAGGAATTTAGGAGTGTGTGTTTCAGGAAGGGCCCTTTTCATTAGAGACCAAGGAAACTCATCCTCTGAGGTTGGGGCTCCCCTTCTGCACCCCCCTTCTCCCTTGCGGAGGCCTCTTTTCTCCCCACCTCCACCCCTCCCCCTTGTATACACATGCAGTTTCTTACCTGGAGCAGAAACAGGGTCCCACCTGGGGCCTGGCTGAGCGGGTCAGCCTTGCATGGGGTCACATGGCCCCAGCTGGAGGGACATGACAGCCACCTCAGGGCTCACGGGAGGCTTCTGTCTTTTGAAAAGGAGATGGGAACAGAGATATCCCAGCCAGCCCTGGAAAAGATATCACGTCCCATAAGAGTTGGCAGGAAGGTTAATTGGACACAGCCGTAAGCTCGTTCTGACGGTGCTAAAACATTTGAAAACGTCTAGAGACACAAGGAGGAATTGAAAGGCCCGGCGAGTCCACGAGCACACTGAACAGCGCCCGGGAGCGGAAGGAGCACTGGACCGGGAGTCTGCGCTCCTGGCTCCTCACCCCGACTCGGCCACTGCCCGCTGTGCCCCTCGGGCGAGCTCCTGCCTCGCTGGACCTTGAGAAACATTACTGTGTGCGAGGCACACGGAAACCTCGTTGTGGTCCCATGCGGTGGTATTGTCATCATCAGTTCCGTTCAGGGGATGAGGAAACTAAGGTTCCCTGGGGAGAGGCGGCTTTTGCCAGAGCTGGCAGCGATGGGTCAGTGCTGGACCCCGACTCTGAGCTGAGAGCCAGTCATTACAGGGCGGGACTAGAGGCTGGGTGACTGTGTCCTCTGCTCAGGTAGACATTCCCTTGGTGTCCACTAGGAGGCGCCCCAGGCTTTCTCCTGGGCACCAGCACCTTCCTCCTCAGCCTGTGCGGTCTCCCCCACTCTGAGCTAGGTGGGCCTGGGGGCCAGCTCCTGGGGCAAGGTCAGAAGGCACACTGGTCCTCCCTCCCCCTGCAACCCACCCCTTATGGTGGAGCCTCTTTCTAAGGGAAGGGGTAGAGGAGAGGGGTCTCAAGCCCACAGTGTCCCATAGTTCCTTCCCGGGAAGGCCGATGTGCGTGTGCGGGCGGCCTCAGCCGTGTCCGACTCTTCGCGACCCTGTGGACTGGAGCCCGCCAGGCAGGTATACTGGACTCAGCCTGTCACATGGCCCACAGCAGGCAGGAAGGTCCCAGTCAGCTGGGCCTGTGAGCCCTGGCGGTGACAAAGTGTCCCTCGGTTCGGGCAGTCAGGGACAGGCATGGAGGCTTGTGAAAGGGCNCCCAGCATCAGGGTCTTTTCCAGTGAGTCAACTCTTTGCATCAGCTGGCCAAAGTATTGGAGTTTCAGCTTCAGCATCAGTCCTTCCAGTGAATATTCAGGGTCGATTTCCTTTAGGATTGACTGGTTTGATCTCCTTGCAGTCCAAAGGACTCTCAAGAGTCTTCTCCAGTAGCAGAGTTCAAAAGCATCAGTTCTTTGGTGCTCTGCCTTCTTTATAGTCCAAATCTCACATCTCACCTGACTACTAGGGGTGCGTGTATCTTCCCAAATTCGAGTTTTCTCTGGATATATTCCCAGGACTGGGATTCCTGGATCATACGGTAGCTCTGTTTTTTTTTTNAGGGGCTGGGCACAGGATGCACTGTGAGTTGGTGCGGCATTGCCAGGATGGGCTGGGCTGGGTGAGGTGACAGTGGCGTTGAGTGTGGCGCTGCAAGACCCTTCTCTTCCCTGCTTGGCTTCCTGTGGTTTTTTGTTTGTTTATTTTGGTTTTGTTCATTGGGTTGTTTTTTTTTTTTTTTTTTTTTTTTTTTTTTTTTTTTGTGGGGACCCTCCATACTATTTTCCATAGTAGCTGTAGCAAATTACATTCCCACCAACAGTGTAGGAGTTTCCCTTTTCTCCATATGCTCCCCAGCATTTGTTATTTGTAGACTCTTTTCAGTTCAGTTCAGTTCAGTTCAGTCACTCAGTCGTGTCCGACTCTGCAGTCCCATGAATCACAGCACGCCAGGCCTCCATGTCCATCACCAACTCCCGGCGGAGTTCACTCAGACTCATGTCCATCGANATTGGGGGAGACAGCCTCCTTGCCTCCCCAGAGTTACAGCCAGCTCCTGCCGTCCCACCCAGTTGAGGCGTCTCGGCCAGGACCCTACCCTAGAGCAAGGCTGAGTCCCCTCCCCAGTTAGACGGAGACATCTAACCTGAGCCTGTGGCTCATGGCAGCAATGGTGGAGACAGGGTCTGGCCCAGGGCTGAACTCTGGCCTCCAGGGATGGAGAGGAGCACAGCCCAGACCCCAAGGCACTGGGCGTGCGCTGTGATGGGGCTGCTCCAGGTGTGGGAGCTCCGTCTCCCCCATCTTCCAGTAGACAGATGAGTGTGGGGATATTAGGCCAGTGGTGCCATCCTGAAAACTCCATGGGCAGGTCACAGAACCTGCTCTCCCAGCCTGAGGCCCCTCCCTCTCTCCGGGCAATGTGTCCAGGGGCACCTGACTTGAACAGGCTATAAATAGAGGGATGACGGAAGGCTCCTGAAGCCCAAGGGAGGGCAGGAGAAAGGGTTCTGATTCTCCCCAGAGGGGCCTAGGGAGGCTGCACTGACAAGACAATGTTTCCGTGGTGAGTCTTTGGGGTTGAATAGGGGAGTCCCTGGCAGAGGAGGCATTCAGGCAGAGGGAATAATCTGGCTTAATAGAGCAGGTGGGGGTGCTCAGAGCCACTGGGCGAAGGCTGCAAGGGGTTATATCAGGTGATGAAACTCTACATCCAAGAGACTTGAATGGCAGGGTAAGGGCCATGTTTCTGGAGCCAGGTCTTGCTCTCAGGATAGTTCTGATTTTGTGATGACGAGTCAAGAGTAACACATGAGAATAAGCTGAGGGTGAGCCCAGGGTGCCTGGAACACACTGCCAGAAAATACACAGCCAGTGGAATGGAAGAACATTACGGTGTGCTAAAGACTGCTAACTACTCCCCCAAATCTGTGCTCCCCATCTTCTTTGCTGTAGCACTCCTGATTTTTCACTGGGCACATAACCATTTGAAATAAAGATATTTCCCAGCCTCCCTTATAGCTAGCTATGATCACGTGAATAACCCTCTGCCACTGGGGGGAAAGAAATGTCATTTAAAGACAGAGGTTTTCACCCTTTCTGCTGCTTCTTTTCCACCAGCTGGAGTGTATATGTGATTGCTGGAGCTGAAGCAGCTACCTTGGATCATGAGGTAGACACCCATGTGTTAAGGATGAAGATCGAACAACAGGGTGGTAATCTGGGTTCCGATGTTCATGGAACTGCCACATTAGTCCTGGACTAGATACTTCCAAATGTTTGCTTGGGAGAAAAGAGATTCTATATTGTTCCACACATTATTTCTTTGAGCTTTCCTGTCTGCTTCAGCTGAACATAATTCTAAACAACACACAGGTCAGAAGAGAACCTCAAGAACCCTTATACTCAGTTGTTCTGCCACTGAAATAAATCTGTAAACAAAGCCAAATGAAAAAGGAAAACCCCAGGGGCATTTACACTTGTTAAGCAGTAACAACAGGCACAAAACAATTCTATTCCAGGTATCATCTCTCACCCACTGGATCCTTTCCAGTCTCCCTTCCCTGTAGTTTCAACAGAACGCTTGGAAAGGTACTATCTTTGCTGCAGATAATATACAACATCCTGAGAGAGCTTGGTTCCCTGTGCCAGGCCCTGTATCCAGACTGCCTGCTCCTCTGAATGCTGTCACTCAGGTACCCCATCCCCCTGTCAGAGAGTCACATGCCCAGAGAGGCGCCAGCAGGTTGAGCCACTCACTGCTGGAGGAGTAAATACAGGAAAGAAGCTTCCGTTACCCCTTGGGCATGCCTGGGTGGGTCCCTTTAACCCCTTTCTCAATGCACAGGGTTGTGTGGTCTTTTATCTCTGATCATTTATTTCATCATAATTATGATGAAATGATCATGAGAACTATGGTGATAAGCTGCCACTTAATGAAGACCTTAAGTGTTCAGCTCTCTCTGCGAGGACTGGTCAAGTGGCCTCCGCCCTCGGCTGAGAAGGAAAGGGAGAATACAGCCCTTGGCTAAGTATTTAATGGAGCCCTTTCTGGGAACAGCCTTCTCCTTGCGTGGCTGAAGGAGTAGCTGTTAAGGGCCCCGGAGCTGCTCTTAGGCTCATACCGCTTACTGGATCCCTGGCAGGAGCTGGGCTGAGAAAGGGAGGCAGCTGGGAAAACATTGCTAAGCCTCCTAAGGCGGCTCAGGTTGTTCTGTCTCTGAGCCTCGTGTTTACCTTCAGTAGCGGCTTGTGAGGCTCCCAGAGCTTTCAGCCAGGCCACGCCTGCAGAGGGAAGTGGAGTGGGCCGGCAGGGGCCCTGCCAGGAGGGCCTGGGGCTATCCCAGGGCCTGCCCACCCCTCCTTCCTGGCTGGAGGGGCGGGGAGGGCACTGTCTGGGCTGCTCCTCAGTACCCTGACTGCTGGGGGAAGGTCCCTCCTTGTGGCCAGGACGCAGCTTCCCAACATGGGGGTGGACGGGGGATGGCAGGGGGGTTTTGCACCAGATACGGCAGATGGGGCAGGAGGCTGAGGCTGCTGGGGTGGGAGAGGGATGAATGAATGACTGGAGCCAAGCTGCCTCCTAGGTTTGGTCCCGGCTCCACCACGAGCTCTGGGATTCGCCCAGTGACTTATCCTCTGTGAGCCTCAGTTTCCTCATCTGGACAACAAAGAAACTCACAGTTCCGCTCCTCTTTGGGCTGTCACGAGGATGAAATGAGTTACGTGCCAAGTTTTAGGATGAGCATGTAGGGTGTGAAATGGGCTGGAAGAGTATTCGCTGCTAGTTGTTTTATTATCATTAGATACTGCAAGAGAGAGGCTCAAACTCCATGAGCCCTCTCAGTGAAGGGAACTTCCAGCGAAGAATCTCAGTTCTGAGGCGTTACCTCAACACTTTGCAACATCACCTCCCATTCTGTAAAGCTGTCTAATCGCTCCAGCCTATCAGGGGAGAAGGGCTAAACCCACCCAGGGCGGCAGAGGCATGCAGTCGTTTCCAGCACAGACTCTGGGGCCAGACTGCCTGGGTCTGAACCCAAGTTCTGTCCTTCTGGAACATTCCTTAACCTCTCTGGGCCTCCAGCTCCTCATGGTGATGTAGGCTATGCCAGGGCCTCATCATGAGGCATAAGTGTCTTGTGAGCCAGCATGACAGCCTGGCGCTAAGGGTGTGGGGAGACCAGGGGCCAGTGCCATGGGACTGGCTGCCCCAGCAGCCCCTGTTCCCCAGCGTGCCCCTGAGGGCTTGTGCCCAGGAGCTCCAGGGTGGCTAAGAAGCAGCATGTGTGTGTATGTGTGTGAGCTGTATTCAGGGAAATTTCCCAGAGGGCCCACACCTGCCTCATCGGGTGAAACCGGAGATTCAGACTCCACCCCACCCAGCTGGAGGCCCCTTCCACAGCGGGCACGGGGTGGGTGCCCAGTTGGCTGCCCCACTTCATCTTCTCTCCACCCAGAAGGCTGGCATTGACTGTCTCATTCTGCAGATGAGGAAGTGAGACCCAGGGACCCAGAAATGAGGGTGATTCCAACCTTACAGATTCTGGCCCCCACTCTGACCAGGACACCTTGGCTCCTGGCTCCAGTGTGAAGCCACTGTCACCGTCTCTGGGGTTCAGAGCTAGGGAGACACATTTTCCCTCAGCTGACTCCCTTCCTCAGGGTCCAGGCTTCTAGTCTCACCTGCTGGCTCCCTCTTGGTCTATTTATCCCAAAGAGTAGTCACTTGGAGTTTACTGCAACTCTCTCCTGCAACCTGGAAGACAAAAAACACACAAGCCCTCCCCCTGTGGATCTTGTCCTGGAGCCTGGGAGGGAGCCATGGTCGGCAGCAGGCACACGCTGCCCTTGGGGAAGGGGGGGGGGACCTGTGCTGGAGCTAGCCAGGAAGGCTTCCTGGAGGAGGTGGTCCTTGAGACCATCTGTTGGGCAGCCACTTGGTGCTACAAGCTTTCCTTGCATCCTCTCCTTTCAATTTCGTGATTACCTTACTTGGGAGAGTCTGTGATTGTCCCAATTTTTCCGATGAGGAAACATCCCAGAGAGGTTTGCTGACTTGCCCCGGGTCACACAGTTGTCAGGTGGCAGGGCAGAAGCTAAGAACCCAGGGCTGTCTGATTTCTGAGCCTGTGTCCCCAACACTCTGACCACTTTCTCTGACCCTCCCTCCCAGGCTTCCCCATCGTTAAGAAGGGCAGGGGGTGGAAACGCAGTATGCTGATCCGTCATGACTCGCGGCCCCAGCTGTCAGCGGCAGCAGCAACGGCCCCTTCTGGAGCCCAGTGCCCCCAGCTGGCCTCTTAGCAGCACCCCTGACCCACCCCTGGGGCAGTGAGGAGCAGGTGCTGGGTGAGAAGCCTTGCCCTGGGGCTCATTTTCCTGTCTTTGCTGAGGGTGGGGGGCTTGATAGGGGAGGAGTCGGGTCCCCAGTGCCCAGGCTCTCTGGCTAAATTTAGGCACTGGGATATAGAAGGAACAAAGGTAATTAGGGGTGTTGTGTCACTTTCCAGCTGCCTCTCACGTCCCCTGAGCAGTCACACGCCACTCGGGAAGGGGGGAGGAGGCGTGGGTGACATGGAGGGGAAGGGTGGATGGACTGTTGGGGCTGGAAGAGGTGGGGGGACCCACAGCCTTTGCCCCAAACTGGAGGACTCAGCAAGCAGGGGCTGCTGCCTCAGGACCCTGCAGTAGGGGTGACTCACAGGGAGGCGATTTTCAGCCAGAAATCACAACAGCTTCCTCCAATTAATATCATCCGTAAACAGCAAGTCCTGCCCTGAAAGTTGTGACCCTCTCGTCATGGCAGTGCTCTGCCTAGGGGGACAGCCAGCAAGCACAGGTCACACACAACATGCAGCAGGATTTGTGTGTGTGTTCTCAGCACGTGCTTCCAGTGAGGCCGTGAGAAAGGCCTTACAGTGCCATCTCACAGAAGAGACACTGAGAAGTCAGCTGCCCAGGTTTGCATGGCTGAGACTTGGGGGTCTGGGTGTGAACCAGGCCAGCTGGCTCCAAGTTCCCAGCTACAGGCTACAAGCAGCAATGATCCACTGCAGTGTGGTCAGTTATCACTCTGAGAAGCAGGGAAGGATTACCAAGAATGCTGTACTGAGAAGGTGAGAAGGGGAGGCAGGAGGAACCAGGTCTGCAACGACTAAAAGGTCTGTAGTCTGGGGAATTCCTTGGCAGTCCAGTGCTTAGGACCCTGCACTTTCACAGTCAAGGTTCCAGGCTCAGTTCCTGGTTGGGGAACAAAGATCCAGCAAGCTACCCAGTATGACCCCCCAAAACAGGCAGTCTGCCCATCCCAACACGCACAGGCTAATATGAAAGGAAACATGTTGGATCCATAGTGATTGTTGCTGTATCTTTACAGCTATTAAAACCAGACTTGGCCTGGAGCTTTCCTGGTGGTCCAGTGGTTAAGACTCCGAGCCTCCAACTCAGGGGGTGCAGGTTCGATCCCTCCTCCAGAAGCTAAGATCCCACATGCCATGCAACATGGCCAAAGATTACAAATAAATGAAAAAAACCAGACCCGAATCACCTAGTTCAAAAACAGGCAAAGGAATTGAATAAGCATTTCTCCAAAGAAAAGATCTGCAAATGGCTAAAGAGCACACGAACCACTGGTCATCCGGGAGACACCACCGGTGACCAACACCACTGGTCATCTGGGAAAGGCAGATGGAAGCACAGTGAGACCCACTAGGAAGGCTAAAGTCAAGAAGTCAGGCAATAACAAGTACGGGCAAGGATGTGAAGAAAGCAGAACCCCTGTGCATTGCTGGCGGGAATGCAAAAAATGGTGCAGCCACTTTGGAAAATCGTTCAGCAATTCCTCAAAATTTAAACACGGATTACTGTGAAAGCTCTCAGTCGCTTTCACGCATGTCCAAATTTGTGACCCCGTGGACTGTAGCCAGGCTCCTCTATCCATGGAATTCACCATTCAAGAACCCTGGAGTGGGTAGCCAGTCCCTTCTGCAGAGGATCTTCCTGACCCAGGGGTGGAACATGGATCTCTCACATTGCAGGTACATTCTTTACCAGGGAAAAGCCAGCAATTCTACTCATAGGTACATACCCAAGAGAATTGAACTCACATGTCCACCAAAAAATTGTACGTGAACGTTTATAGCTGCACTATTCACAAGAGCCAAAAAAGCACAAAAAATCTAAATGCCTGTCAGTTGATAAATGGATATCAACATGGTACATGCATGTGATGAAATGTTATTCAGCCTTTAAAAGGGGTGGAACTCTGGCACATGCATCCATCACCCATCATCACATGGATGATCCTTGAAGATACTATGCTGCGTGAAAGAAGCACACACTACGGCCCCATGTGTAATTCCATTTATATGGCATATTCAGAATAGGCACATTTACAGAAATAGGAAGTAGATTAGTGATTTCCAGGGGCTCAGGGGCAGAGAAGGATGGGAAGTGACTGTAATAGGAGCAGTGTTTCTTGTGGGGGGTGGTCATCTTCTGGGATTAGATGGTGAGTGGGTAGATAAATAACTTTTTGAATATACCAAAAACTGCTGAGTTGTACACTTGAAAAGGATAAACTTTATGATATGTGAATTATATATCAACAAAACAACCTAGACCTATCTCTAATATTTGCAAGGACATAAATGGAGATCCACACACCATATGCCTAAATATTTAAAAATCAAACAAACAAGCTATTAAATAAAATATGTTCCCTTCTCTTACCTTGACAAATAGACCTCCCTAGTGGTAAAATTGAAAAGTATGTATAAAGCTATGCTTTGTATATGCTTGAAAGCTGGCGTGTTTGGGTATTCTGTTGATGGAACGGCTGTGTTTGGACAAGTGATAAAATAAAGGCATGCATTATTCATAAATTATTATAGTTTTATTCCACAAAAAATGTTCATGCCTTCATTTCACCAAAAATACTAATTTGCGTTCTAGTAAAAGGACTGATCTAAAAAGAATAAAGAGACAAAATATGTTTTCATGACAATGATGAATTATAGTAAAATGTAAAACTGTTTTAATATTTTTCAAAAATATAAATTTCTAACATATTAAAGTTATTTATTGACATTATAAGGCAGAATACAAATTCAGTTAAGAAAACATCTAAAAGTCAAATTTGAATTTTTATTTTTCAATTAATTAAAATTAAATGTTATGAGACATTTAAAAAAAATACTCTCAGCCATTCTAGTGTCCAATGCCCATCTACTTGGAAATGTAGAGAATCAGTATCATACTCCACTCATGTTATATCTAAATTTATCTGTACGGATTTAAGAGTAATAGAAATTGTTTAAACATTGCAAGATAAATGTTTCTCAGCCACCACGGACATCGTTGTGGATACGGCATTAATTCACAGGAACCGCTGGAACCAAGAGTTACTACATGAAAAAGAACCAGAAAACGACTCTCGCCCCCTAGTCTGAGGGTGGGTTCATGCTCATGAAGGTTTCCGTGCAGCTGGCACCCATTCTGCATGGTTGTCTATCTATGTCTTCGAAGACACAGAACATCTGAGCCAGGAGACACCTGGGGGCTGCTTCAAATGCCAGCCCAACACCTGTTCCTTCTTTCTGGCTTGTTGCCCACTCCTCCACACTCCACTCCTGCATGTAGCACGGTGTGGCTTCTCAAACCCCAGGGCTGACCTCTGCTTACCCCGCTGTCCTCCTCTGTCTTCTCTGCCGCTCACAGTGCCACTCTGAATCCCCTCCCTGCCCAGCCAGCAGGCCTGGGCCGTGAGGGTCCCACTCCCTGGAACCCTCCTTTCCTCCTTTCTCTGTCCTCAGCTCTCATGTCTCCCCAGCTCTCCTCCTCTGGAATAGGAGCTCTCTGGGCTGACCTGAGTGTGAGCCCTTGGAGGGCAGGGACCTACTGCCTGGCTTGGGGCTCCTTCCCAGATCAGGCCCTTGGCCAAATTAGCTGAGCAAGGAGGCACCAGCCCAAGGGGCCAGGAAAGGGGCTGGGTCTAGTTTCCTCCATAAGCTTTTCCTCTGTGGTGATAACTCTGAGAACAGTGGGTTCTTCCCAGAGAGGTCTGGGCCAGGTGGGCAGCACCTCGTGGTCCCCTCATGGTCTAGATCAATGAGGCCGGGGGCCCTGGGGACAAACTCCTCATCACCTGGTCCACCGTGAGCCCTCTGACTCCCTCCCTCCCAGATCCCCTCTTTCAGCCTCCCTTGACTTCCAGCCCTCATCCCAGACCTCAGTTCCCCAAGCTCAGCACAGTAGCATATGACAGCTAAGATTCTGGGAACCTCCAGGGCCATGCTGTCTAGAACAACCATTCTTCCTCTGTAGCCTGTTTTTTGGGCAAAAGACAAAATGATCAAGCTGGTTTCTTTGATCCGGAAGTGTGAGGAGAGGAGAACAGAAAGTGTGGGTTGGAGACCACAGACACAGAGTAAATTTCAGCCTCACCATCTGCCAGCTGTGTGACCCATTCTGGCCTCAGTTTTCTTCATCTGTAAAATGGGAACAGTTAGGGTTCTGCTTCATAGTGTTACTGTGAGGATTAAATGAGATAATGCTTCATAGAAAGGGTATAGCAAATCCTCAATATATGGGGTTGTAATAATAATAATAATGATATGACAATTATTATTATTATCATAAACTTATATAAGCTTGATCCTTACTATCCACTTAGTCAGTTAACAGGCATGTAATAGTGCCACAGGGTCCAAATATCCCACAGTGGCCTAGAGCAATGGAGACATTCACAGACGGACTTCAATCTGCATTGGTGAGAAAATCATTTGATCACTAGTCAAAGAAAACCTGAAAGCAGTGGCTTAAACATTTCAGGGATTTCTCTTCTCACATATCAAGGAATCTAAAGGTAAGGCCATCCTTATGTGTTGGCTTTCAACCTCATGGTGCCACAGTGGCTGCCACACCTCCAGCCATTATGTCTACGTTCCTGGCAAGAAAAACGAAGTCGGAGTCAAAGGAACACGACCAGTTCAGTCTGCCTCTTATTATAAAAAGCAAAAACTCTCCTGAAACCCCACACAATTAACTTCTGCTTACGCTTTATTGGTCAGACATAGACTCATGGGAAATTGGGGAGCATGATTAGCTCAGGTTAGCCCTGATCCATCTATGGGGAGGGGGGACAAGGCAACCCTTCACAAAATTGGTGTTTAGCAAGAGGAGGGTGGGTATCGTATGGGTAGTTAGCAGTGTTTGCCTCAAGTCACAGGATGGAGGGGGCTTGAAGCTCATCCCCTCCATGTGGATACTAGGGCACTGGGATTTAGAAAGGGGAAGCGACTTGCCAAAGGTCACACAGCAAAACAAGGGAGTACTAGAACCCAGCCCTGCTAAGGCCACAGACAAAACTCTTACGCCTCCCCTGGCCAACATGACACGGCTCCATTGACAAGCCCCCACCAGAAGACTCAGGAGCTGGGGACCTCAAGGCTCTGGCATCCAGAATCTTTCTGGAGGAGAGGAGACATTGTCCATAGGAGGAGATGAAGGAGGACTCCTCTACTGTCACCATCTCCCAGGGGCCGAGCCGGCTACTCGGGGTGGCTAGCCGGCAGGCAGTTAATTACCCTGGTCACCCGCTGTTTTCTGGGAGAGACAGCCATATAATCTGCCTGTCAGCTGGAGAGAGGAGGGTCCCTCCTCCTCCTCCCCCTGCTGGGGCTGACACTTGGCTGACAGGGGGGTGGCAGGGCAGCTTGTGAGGGAGGGGATGACGGGGGCCAGCTGGTAGGCAGATGGACAAGTGAGAGAAGAGCAAGGACGCCAGGCACCAGAGCACTGTCCAGTTCAGGTCAGTCGCTCAGTCCTGTCCGACTCTTTGCGACCCCATGAACTGCAGCACGCCAGGCCTCCCTGTCCATCACCAACTCCCGGAGTTCACTCAGACTCACATCCATCGAGTCAGTGATGCCATCCAGCCATCTCATCCTCGGTCGTCCCCTTCTCCTCCTGCCCCCAATCCCTCCCAGCATCAGAGTCCTTTCCAATGAGTCAACTNGGAGTTCACTCAGACTCACATCCATCGAGTCAGTGATGCCATCCAGCCATCTCATCCTCGGTCGTCCCCTTCTCCTCCTGCCCCCAATCCCTCCCAGCATCAGTCTTTTCCAGTGAGTCAACTCTTCGCATGAGGTATCCTTATGAATGTGCATTTATGATTAGTTGCTTGATGTTCTTTTTTGGAAATTAATGTACTGTACTTCAACTGAAAAAGAAAATAACTTCCTAAATGTAAATAAATATAAAAATAAAAGTTTTAAAATAATTTGTGTCTTTAAATTTCAAGCCACTTAAAAGAAAGCTAGAAAAAAATTATATGTAATATAGCCAATATATGTATTATAATCAAAGTTCCAAACTTTCTATTAGTGAAAAATTTAACCCTTTGTGCCACATTAGGAAAATTGTCTTAATTTAATAAAATATGCCAAACAATAGAAGATTGCTGCTAAGACATATAGTTCTAAATAGAGTACTTAATTTTATATGCATACACATATGGCTGACAGTTATTTTTGCTACTGGTAGAAAAAAATTTTTTCCCCAAAATCAAGTATAGTAAGTGCTCTTGACACTACTATAGTGCCAAATTGAACCTTAGCCATCTTAAAGTTAACATTCAGTGTTTAACATTACAAGGCTCGGGGCATGTGATTATTTGCAATTTTCCAGAACTCAGCATTTAACCTAGTGCTCTGAGAGAGTGTTAGGCACAAGTCAGGAATTCACCTAAAAGATGAGGAAGACAGCTACATGGCACAAGCACAGGCATCTCTGAGTCTTGTTTTCTACTTATCCTTAGGTGTGAGATATTCTCCTATGAAGAATTCAAAAAAATTTTTTTTGTGTGAAGAAATGCCATGGAAAATTTTTAAAGCTGATCTNGGGCATGTGATTATTTGCAATTTTCCAGAACTCAGCATTTAACCTAGTGCTCTGAGAGAGTGTTAGGCACAAGTCAGGAATTCACCTAAAAGATGAGGAAGACAGCTACATGGCACAAGCACAGGCATCTCTGAGTCTTGTTTTCTACTTATCCTTAGGTGTGAGATATTCTCCTATGAAGAATTCAAAAAAATTTTTTTTGTGTGAAGAAATGCCATGGAAAATTTTTAAAGCTGATCTTTATTTGGGAATTTTGAGATAAAAGAGAATGTTAACATTGTGCTCAGTTGCTCAGTTGTGTCTGACTCTACGACCCCCTGGACTGTGGCCCACCAGGCTCTTGTCCATGGGGTTTCTCCAGGCAAGTACCCTCCACCATGGGATCTTCCCAACCCAGGGATCGAACCCAGGTCTCCCACGTTGCAGGTGGTTCTTTACCATGGGAGTCGCCATAAATGACAATTTTCGTGAGCTTAAGAATATGGCAGAATCTGGGGACTTTATCATTTTGGAATATTCATGGCTTCAGTTTGATAAGATCATAAAAGTATTCTGTGTAATAACCTGTTGGATATGTCTGACCCCGTATCTTACTAGCTTTGAGTGACCCAAGCCAAGTCACTTAAACTTTCCTTAACTCAATTTCTTGCTTTCTATTGAAAAAAAAAGAAATCCTTCCCTGTTTACAAGTGTTTTGTAACTTATAGTGATTTGTAATATTTTAAAATTTTCCAATTTCTTTGCTAAGTGTCTCAAACATCTTATTTTTCACAAGATTAAAAAAAAAAATTCTAGAATATGCTTCACAGTGTAAACATTCCACTGCTGCTACTGCTACTGCTAAGTCACTTCAGTAGTGTCTGACTCTGTGCGATCCCATAGACAGCAGCCCACTAGGCTCCCCCGACCCTGGGATTCTCCAGGCAAGAACACTGGAGTGGGTTGCCATTTCCTTCTCCAATGCGTGAAAGTGAAAAGTGAAAGTGAAGTCGCTTAGTCGTGTCCAACTCTTAGCGACCCCATGGACTGCAGCCTACCAGGCTCCTCCACCCATGAGACTTTCCAGGCAAGAGTACTAGAGTGGGGTGCCATTGCTTTCTCCTCAAGATCCCACACTTCACATTAAATTTCCCCAACACAAATGTATCTAATCATAATAAAATGTTAATGCAAAACTCTGTCATCTGGAATCATATCTAATGTGATATTACAAATAAGATAGAAAATATCCACATTCCGTCCTATAATGTGAATTACCTGTCAAGTAACAAAGACTTACTGATGAGTGGCTTTATATTTATAAGAAAAAATGTGACTCTAGTCATATTTATGTGATACTGGAAACTTGGCCCTTTCTCCATGTGTTTCAAATTTATATCTTTATTTATAAGTGTGTACCAGTATCTCCTGTCTAAGATATAGTAATTTCCTGACACTTGATAAGGTTTGTCTTTGATCCTGTGAAAATATTAGTTTACTTCTACTGACATGTACTCCAGAATTCACCATTAACTGCTATTTGGCCCAGCACTCACTAGCAGGCCTGTTGCTGGAGTTAGTTATGATGCAATTGCATCTCTTTGTTATGTGCTTTCTTGGAAAAGGATCCAACATTTTCCATAGCCAGTTTTTGCTCTCATCTCCTGAATTCAATTCAGCATTAAACAAGGCTGATGGAGAGAGCTATAGGCTATAGGCTATAGGTTAACTATAGGCTAACCAGTCCCATCAAAAGTAAGCAGAACTAGAATGTCAAGACCTGCCACTGTATGATTAGGTGACTTTGAGAATTATGGATGATGTTAGAAATGATTCAAATAATAAAGTTATAGTGCTTTCAAATAATCCAATATTTAAGATTTCAATATTGTATATTATATACATTTGTACTATTAATGACAATATAATATTTTAATTTTAACCATCTTTCAGACTAAAACACTCTTACTTTTGGAGACATCTCTATGTGGTGATTTAAATATGTGAAGATTTAGGCAACATGAGATTTTGACTTGTCCTTGAAGTTAGATTTTAAGCACTGATAGATTCAGTTCAGTTCAGTTCAGTCGCTCAGTCGTGTCTGACTCTTTGTGAACCCATGAGTTGCAGCACGCCGGGCCTCCCTGTCCATCACCAACTCCTGGAGTTCACTCAGACTCACGTACATCGAGTCGGTGATACCATCCAGCCATCTCATCTTCTGTCATCCCCCTTTCCTCCTGCCCCCAATCCCTCCCAGCATTGGAGTCTTTTCCAATGAGTCAANTCTTTGTGAACCCATGAATTGCAGCACGCCGGGCCTCCCTGTCCATCACCAACTCCTGGAGTTCACTCAGACTCACGTACATCGAGTCGGTGATACCATCCAGCCATCTCATCTTCTGTCATCCCCCTTTCCTCCTGCCCCCAATCCCTCCCAGCATTGGAGTCTTTTCCAATGAGTCAAGTCTTCACATGAGGTGGCCAAAGTAATGGTGATACTTTGATGCTTTAGCATCATTCCTTCCAAAGAACACCCATGACTGATCTCCTTTAGAATGGACTGGTTGGATCTCCNTCTTCATAGAACCGTTCACCTTCAGCTTCTTCAGCGTTACTGGTTGGGGCATAGACTTGGATTACTGTGATATTGAACGGTTTGCCTTGGAAACAAACAGAGATCATTCTGTCATTTTTGAGATTGCATCCAAGTACTGCATTTCAGACTCTTTTGTTGACCATGATGAGCACTGTTAGGATGGGTAAACTGAGGCAAGACTGAGGTTCAACCTCTGCCAGGGGATAGCGTGAGCTAAGGTGTAGGGCCTCACCTGTGCCTGGGTCTCCAGGCTCCTTGGAAAGTGTTCCTAGAAGACCCTGGTGAGAGACACTGAAGTCCAGGTGGGGGTGGAGGGCAGGGCTGAGGATGCTTCAAGTTGGAGGAAACAAAGAAGGGCAGGAAAGGCACCCAGGCAGATGGGACGGCATGAGCAAAGGCATGGGGACCAGCCAGTCTGTCAGGGCCTGGTTTGCTGCAACTTCCAGGGAGGGACAGCTAGAGGCATGCGGCGGGCGTGGGGACAATGGAGGCAGTACCTGCTGCAAGCGGGCCCTTTTCACTATCTCATGGAACCCTCCCACAACCAGGGGCATCCTCTCTGCATTCCCATTTTACAGATGAAAGGGCTGAGGCTCTGAATCCACACAGCTCATCAGTGGCAGAACAGAGACTCACGCTCAGATCTGCCTCCCTCTCGAGCCTGCCGTCTTAGCCTCCAGCTGATTCAGCTGCCGGCCATTGGGAGGATGGATGAAGGGCCCATAGAGGAGCCTGGACTCTGAGGAAGGCAAGTCATTGGTGGTCCGAGCAAGAGGAAGTTATATGTCCCATGTCTAGTTTTTTATATATTTCTTCATTTGTATGTATTATCTTCCTTACAGCACGTGGGATCTTTAGTTGCAGCACTTGCAATCTTCGTTGCGGCATGTGGGGACTAGTTCCCCAAGAAAGCATCACACTGTGCCCCCTGCATTGGAAGAGCAGAGTTCTAGCCACTGGACCATCAGGGAAGTCCCGCCTCCATCTTCATTTAGGAGGATCCCTGGCTGTCTTTCTAAACGCCACCCACAATGTCTACATTCTTGATTTTCCTCCTGTTTCCTTCATGGGGATGTAGAGTGATGGAGAAAGGGATGAGATCCAGAGCCAAACTGCCTGGGTTCAAATCCTCTCTCTGCAATACCCCAGCTGTGCAGCCTCAGGCAATCTCTCCAACCTTTCCGTCCCTCAGTTGGCTCATCTGTAAAGTGGACACATTCTAAGAGCACCACCTACTTCACAGGTCTGGTATGGAGGTTAAAATTGTTATATAGGGACGTTCCTGCCAGTCCAGTGGCTAAGACTCTGCATTCCCAATGCAGGGGGCCTGGGTTCGATCCCTGGTCGGGAGACTAGATCCCACAGGCCACCGCTAAAGATCCCGCACGCCAGAACTAAGACCTGTTGGAGCCAAAAAAATTAATATATTTCTTAAAATTGGTACATAAAAAGTCTCGTAACAGTGCCAGGCAGGGAGCGAACACTCCGTAAAGGTCAGCTACTGTTAGCAGAGGGCCCTGATTCTACACGTTTGTTAATGGGCCCCTGTCGCCTTGCTACACTGTAAGCTCCAATGAACCAGAACAGTGTCACTTACTGTATTTATTGCCTGGAGCTGCTGTAACAAAGTGCCACCAACTGGGTGCCTTACAACTGCAACAATGCATTGTCTCACAGTTCTGGAGGCCAGAAGTCTGAGGTCAACGTGTCAGCAGGGCTCTGGTGCCGCTGACTTTCTTTGGGGAGAATCCCCCTTGCCTCGTCCAGCTTCCACTGTTGCCGGAAACCTTGACGTTCCTATGCATGTGGACGCATCTCCCCAGTCCCGGCCCCTGCCGTCACGAGGCCTTCTTTTCCTGTCTGTGCCTTCACACGGCCGTCTTCCCTTTTCTGATAAGGACACCATCAGTCATACTGAATTAAGGTCTGCCCTACTTCAGTACGATTCCCTCTTAACTTGATTCCATCTGCAATGACTATTTTTCCAAATAAAGTTCATGTTCGAATGTCTGGGGGTTAGGCCTTCAAAGTATCCTCTGGAGGTGGGTCAGGAGCGGCGGATATATTTCAACCCATAACACTCATCAAAGCAGCCCCAGCACCAGGTTCCAGAGAGATCTGTGGGGTAGATGATAAATGTGAGTAAATGGGGTCTTCTGATCGTGAGCCCCCAGGAGCAGAAGTCGTTGTTCCTGGGAGCTGGGCAAAGCCTGCTTTCTTAGGGGCTTTAGATGGCTCAAATGGTAATCTGCCTGCAACGCAGGAGACTCAGGTTCAGTCTCTGGGTCAGGAAGATCCCCTGGAGAAGGAAATGGCAACTCTAGTTGCCCACTCTGGTATTCTTGCCTGGAGAATTCTATGGACAGAGGAGCCTGACGGGCTGTAGAGTCCATGGAGCTGCAAAAAGTCAGACATAACTGAATGACTATCACTTAGGTGGATTTTAATTTAGATGCATCTGGGGGAATTTTCCCAGCCAACTGCCTGACCAAGCCACCCGTGACAAGAGTCCTCTGGGACCGGGAGGGGTAGAGAGGAAACCTCAAGAGGTTTCTGCCCCTCAGAAGGGCAGGCCTGACTGCTGAGCCCAGAAAAGCTGCCACCGTGCTCAGCACTGCTGTCACTCAGCATCGGCGGGACAGTCCCGGGGGAGATGCCAGCCGGGGGCGACCCATGTCTCAGTGACATTGCTAATCTGGGGCCCAAGCTGCCCGTGAGTCAGGCAGTGACTGGGCGGGGTGGAGGTGGGGGGTGGCTGACGCTGAGTCAGGGGACAGTGGGCTCTCCCTGCTAGGTGAAGAGGCAGGCCCCACCTCTCAAGACCCTTGCCCAGCAGCCCCTGGCCCCCCTGCCTCTCTTGCTGTTCCAGAAGACTCCAGCATCCGAGGGACAGCCAGCCGGGCTGCGCCCAGAGGCCTTGACAGGAAAAGGAGGACTCAGGCAGAGGCTGTAAAGGTCAGCAGCCCTTGGGGCCAGGAACAACCATGATGCAAACGTGGAATTTACACTCCTGGGCGCCCGCTGGCCAGCCTGCCTGTCTATCTGTATGCTAGCCAGCAGTTCTGGGCCGCACGGGCACAGCAGATGTCCTGGGCCATGCCCGGAAATGGGTGGCTCTGGGATTCCCGGTGGCTGCGGGCGCCTCCCCATGGAGGCCCCGGGTGTGATGGGGGAGGGGCCTCAACAGTGGCCTGGCCCCCTGGGGGAAGGGGGCGGGGGGCTGCTCTGGCTGGTGTGGACTGGGGCCCATCTGGGTGGACTCTGGCTATCTGCCTGGAATTTTCACCACCAGCTCCCTTGGCTCCATGGCTGAGAGATTCTAGGGGCCAGACAAGAACAACTAGACACCAACCAGCCCTCCTTTCTGCTTATCAGGCTTCCTCCAGATTCTGTCTGGTGCCAGTTCCATTCTATGAGACTGTACTGACCTTCCCAGGCAGAATCGTGGAGCTCTGCTACAGGCCCGAGGTTTTTCTTTAAACCTGCTAGCATCTTGCTGTTATCATGTTCTCGCAGGAGACGAAACTGAGGTTCAGAGAAGTACCCTGACAAGATCACACGGGTGTGGAATGGTGGGGCTGGAACTCAGACCTGGGTCACCGTAATCTCCAACAGGCAGCGAGCAGGTCTCTACACTTTCCTTAGCCCCCACCATTCTCAGCCACCTTCCCTCCATCTGCTTAGCCCAGCAGACCCGAACAGATGCCCTCCACATCCCACATCAGGCACTGAGAGTCTGGGCATGTGTTCCACTCCACTGCATGGTAGGCGATGCCTTGCAGGGAGCACTGGGCCAGAAGCACTGGACTCAGGACCCGACCTGTATCTGGCTTGCTGAGCGACCTCAAGACCTTCACCTAGCCTTTTGAGCCTCAAACTCAGCAGAGACCCAAGGGCGACAGTCAGGGTCTTTCTAAGTTGGTCGCTCCTCCGAGTGTCCGGAATCCCCTAGGGCTGAAGCCACCTTCTTCTCTCTTTGCTCTGTGAGCTGCATGTGCCCCCAGCAACCAGTGACGAGCCTGACACCCCATGGGTGCTTGATAACAGCTCATCCTTGCCTGAGTGACAATCCTGCCACTCTGAGTCCCCCGGGAAGCTGTCCACAGCCTCCTCGGAAGCCTTCCAGGCAGAACACTTCCCCGGGCTCAATCTTCGTTTGCAAACTTACTCATTCTCTCTCTCAGTCTCTCTCTCTCTCCCTACTCCACACACACACACACACACACACACACACACACACACACACGCACACACACCCACACCCCTGCCCTGGGGAGCCCTTCTCCACCACTCTATTGCACTGAACAGGCTAGCCCAAAGTTCAGAGTTTTGGGTGTTTGGAGCCTGAGGCAATGGAGTAGGGAAAAGGCCTTAGTGGTGAAGGGCTCACAGTACCCCCAAGAGCCACCTGGTGGTAGGTATAAGGGGATTCGCCCCTCCTGGGCAGCTGGAGCCTCCTCAGCCTTCTTGGACGGAGGCCAGCCTGGAGGAGGGGGCAGGTCAGGGAGGCACTTGACACTTGCAGGAGGTGTGGGTGAGGTGAGGCCAGGGAGGCAGAGGGACCAGCCCAGGACCACACAGTGAGGCGGACTCCTGACCCCTGGCTGAGTGCCTTCCCTCCTCCATCTCTGGGCCCTTGAAGGAGAATCCAGAATCGCTCACCAGCTGATTGCTGGTTGTGCCAGAGACACTTGGGGGCGCGGACCCAGAGCACAGAGGGGCCAGGCCCAGGGACCCAGCACTAAGTGTGGACAGGCCACTGGGGCTGTGGGTTTCCTGGGGAGGACAGGAGGGGAGGACTCTGGAAACAAGGAGGCTTGGGGAAGCTGCCCGCGGAAGTTGCTGCTGGGAGATGAACCCCCATGAGTGCCTGCCATGGGAGCTGGTATTGGCTCTGCCTTCTCAGATGCCACCTGCCTGGAGCTTAGGACCAGTGAGTTACCCTCCTACTGAGCCTCTGCCCGAGGAGGGCAGAGCAGGGGTGCTGGGAGTCCTTCTCAGTGAGGCTCCACCCCTGGGCAGGACAGTAGGGACCAAGTCTTGTCCATCACCCACTCCTTAGAAGCAACAGCCTGGGGGACGCCGGGGGCCCAGAGCCCGGGTGGGATTGGGGAGGGCTAGGAGCGGGTGGTCCTCACCCTGGGAGATCCTGAGCAGCCCAGAGCTGGACAGCAGCCAGAAACAAGAAAGGAGCATGGGCTCCCACCAGACAACCTGGGTTCCAATCTCCCGTCTGCCTCTTGAAGGCTGTGGGACCTTAGGGAAATACGTAACCTCTCTGGGCTTCAGTTTTCTCCCATATAAAGTCAGACAACTGCTATCTGTTTCCAACGGTTCTCTGTGGGAAATGAGCATAATGTCACATGCAACACGTGCTTGGCACGGTGCCTTCCTGCTCAGTAAACAGCCACCGATATAATTGCTGTTTCAAAATTTCTAACCACAGCGACAAACCATTATTCAAGTATCTGATTGGCAAAGCTCACAGAGTTTGATAAAGCACTGTGCTGGCAAAGCTATGGGAGAGCAGGCAGACGCAGGCACGACTGGCGGGAGGCGGGGCTGAGACAGTCGGCGAGGGCAATTTGACCCCCCTCCTTCCTTCATGGGTGCTCCTAGCCACGTCCCAGCCTGCCGTTCCACTTGTGGGAATTTGTCTACAGGCTCACTGGCACACATCTGAAGCGGCACACGTACACGGTTGTTTATTATAATAGTTAATGTAATTACCCGACACTAGAAACAAGCTAAACGTGCATCAGTGGGAGATCAGTTAAATAATTTGCAGTCCTTCCGTACAATGAAGGAATCTGCAGCCATAAAATAGGAACAGGGAACCAGTTTTCAGCTGGCATACAATAACCAAGAAATAGTTTTAAGGGAAGAAAGCCAGGTACAGAGCAAGATGTACATGCACTGAAAAAGAGAACAAACGAGAACAGGTGCGAACGTGATGGCTCTCTGGAACCGTCTGGAAAAACACACAGGAGCCGGTGAGTGCTCCTTTCTGGAGAGGGGGCCTGAATGGGCAGGCCAGAGTGGAGGAGCGACCTTCCCTTGCACGTCCCTTCTGAATTTCGCATCAGGTAAGTGCATGACCCACTCAAAAATACAAAGGGGAACTATTTTTAAATTAATTTTTGCAAATTATTTTTTAAAGTCCATTTTTAAAATTAGACTCTCCTGTGGGAATTCTGTCAAGGTCCAGTGGTTAGGACGCTCTACTTCCACTGCAAGAGACACAGGTTCAATCCCTGGTCAGGGAGCCAGATCCCACAAGCCTTTTGTCATGGCTTAAAAAAAAAAAAAAAGAAAAAACTAGACTCTTGTCTGAGACCAAGCTTCGGATGTGTTTTTGGTTCTGTGTATCCAGCGGTGGGAATGGAGACCAGCGAACCTCAGAAGCTAGGCCCAGGGTCCTAGGCAGTGTGGTGGAACCTCCCAGGACCTGGACGGGCCAGGCCTAGGACCTCAAGTCTGCCCCAAAGGTGGGAAAACACTAGGACCGAGGAGCTATATTGGCACCTGCTCAGCCACGGTCCCAAAGCCGGTATAAAGTCCTGAGGACAGATCGGCCCGCGTTACATCCTGCCCACGTCCGGCGGAGGCTGGCGCAGAGCAGACACGCTGAGGAGCGGGAGGCTGGATGTGAAGAGGCGTGGGACGATCCTGGAGCTGTGGTCGCCGCCGCCTCCTGTGTGAGGGAGCACTGAACGTTCCCAGCAGCCACTGTCAAATCCCGTGCCCGCCCCCCTGGTTTTCTGCCCCTGCTGGCACCCAGGGTGTTCAGAATCCACTGGGGAAGGCTCGCCCCAGTCTCTGAGCACCAGCGTGCCAGCTGCTCTCCCTCCCAGTGGGACAGGCCCGGGACAGCCAGGACTGCCGTCTCGCCTGCCCCCGCTGCCATATTGTCACCTGTCCCCCCCCCCCGGCAAGCGCGCACCCTGGGGCTGGCCCTGTCTTCAGCCTCCCTGGCCGGACGCCGGCCCACTTCCAGGGTCCAGTCAGCCCTGGCGCTTTGGCGTCAGCATCGCAGACACCTATGCAAGGCGAGCAGCCGAAGCCGTGCTGCCAGGAGACCGTCTCCCTGGATTCTGACTCTTTGAGGAGACAGCAATGCGGAGGAGGAAGGGTGCCATCCACCCCCTCCCAGAGCAGGGGATAGATGGTGCTGGGCTCTTGGAGATGGGGGTGGGCCCTCCGCCAGGACTGGTCACTGGGTACCAAAACCCCTTTCCAGCTTTGCTATTAGTGGCGGGACCAGAGCAGAGAGGACGGAGGATAGGTGCTCCCTAGAAACAAGGGCCTTGGGTGATGGCTTTTCCTGCATTGCCAACTCCAGAGGGTCTTTGCTGAACCACAGAGGCAGGATCACCCTACGTCTGTTCCAACCGGTGGTCGTAGACCTGCTATATCGGGACCACCGCCTCCATCAGCGTTAGACCTCACGAGAAGCTGGGATGAACATTCCTATTTTATAGAAACTGAAGGTCAGAGAGCTGGTGACTTGCCCTGAAGTCACATGCCTGCCCCTCAAAGCCCCTGGTTTCTTTTCCACCTCTCCTCCCACCCCACCTTCTCTCATGGTGCCTCTGGAGGGGCTTGTATATCCTGGGTCAGCTCAGTTACACAGACCAGGGGTGCTGGAGTCAGAACCTACAGCAATGAGCGAGCATTCTAGGAAGAGGGCACAGTCCACGCAAAATATCTAGAGGGGGGACCGTTCATAAAGTGGACGGGAGTGTGGGATGTGTGGTTGGCCTCTACAATGTGGAGGATGAGCCCAGGGTTGGAGGGAGGTCGGGAGGCCAGGAAGGATGGGGCTCGAAAGCCAGGATGGGAGCACTAGGACCCCACAGGGGGTTTCTGACTGGGGAAACAGGCAAAGGGAGAAGTATCTTTAGAAATGATTCCTAGAGGAGGTGATGTGGGCACCATCTCGGGAACAGAGGCCCTGAAGCGGGTGCAGTGACAAGCAGAATGTGGTGGCTGAAAGAGAGGCTTCTGGAGTAAGGATGCTGGGATTGAAGCCCAGCTGTACCGCCCAGCTGTGTGACCTCGGGCCAGTTACTTAACCACTCTGGGCCCCAGTCATCTCATCTATAAAGTGGGGATGATGGTAATACATCTCCTAGGGCTGTTCTGACGACAGAGGGAATTCGGACATGTCCAGCAGGCAGAGCAGAACCTGTTAGAATGTAGTAAGCACTAAGTCTCAGCTGTTCTTTTTTGTTACTGTCACCCTGGTGTTCAGCCCTAAGCTACGTGACATGTTGGTTCTCCCTTCCTGCTCCGGGAGGAAGCAGATGGGAAGACAGGAAGCCAGTGGGGAGGGAGGAGCTGCCCTCACTTCAGATGGTGGTGTCCATGACCCGGATCTAAGGGGTCTCTGTTTTCAGACGACTGGTCAAGGTGACCAGACAGGCCAGGAGGGGTCCTGCCACACCCTGCCCTGCCCCGCTTCAAGTGGATGGGGGCACTTTATACCAGTTTCCCTGGATGGGAATCCTGTGCCCACTTACCAATGCTCCAAGGCAGGCTTCAGGATCCCCCTGCCAAGCCTGGGCGGTGGGGGAAGGGCGATGTCAGGGCAGAGAGCCGGCAGGCACACCCACGGGGCTCCAATGAGGTGTGCGAAGGCCACAGAGGCCGCCTTGGAGTCATGGTCATGGGAGGACAGGGGCGCAGCAGGCCTGGCGTGACGGCTGCAGAGTCGCGGTGATCTGCCCTTTGCTGGCGGTTGCTGGGGTGAGCTAGTGTGCTCCGAGTCATCCGCCTGTAATAACTCTAATCCGCTCATTACCACTCCCGGGCTGCCAAGGGTCCTTGCCTTCCTCACCCCCATTCGCCCCGCCTCCCTCCACCCCTCACATCTGTGCAACAGCTGGGCTCTGAGACAGCCAATTCTCCGCAGGCCCCGCACCATCTGCTTCCCCTGGGGAGGAGGCTCTGCAGAGGGTGTGCCTGGGCGCTCCCGCCCCTGGAAGGGTAGGTGGACCTGAGGTTCGCTTGGCCTGGTGTTTGGGGCTCTGAGCCTCGCTTTGCCTCCCACCAATGGGCCAGGGATCCAGGCTGTGGGCTCGGGAGGCTGGGGTCTGTCTCTGGCCCCTGAAGGACAATCAATGCTTCACTCCCCTGACACTTGAACCTCAAGGTCTCATCTGCACAGTGATATGGTTGTCCGGCCCCCTCCCGGCTTCTCCAGCCAGCCAGACCTAGTGTGTGAAGGCGTTTCCTCTGTGTCTTTCCTGGGGTTCCCGTGTGTGTTAGGGTCCAGTAGAGGACACTGAGCTGCTGACTTCTCTGGGCTGGGGCTGGGGTGCAGTGGAGAGGGATGGAGGCAGGAGGGTCTGCTGCCCACCACTTATGGGGTTCTCAATCCCCTCCGTCCTCCCCCTGCCCGGATGCTGGGACTTGTTCTCCAGGGCTGCCCCTTCCCAGAACTGGGAGGAGCCGTCAGGACCCTCAGGAATAACAGTAGCAGCTGGGCTCCCCAGGAGGCGCTAGTGGTAAAGAACCTGCCTGCCAATGCAGGAAACATAAGAAATGAGGGTTCAGTTCCTGGGTCGGGAAGATCCCCTGGCGGAGGAAATGGCAACCCCCTCCAGTATCCTTGCCTGGAGAATCCCCGTGGACAGAGGAGCCTGGTGGGCTATGGTCCATAGGGTTGCAAAGAGTCAGACACAAACGAAGTGACTTAGCGTGCGTGAGGCTTATGGAGCACCCACGTGCACCTCTTGAAGGCTTTATGCCCGGTGACCTCACGGGGGTGGGGCAGGTGTCCTCATCCACAGGTGAGGAGCCTGAGGCACAAGGGCCCCAGAAGCTGACTCAGCTAGCAAATGGCAGCCCTGGGGTGTGAGTCACGGCCGGTGTGACCCCGGAGCCCCCTCACCGAGCCCTAGAGCTACACGTGGCCCCAGTGCAGGCTCTGGGAGTGGGGCTCCCCTTCTCAAGCTGGAACCTGGCAAGGCTGTCCCTTTAAACTTTACCCACCCCTGGCACAACAGGGGCACTCAGCCCAGCCACTGTTTGGGGCAGGAAGGAATCCTCAGGCAAACTGCTTAAAGCAGAACTGCTCCGGTGAAAACAGAGGCAGAGTCCCAGTGGGAAACTGCGAAAGTGCTTCTCTCCCTGCCTCTCATTTTCAGAGAGTAAAACTGAAGTCCAGAAAAGAAAGGGCCGGAGCTGGGGGGCGGGGGGACGGGGATATCACCCATCAAATTGGTGACAGGCTCAATCTTGGACCCCAATGGTGGAACTTCCCCAGTGGAGCAAGACAGAGTCTCAGGATTCTCTCTCCTCCCAGAGGGGTGGCCTTACTCCCCGGCCCCTCTCTTGGGCTGAGCCAGAGCCCAGGAAGACGGCTGGAGACCCAGCCTCGGC
The DNA here is from genome assembly GCA_006410615.1 of Neotragus moschatus. Lineage (NCBI taxonomy): Eukaryota > Metazoa > Chordata > Mammalia > Artiodactyla > Bovidae > Neotragus > Neotragus moschatus. Next base: position 336,484 of record SJYA01003157.1, on the reverse strand, counting down.
TGCGTTCTCTGAGCACCTCCACTGGCCGGCATAAGGAGCTCCTTGGGTGTATCAGGCTTCCCGGGCTCCTGCTCACTGACGCCCTGCGCAGAGACCTCCATGGTTCACTCCAGGGACAGCCCACGTGTGTGTGCAGTTCAGGGCCACCTCATTCCCCACTGTTGACACACCCGTCTCCCTTATTCTATCTGCAAACACTGGGCCTGGAGAGACAGTCTAATTGGCTGGCAGTGCCCTGCTCCCAGATCCCCTCCTTGCCTAAACACACAGCCCTGTTTATCCTGTGTGCCCAGCCACCAGGACCTCACTGTCGCCCAGATAGATCCCTGCTCCGTCAGCCACTCACCCCCGTCTCTCTCCCACAGTGCCCCTGCCAGAGCAGGAGAGCCCCAGGGAAAACTCACAGGACACCCCCAACCACTTACCCAAGTAACACCACCTCCACTTGGAGAGACAAGCAACTCTAGAGGGAAGGGAGTGGCCTGCGATCACAGCCCAGGAGGACAGGACCTGCTTCCTGCCGCTCGCTGGGGTTTGAGCACCACCTCTGTGTCTTTGCATGAGCTGGTCCTTTAGCCAGGAAATCCCTTCCTCCGTGCAGCCTCAGCCCACTGGATGATTGACAACCTCATAGGAAACCCCACATCAACCTCCACGGTTGACTCCGTTACGGCCAATAATACCCACTACCTTCTATGGGCCTGCCTGGTGGCTCAGACCATAAAGAATCTGCCTGCAATGCAGGAGACCTGGGTTCAGTCCCTGGGATGGGAAGATCCCCTGGAGAAGGGAACAGCTACCCACTCAAGTATTCTTGCCTGGATAATTCCACGGACAGAAGAGCCTGGCGGGTTACAGTTCATGGGTTCATACAGTTTCTGTATTACCCTGCAAGTTCCTGAAGGCCAAGACCTGGGTGTTTCATCTCCGAGCCCCCAGCCCCAGCCCAGAGTGAGGCCCTGATACATGACTGGCAGTGAGAGAATCGGTGGGCTACAGCCAGGTTCTCAGTCTTGTTCCAGCCTGGCCCATCCTTGGTCTCTCAAGTCCCCGAGCCTGCTCCCCTGGCCAGGCCTATTCCAGGAGGCCTTGTGCACACTGCTCCCCTGGGTACAGGAGACCAGCGGGCTTTGCAGATCGTGTCTCCCTTGGTTCCCCGAGCCTGGGCCCAGCCTGGGCAGAGCCTCCTCTGGGCTGTTGTGGGTGAGTCACGGGCAGACTGTAAACAAGTCTACAGAGCACTGGCTGTACCACCAAGGCCCTGGCACTCATCCTAGCCGTGCCGGGGGGATCTAAAAGAAGCCATGGCTGGCTCCCACGCACCCACTATGGAAAGGAGAGGGTGGAACAGAACCAGGGAAGCATCCAGATTTGCATATCAACCTGTGCACAGGGGTCTGCAAAGAGCTCCATCCGAGAGGGGACTAAGCACAACCTGGGGGTTGGGACAGTATTAGTTGCTCAGTCGTGTCCAACTCCATGGACTGTAGCCCGCCAGACTCCTCTGTCCATGGGATTCTCCAGGTAAGAGTACTGGAATGGGTTGCCATTCCCTTCTGCAGGGGACCTTCCCGACCCAGGGATCAAACCCAGGTCTCCTGCATTGCAGGCAGATTCTTTATGGTCTGAGCCACTCTCACTGTGATTGGGATTGGGAGGGGGCAGTTAATCAGGAAGAGACATGCCTGCCGGGAGTTTCAATTTTTTGAGTACCTACAACGTGACAGCTACAGATGCAGGGCTGGGGATACTGCAGTCAACAAAACACAACCCTGTGTTTTGGGGAAAAGGAAAAGCAGAGCAGGGTAAGGGAGGGTGTGGGACAGTCACTTTATTCACCATTTGAAAGAGTGTAGAAAAATGAAATCCTGGAGTACTTTCCAGCCACTTGACAAATGGGGAAACTGAGGCACTGGAGGGCTAAGCATTTGCCTGAGGTTACACAGGGAGACAGGGCAGAGGCAGGTCCCAAGACCATGTGTGTGTGGGCTCAGAGGGGAGGCTGACACCAATGTTGTCCATATGGAGCTTCATGTCTATAGTTCTGGGGGGTGGGATCTGTATGGGGCCTCATTTCTATAGTCCTGGGGGTAGGGGCTGATGAGGGGCTCCCCTCTCTCCTGCCTCCTGGGGGAGGGGCTCCCAGGCACTCGGCAGCAGCAGAGACCCCTGGGTGAAACCAGGCTCAGCAGTCATTCCATGGTGGGTTCCCAGACCAGCCTCCTGTCTCCCCATCTGTGAACGGGCAGCTCTAAGTCCATGCTCCTGAATGGCCTCCCCAAGACCAAAAGGTGCTCCCCGGGGAGCAGCCAGCTAAGGCTGCCAGTACGGTCTGGCGTCGGAAAACTCTCCCACCTCCACTGCAGCCCAGCCAAGAGCTCTAGGAATGCTAAGTGACTCCATTTCCCCGGTTTCAACAGCCTTGGCCGCTGCAGGGTCAGACCGCGGGCACTGACATTTTGGAGGCTCACTCTTGGCTAAGTGAACATTAGACACAGCTTACTTAGCCGTTGAAATCTGTGGCTGCCTCCTACATGCTGTTTGATAAGCTTTCATTGTCACCTCCCTCTGGTGCTGTATCCCCAGGTCCTGGGGCAGCTTGTTTGCCAGGAACCAGGATGCTGCCAGGTCAGGGGGCAGGGCAGTGGGTGGCACAGAGCCCTGGCTGGGAGTCACTACTCAGCTGTGTTCCCTTGAGCACAAGGCTTGCCCTTTCTGGTCTCACCTGGAAACGGTTCTCCATAATGTGACCCGGCTTCTCTGTCTAGCAGCCTTTTCGCCGGTCCACTCCTGGGTGCAGCCCCAAGTCTGAGACAAAGTAACCCATTCTTGGGTCACTAAGCCAGCCCTCCCTCCCCCAGCCCTAACCCCTGGCCCAAGCAATCATTCCAGGATCCTCACCTCTCTTCCGGGCAGTCTCCTAGGATCCCTTCTCCGTTGCTGCCCCTCTGTTTTCTGAGCTCCCAGCACATCCTGTCTAGGCTCACCCTGGACAGTATCTTGGACCACTGTGCGTGTGGGTGCTCCATGGAGCTGGGGCTGAATGCCCTACACAAGCCTGGGACATAGTTGATCTCTATAGATGTCCATTCAGTCATTTAACGAACATCTCTCAGGGCAAACTATACCCCGCTCTGTGCTGGGTAGTGGATATGGATATTAAAAGCTAATAAGGCACAGCCTTACCCTCAAGGAGCTTCACGTCTGCTATTGAGAAACACAACTACATAGCAGGTGATTAGCGCACTAGCAGGGGAAGCCCAGGAAGCAGCTGGGAGCACACAACAGGATTTACTTGACCCTGGGAAAACCAGGGAAGGCTCCCTGGAGGAGGCAACATCTAAACTGACTTGAAGGATCAGTAGAAGTTAGCCAGTGGAGGGAAGGGTTCCTGGAAGAGGGAACAGCTAAGGCAGAGTTTGGAGTGTAGAGGAAGCATGGTTCATTCTGGAAACGAAGTATCTGGGCTAGCCTTCTGATTCCCTGCCTCTTTCCCACCCCTCTAAAATCAACAAAAGAAAGGAGATTATTCTCTCCCATCTAGTGAGTTTCCCAAATTCCTCTCCCTGCTTGAAGAGACCAGGGGACTCCCAAGAGATTGACCCATGCCCCCTGAGCTGCCAGTCACTTCTCCACTCTGAGCTTCAGCTGCCTCATCTGTTAAATGGGCTAGGGCCCTCCGGCCCACATGGTTAATATTTTGAGAGACCCAAAGGAAAACAGAGAAGGCGCAGTCCTTTCCTGGCCTGGCCAGGGGGTGCAGACCAGGTTGGGGACTGAATCTGCAGGGGTCAGATGCAGGGAGATCTTGCCCACCAGTCTGAGCCCAGGCTATGGAGTCTCCCTGTCTCAGAAGTCTCTCTTCCTGGCCCCTCCTCTCTCCCAGCCACTTTCGATGGGGATAAAAAAAGAAAAGAAAGAAATGGTCCTCCCACCACCTGGCAGGCGTGCCCACGATGAGAAATGCCTTCCTGCTGAGCCCTCAATACCACCCAACCTTACCTGTCATGATCTTGTGGCTACACGCCCCCGGACGGCCTGGGGAGGGATGGGAAAGGCATCTCTCCTGGTGGGCTGGGGACTGGGAACCTAGGTGTCGGGGCCAGAAGGACAGAGGGGTGAGGGGGAGCCCTAGGGCCAGCTTCACACAGGCCATTCTTCCCCTCCTGGTTTATAGGGGGAGTAAGGGGAGGGAGTGGAGTCCACGACCAGCAGACACACTGAGCCTGGCTCAATTCTCAGAAAGCCTGACCCCCATGAACAACTTGATAAGCTTATGAATCAGACAGGCAGTCAGGGGGCAGCAGGAATGGTCTCATCCAAGAAATGGGATTCCCAGGTGGTACAGTGGTAAAGAATCTACCTGCCAATTCAGGAGATACAGGTTTGATCCCTGGGTCAGGAAGATCTCCTGGAGCAGGAACTGGCAACCTGCTTCAATATTCTTGCCTGGAAAATTCCACGGACAGAAGAGCCTGGTGGGCTATAATCTATGGGTCCGCAAAGAGTCAGACACGGCTGAGCACACAAACATCAATAAATGGGAAAACTGAGGCCCAGAGGGGCCTGGGCTTTTCCAAGGTAACATAGCAGGTTAAATGAGGCAGAGTCAGGACTAGACCTTGGGCTTTCGGAGTCCAGCCCTGGACGGGGACCAGCGGTGGGGACGGAAAACAGGGTCCCCTTGAGGACTGTTGGCACAGCCAGGCCAGGCTGCTACGGGGCCAGAATCCAAGCCCGACTGCAGCTTCTATGCCTCCCTATGCTGAAAAAGCTTGTCCGTAGGTGGGCCGGGCTCCTGTCCCACCAACTGAGGTGAATGGCAGGGAGAACAAGAATTCCTGCCTCAATTTTCCAGGAAGCCAGACTTCCAGATCTTTCAAAATTCCAGAATTAAAGAAATGCTGGAAGGAACCTTCCGAATCACCTTTGGATGTGGGAACTGAGGCCCAGGGAGGAGAAGACTGTCTCAAAGCCCAGACCCCAGTGAGCGGCCGATGCACACCTCCTGTCCCTTCGTCCAAGCTCTCCTGGTACATCAGTGGTTCAGAGGCTGGGCTGCGGCTGGAGGCTGATTGGCCTGGGCTGGAATGCCAGCTCTGCCATTCACTGGCTATTCACTTAACTCCCTAGTCTCTCTGACCCTCAGTTCCTCCATCCCCATGTAAGCCAGGGATAACAGCACCGACCACATAGGGTACTATAAGGATTTAATGCCGTGACCAGAGCCCCACAGGACAGACTTGGCCTCATTCACGGCTATGTTCCCAGCACCCTGACACATGGCACACCCTCAGTAAGAGGGGAAAGGCATCATCAGCGTGCTCTCCACTACTTGTGGCTTGACATCTTTAACTCTCAGGTCGCCTGGAGGGAAGTAGGGGGATCTGGCTGCAGGAGAGGAAAGTAGCCAGGATCCTAGGAAGAACGGCAGTGCCCCCTTAGGCAGGTCCCACGCCCTTCTGTCTGGTCCCTTCCCACAGTACAGGGAGGACACTGCTGAGTGATGACTGAAGGCCTCCAGCTCCAGGAACTGTTCCTGACCTTGCGCCACAGCCTTGCCTGGGGGCACTGACCCTGACTCTCTGGGGTACCCTAAGCACGAATTGAGGGTCAGACTGGACACAAGGGATGGCAAAGAGGCAGGAGCCAGCCTGCAAGGTTCTCAGGAGCCTAGACTGTAGTAGGCTGCCTGCTCGTAGGATGCACAAGTGATCAGAGCAGCCAGGCATCAGTCCAGCCTGAGAGCCAAGCTGATGGTGGATGCTGCCTGGTTCATTAGGGGGTGAAGGGCAGAGCTAGCTGAACACTTCATGAGCCTCCACTTCCACTCCAGCGTTACCACCACCTGCACTTAGCGGCTCTCTCCTCAACAAGCATTTGGGAATGTAAGGAACATTGCGGCTCCTAATAGACTACACAGCCCATTCTGGCCATTAGCTCTTGCTACCTGTGTCCGTGAGGGTGTCTACCTCCATGTTGCAAGGGGGTAGGGGGATGAGGCTCCAGTTGGGCAGAGCGGGCCCCAGTGTCAGGGCTGTGAGCCCCAGACTAGGGAGGGCAGCTCCCATCCCGAAGTCTTTCCCTAGTGTGTTGCCCCACATAAATCCTTCTATCCTCTCCCTCCACATACACAGACACAGACACAGACACACACACACACACCCCTTCAGCAGAGCCCTTCCTCTCCACATCACAGTCTCAGCGGAGGGACTAGTCAGTGCACTATTTTCCAGGGGACTTGAAGGTCCACACCTGGAAGTCTGCCAAGTCTAGAAAGTTCTGGGCTCTGGAGAGAGAAAGTAAAGTTCTNCTTCAGTCGTGTCCAACTCTGTGTGACCCCATAGACGTCAGGCCACTAGGCTCCTCTGTCCCTGGGATTCTCCAGGCAAGAACACTGGAGTGGGTTGCCATTTCCTTCTCCAATGCATGAAAGTGAAAAGTGAAAGTGAAGTCGCTGTCATGCCCGACTCTCAGCATGGACTGCAGCCTACCAGGCTCCTCCGTCAACTTGCTCTAACACACGCATTCTCCATGGGTGTGCCATCTCCCCCAAAGAGGGGGAAATTGGTTTGTAGGGGGACAAAAATTCTTAAATATTGCAGTGGTTTGTGACTCTCCAAAGGGCCAAAGTACATAAACGTATATACATCACAGCTGTGGAATTACAATTTTATACGGAGGGGGTGATTATAGGGGAAGAGTCTGCAAAGGCTTCTTGGGGTAGATGATAATTTTTTAAAAGGCTGAGAAAGAGGGTTTGCTGTAACACAGATTTCTCATTCCGGCGGATGGCAAGCCCCTCCTTCCACTGCTCAGGCCAAAACCTTGGGAGTGATGTGGCCTGTTCCCTTTTTGTCTCAACCCACATCCAATCCATCAGGAAATCCCGTTAGTTCTGCCTTCAAAATAGATCCGGAAACCAATCACTTCCCCCCACTCACACCCGCATCCCCGTGGCATCTACCCTGATCTGAGCTGCCTCATTGCTTGCCTGGATTATTGCAACAACCTCCTTCCTGGTCTCCCTGCCCCTGCTCCCTTGAGACATAGCCAGAGCGATTCTTTTACAATGAAAGTTGGCTCATGTTCTTCATCCAACTCTGCAGAAGCTTCCCGTCTCCCAAAGTTCTCACGATGGCCCTCACTCCCCACTCCCGCTTCCTCTCCTGACCCCCCTGTGCTATTCCTCTCTCCCTCACTCATTTTGTTCCAGCCCCTCAAGCCTCTGGCAAACCCTCCAGGCACCGTCCCACCCCAGCACCTTTGCACTGGCTGTTTGAGATCCCTGGTTCCCTCTTACCGAGACACCCACAGGTCTGAATTCCTCACCTCCCTCAAGTCTTTGCTCAGATGCCACCTTGTCAACACAGCCTCCCTGACACCCCGTCTTTTTTTTCATACATTTATTTACTTATTTGGCCACCTCGAGTCTTAGTTGCAGTGTTCAGGATCTGTGTTGCATCACGTGGGGCATCTTTGCTGTGGCACACGGGCTCAGTAGTTGTGGCATATGGGCTTAGTTGCTCCACAGCATGTGGGACCTTAAAATAGTTCTCCAACCAGGGATAGAACCCACGTCCCCTGTATTGCAAGGTGGATTCTTTACCACTGGGCCATCAGGGAAGTCCCTGATTACCCTGTCTTAAGACTGCAGTCCGTCCCCAGTATTCCAGATCACCTTTACTTCTCCGGGCCCTTCCTTTCTTCCCTAACACACCTAATACTATGACATTTCCTTCCTCTGCTTACTGCTGATTGCTCGCTAGATGCCAGCCCCCCAGGGGGCTCCCTGTTTGGTCACTGTTGTCCACTCAGCAGTAGGAGAGAGTTGGCACACTGGAGGAGTGTCTGATGCCTCCTGGACACCCACTTCGGGCAGGGTTCAGACTTTTTCCCCCCTGCGCTCATCACCCCTCCCACCTTTGTATTTGCCTTTTGCTTTCTCTGCAATGCGCCCTGCCCCCTGCCCCCCACACTATCCATTACTCAGAACCTCTCAAAGAACACTTCACCTCTCATTAGATCAGGAAGGGCCCAGCCTGCCAGCAGGGAGGGAGCTTTCCCCCAAGAGCAATGGGAATTCATGAAAGGGATTTGAGCTGAAGAGTGACATGGTCACATTCATGCTGTGATGCTCATGGATGGTGGGTGGGAGGGGAGCCAGCTGGAGGCAGAGGAGGAGACCCAGAGAGGAAGCTGGTGAGAGGCGAGAGGGCCCTGGCCAGGGTAATGGATGAGCGACAGCGGGGGAGAGGGGAGTCTGGGGCAAGTTGGGGAGGTAGCCAGCAAGGGGGAAAGGCCGGGCCTTGCCACCAACTCACTGTGGCAAGTGAGAAAGACAGGGGAGGCACCCAGGAACACAGCTGAGGTGTCTGATTTACAGGATTGGATGGGATAATGAGTCAGCCAAGCCCAGGGGACAGGATCACACTTCACAGGGGAAAGGAGGTTTCTAGAACCAGTTTCTCTCCTCCAGATCCAGCTTCCATCCCTTTTCACTGGGGCATCTTATACCCCAACACTTCTGGCCATAGAGGAGGCAGCCCATGGGGGTGCCCCTCTACGGCCCCCCAGGGAGGGGCAGGGAGGAGTCCACCAGGGGGGCTTTTTCAGAACAGAACCCTGAAGCCTGTGCCTCTAAATTCACAGAACTTCCGGTCTCCGGTGGAAAAGTCCACACTTGCCTCACTTTATGCCTAGCCTTGTTTGACCAGAAAGAAAAACGGGACAGGGAGTGGCCTTTGTGTCATCACGGGGACTCCAGAGTGAAGCTCAGGGTGTGCCAGACAGGAGGACGAAGGGCGTCTCCTGGTCAGCCCCAGCTGTCCCTGGCAGCAGTAGCTTCTTGGAGGAGGAAACTCGCTCATCTCACATCCTCACCTTGCAAATGGGGAAACTGAGGCCCAGAGAGAGATGCAAGCTATCAGAGGGTACATCTGGTTTTCCCAGGGTGGCGGGGGGGAAACTGAGGCTTCCTGGAGAGAAGAACGTGCCCTTCTGACAGGGACAGACTAATAATGTCATTGAAATACATATATAGCTCGTTTCTTCCCGAGAGTTCAGAATGCCGCACGTCCATGATCTGATTTGTCCACGAGACATCCCACTGGGATGGGCGGCAGGGCCCCTCCATGCAGATGTTGTGAAGATGCTCAGTCATTGCCCTCTCTTCCCTAGCCTTCCTTTTCTTCTTCAGTCTCTATTATTTCCCTTTCTTCTCCCATCCAATTTAATACAGCAAAGAGGTAAGAGGCCCCCACTTGGTGCATCGACTGGGTATTTGAGAAGCGTCTGGACTTCCCCAGGGCAAAGTCACCGTTCTGTTCTCTGTGGTCTCAGAGCACTTTGTTCACACCTGCATCTGTGTGCACATCATCCTGTTTCTATAGGCCAACAATCCTGGAATGCAGGGTTGGTCTTATTCGAGCTTGCTTTCTCGAATACCGTCTAGGCCAGGGCCTGGCATTTGGGAGCCTGGAGACATGCTTGTCCAGGCCATTCCTCCGTTAGTACTTGTCCCACCGTATGCCAATCATCCCAGGGATGAGTCCAGAGAGGGGTTGTGAATATGCAGTCACTGGGACATAGTAGCCGGAGAAGGCAATGGCACCCCACTCCTGGAAAATCCCACGGACGGAGGAGCCTGGTGGGCTGCAGTCCATGGGGTTGCCAAGAGTTGGACATGGCTGAGCGACTTCACTTTCACTTTTCACTTTCATGCGTTGGAGAAGGAAATGGCGACCCACTCCAGTGTTNTAGTAGCCGGAGAAGGCAATGGCACCCCACTCCTGGAAAATCCCACGGACGGAGGAGCCTGGTGGGCTGCAGTCCATGGGGTTGCCAAGAGTTGGACATGGCTGAGCGACTTCACTTTCACTTTTCACTTTCATGCGTTGGAGAAGGAAATGGCGACCCACTCCAGTGTTCTTGCCTAGAGAATCCCAGGGGGAGCCTGGTGGGCTGCCGTCTATGGGGTCGCACAGAGTCGGAAGCAACTGAAGCAACTTAGCAGCAGCAGCAGCAGCACATAGTAGCACAATGTCTGCTGAACAGATCAATTTAAAAGACGAAGAAAGGAAGATGAGGATGAACAGGAAGGGTCAATGATAACCTTGCCTCGAAAGAGGTCCCAATCCACGGCATGGATGGGGGAGGTGGGCAGAGAGCAGGACTGGAGAGGTGTACAAATACATTGGAGCAGCGATAAAGAAGTACCACGGGCCCACAGAGGAGGAGAATCACCTGGGAGAATCAGGGACAACTCCCTGGAGGAAGTGGAATTTGAGATGGGTCTTTAAGGGTGGAAACACCTGGCAGAAACTCAGAAACAGTTTTTAGCTGAAGGTAGGGCATTGGGCAAGGCAAGAAGGGCAAGGTCCTCCAACTGGGGGTGGTGGTGGTGGGATGGTACTCTGGGTCAAGACAAGTTGCTCATGCTTGACTTCACTGGCATCGGGGAATCATCAAAGTCCTTGGGGCCAGAGATCAGAGTATGCTGGGGCCAGTGTTAGTGTCTAACTGAGGGAGGCAGCTGCCACGTTTGCAGTGAAGGTGTGAGAAGCTCCACAGAGGAAGGATCGAAGGGATCTGGAAACCCATTAGGTGTAGGGGCAGAGCAGGGGGAGCTCTGGAGCGCTCATCTGGAGTCTGGGAGAGTGGTGAAGCCTTAACACGTATGGTGTGATCCTGGGAGGGAGGGACTGCTTCCCAAGGAGATGATGGAGTTCATTCCACCAGGGTGGAGACGCTTCATTAGTAAGGCAGATGCCAGCTTGAGAGGGAGGTCAGGGCCCTGGAGACAAGAGCTGGGAGTTGGGTTAAAGCAAAAGCTGAGGCCCTGGGAGTGGAGGAGCTCATGTAAGACAGAGTGTGGGGTGAGAAAGAAATGGGACTGAGGACAGAGTCTTGGAGAACTCTCACAGTTGTGGGGGGCAGAGCAGCAGAAAGAGAGGATCCAGGAAGAAATGGAGCTTCCAGAGAGGTGGGGGTGGTTCCCCTATCTTCTCCCTCTTTTCCAGGGCTACCTGCCTCACTTCTCAAGAGGTGTGTGGGGGTGGGGGGCGGCCCAGAGGGACCCTGGTGCCTACCCAGCCCCCAGAATGCTCCTAGGTGAAAGGCAGTCAGCCGGTGATTGGAGTGCTTGGGTTCTAGAACTGATGGAACCGGGGAGGTGCAGCAGGGAGGACTGCCCCCTCCCCCACCCTTCCTAGCTGTGTGACCTCAGACCAGCCACAGCCCCTGTGATCTTCAGCCTTTTCTTCACCTTCCCGAGGGGATCACAACAGGACTGCCTTCATCAGAGGGACAATGTGCGTTATGCACTTGGCACTTGGGCCTGGCAAGCCCTCAGAGCTCAATAAATGGTGGCGGCTGCTATTATGATTATTACAGGGCTGGGACTGGATTCTAGTGCTGGGTCTAGCCAGGCCAAGGAGTCCAGGAGCCCCCAGAGCCTTTAGCGAGGAAGGGGGCCTGGCAACCTGAACTCGCCCAGCTGCTGGAGTGCTAGGGCCCCTCGCGTGACCCTCCCAAGCGCAGAGTCGGTTCGCGGAACTGGGGCAGAGTCACAGCTCTCTGTGCGCAGCTAACCGTTTCACCTGCTGAGAAAGGGGACCCCACCCCGACTAAAGTCTTCAACTCCAGATGGGGCGCGGGGATGGGTAGGGGAGTTCAGTCCCCGGGGTCCCCGCCGCGCCTGCGGCGCCTCCTCCTCCAGGGCGGACGTGGACGCGTCCTCTCCGGTACGCGGTAATTCACCAGCTCACGCGGGCTCCGCGGCGCCCCCTCCGCGCACGCGCGTCCCCGCCTCGGCCCCCGCCTTGCCCCAGACTCTGCCGCGGGCGCTGTAGGTGGGTCCGTTCAAGTTGATGAGCACAGCCGCGCTGGGGGAGGGCGCCCGTCGCTGGGGGCTGGCGGCCTCGCACTCCATGCCTCGTCCCCCGCCCCTCGCGGATTTTGCCGCAGGGGCCCACCCGAGGCCCGCCTTCTGCGCCGCCCTGGAGGAACGGGAGCGCGGAGGGGCGAGTGGCACGGGCTGTGCTGGGGACTTGTGGAGGGGGTGAAGGTCTTGGGTCGGTGGCTGCCGGCTCCTGTCCCCTCACAGACTGAGATCTGTACCCCAGAATTTTGAAAGCCTCGTTTTCCCCTTCTCAGACTAAGGGATCTTTTACTGGACCCTGGAAACAGGTTAATCTATCCCGCGGGCCGCATGCCCGTCTATGCAGCGTATTAGAGAGGGAAGAGGCGTGTTCCGCCGGAGTCTGCGGGATATTTACTCCGGTCCCATCCTCTCTGGACCAGGCGGGGGGCGGGGGGCTGCCTGCGGGAAGTGGGGCTTGACCGAACTGGACCTTCTACCAGCTGAGCTCGGGGACTGGGATCCCGCCACTGGAGGCCGAGCCGTCTAGCGCTGAGAGGCCCCCATTAACTAGGCCACCGTTGGGGGTGGGCGGTGGCGGCTGGAGCTGACCGGCTTGGGTCTCTGGGGGAGGTGGCCGCAAGGGCCAGGGCTTTGAACAAACCACAGAAGGATTCTGCAATATCAAAAGAGCTCTTAGTCACTAATATGTAGGGGGAGGGGGGCCGTTGGTGAAAGAGCTGCTGCTTGGTTCCCATCAGCGGAGGATCAAAAAGCATTTGGTCAAAGAACCTTTAAATACCTTGAAAGGCAGGTGGAGCCTGTTCAGTAGACTACAGGAGATACTGAAATGTTAGTCTGAGCTGCCAGCAAACTGGCTCCAGCCACACCGAGTACTGGGGGGAGGGGGCCACTGAGGCAGGAGGGAGAAACGGTGGGGCTAGACCACTAGCCCACCCCCAGCATGACCCAGGAATCCCTGCGGGGAGGGTGAGTTGGGCAGAGAACTGGGCTCAGACTGTCAGAGCTGGAAGCCACCTTGTAAACCTCTGGCTCAAGGATTTTTATTTGGAACCTGTAGGACCCTCTCCCCCCAACTTATGGACAGAATGTTGTGTCTGTATTTGAATATGTGTTTTCCTAGGGAAGAGAGGTCCATGGAGTTCATTAGGTTCCCAAAGAGTCCAAGGCCAAATCAAGACTAAAAATCAACATCCTTGTGGTACAGACTGGTAAACTGAGGCTCAGAAGGGTCAAATCACTCACCTCGGGTCACTCAGCTTGTAACTGACAAGCCAAGGTGCTGCCACAGTGCACCCAGATAAGGATATCTCACTAGTCCCCTGTGGTTCTGTCTCAGGGGCCCAGAGTGGTCTGAGACTGGGATGGGGTGTCTCAAAACAGAGGCCGAAGGCCAAGATTCTGACTGAAGCTGTGGCAAGCAGGGACTGGCAAGGACAAAGGGCACTAGCTTTCATCTTTTGGGGTGACAAGTGATTTGAGCGGCTGAACCAACCCTCAAAGGTGTCAGAGTGACCGTGGAGAGAGATCCAGATCCAGAATCTGGATACGGAGGAGGTTACAGGGAGAAAGGATGTGGGCGGAGTTGGGAGTTGGGAGTCGGGAGTCGGGAAGAGGTTTCTGCAAAGAGTTTCTGACCCTATGACATGACCCAAGGATGTGGAATGGGGGCCCAGGGCTATTGGAGGTCAGCTTGGAGTAGTGTCTTTGATGCTTGGGGTCACCCTTAGGGAAGCAAGAAAGACACCTAGCCCTTGCCTTGCCATCTCCCCAGTGTATTCTCACAGACCTGTATGGTACAACTATTAGCCCTATTTTATGGATGAGGAAACTGAGGCCCAGAGGTGTCAAGTAACTGGCCAAGGCCAAACAGCTAGATAGTGGCAGAGGCAGGACCAGAATTTGAGTCTTGGATTCTTCCCGGGATGCTGCGGGCCAGACCCTGCCTTGTTTAGTATCAGGTGTCCAAAGGAGGACCCAGCAGAAGACTGACCAGCGTGGGCCCTGGGTAGACAAGCTTGGGGTCTCCGTTCTGATGAGGTGGGCAGAGTGTGGGCTGCAGCTGCCTTCTGGAAGTATGCCATTGTGTCATTTGTGGGGAGATGGCAGCTGTTAATGTGATACCTTTTCCAGACTTTTGTGTTCTGTAGATGAGGAAAGGGAAGCCTGGGGAGGGTGTATGTGCAGGGATGGGGGACAGGGTGGCGGAACAAGTCACTCCTGGCCTGGCACATCGGCAGGCTCTGCCGCTGCCCTGCGCAGCTGCCTCTTGCAGCCCGCCCCTCCTGAATCGGGAGTAGTGCTCAGCCCGAGCCTCTTGCTACATGGATGGTGGTGAGGAGAGAGGTGTGTTTGTTCTGTCACGTGAGCTGCACAAACGGCTTCCTCAGCATTTTATTAATAATTCAGCCTCTGGCCAGGAGGGTCGGGTAGGTGGGGACAGGAGCTATGGGGAAACAGCAGCATTGGAGAGCATGCCAGGTGGAGGCCAGGGGAGCCCAGGAGCCCTGCCTCCAGCCGCGACCTAGCAACGGAGACAGGCAGCCTCAGGGGCCCTGTTTAGGAGAGTGAGGGCCTGGCATCTGCTCCTGCGGGGACAGAGCGTCCCTCCCTGCTCCCTGTCCCTCCTGAAGCCAATCCAGGACACCTGGGTTCTGATGACAGCACCGTATCAGAAACAGGCCTGAGGGGTCCACAGCAAGCGCTGCACCGGGCCTTGGAGAACCTGGTGCTGCCAGCATTTCCTGCCACATCATGGAACCCAGGACACAGGGGCCGGCAGCATCAGAGAACGAGAGAGAGATGGGAAGGCGGGAGGCAAAATTCCCAGCCCCTTACCACCTGCGAGGGACCAGGCAGAACCGGGGGTGATTCACACCCTCTAATCTCCTTTCTCAGGGAACCGGCTCACTCCCCCAGGCTTCATTTCTTGCTTGTGCCCAGCCCTCAGGGAGTGCTCAGAAGACAGGCACTCACAGTTGGCTTGGCTTTCAGTGATGCTCCAGTAGGAGAGGGTAGCCTTCACAAGCAGGAGAACGGTTCAAGGTTAGACATCTGGAAGAACTTCCCTGACAGGCAAAGCATGGGAAAGGGGAGTATGTGGTATCCCTGTTACGGATAAACAAATGACAGTGGCATTCAGAATCATTCAAGACTAAGTGCTATGCTCCAGTATCATTTTACGTGCTTTAATTGTACCATCTCATTTAATCTTTATCATAGTCGAAGGAAGTGGGCATTATTATCTCCATTGTACAGATGAGGAAACTGAGGCCCAGAGGTGTCAAGTAGTCTGCCCAAAGTCACACTGCCATGAATGGCAGAGCCACATAAATCTATATTCTTTCTGATGACTCCGCATCCCCTAGACAGAGTGACTGAGGCCCAGTGAAAGAGTGTCTTTAGAGCTTTTCCTGTGTCAAGCAGGAAATAAAAACCCACCTGAGGTTTCCAATGCCCCCAGAGCCTCAGATTCTACAATGATATTTCATGGGGTTTATCTAATATGTCCAAGGGACTGTCCAGCTCTCACATTCTGGAACAACTGTTGTCTAATGCGTGCTGGCAGGGAATGAGATTGAGGTTTTTAGTTTTGTAAGGGATAAGCTATAAGCTCTTGTGTGGGATCAAGCTCTGGGTCTTCTCACAAATCTCACAGCGGTTGGCACAAGGTTGGGAGTCAGGACCAATGGTTCTACACCTGGTTCTCTCACCAGCTCCCTGGGCTTGAGCTCTGGGCCTCTAGCTTTCCCTTGAGGCCTCATTTTCACAATCTGTCACCTGAGTGGTGGCCTGGGTCATCTCTCAGAGGTCCTTTCCACCAACTTTGAAACACTCCGTGATTCTAGATGCTTATAAAGACCTAGTGAGTCACAGTGATGAATTCTGCTGTACCCTTTCTGGATTATCAGCTTGATGGATTCGGGAGATTCCTGAACAGGGAGTTTTCTTTTTTTGTGCGCTATCCATTCATGGCAGGGGTGTGGGCAAAGGGATGGAAAGGGTGGGTGTGGGGAGGGGTGCACTATTTGCTCTTCACCAGGGCACTGGGCTTCCCTAGTGGCTCAGACAGTAAAGAGTCTGCCTGCAAGGCAGGAGACCTGGGTTCAATCCCTGGGTCAGGAAGGTCCCCTGGAAAAGAGAATGGCTACCCACTCTAGTATTCTTGCCTGGAGAATTCCATGCACAGAGGAGCCTGGTGGGCTACAGTCCCTGGGGTTGCAAAGAGTTGGACATGACTGGGTGACTAACACAGGGCAGTGAGAGAGGCAGCTGGTGGTGGGGGTGGGAATAAGCCAAGCCTAGAGACCCTGGAATCCCAGCCTGTTGGCTTGGCTTTCTGGGGTCTGTGTAAAAGGGGTATGTGGAGAGTACCTGAATTTTTGGCTGTGGATGTGACCGGCTGCAGAGTATGTGAAACAATGGCCCTTGACCAGGGGCAGAGAAGCCGAGATTTCTGGCCACTGAGGAATTATGGGCTAGAACCTACAGATGCCTTTTTTTCCCCCTTCCATTTTTAATTAGAACATTCAATCCAAGGAAATCTGTTCTTTACCGGAACAATCTTCATGGAGGTTTGCTTGGGGGAATTTCCTTGTCTGTTTCTCAACCAGAAAAGCTGTGGGTGGAGGTGAATGTGTGTGTGTGTGTGTGTGTGTGTGTGTGTGTGTGTGATAGGCTCCATGTAAGTTCACGGAGATGGTGTGTGTGCGTGAGTGAATGTGCTGGGGGAGACTTGAGATGGAGGCTTGTCCCTGAGGTGCTGGCTGCCTGCTGCTCTGTGGGAAGGTGGAGGTGTGGCTGGGTGTGAGCTGCGCAGTATGAAGTCCATTTCTCGAGGTGACAGTAGGAATCCTTGACTCTGGAAAGCCTGGTTTCCCTGCTGACTGCATTCTCAGTGGAGGGGAGGGGACGATGCTGCAGCAGTCCCCGGGATAATGCCCTCCTGCTTATCCCCTTCAGTTCAGGGTAGGGGCAGGCCCTGTATTGTTTGACGCTTCGGTGTCTGTACCTCCTTGTGTAGGAGTGTATTTGTGTGCCTGTGTATGTGTGTGTTGGGGTGGGGGGAGTGCTGTGGAGATGGTGTCATTGATTAGGTGTGTAGGTATGTGCAGGGATGCGTTTCTGGACCTGAAACCAGCAATGGTTTGGTTCCAGGCTTTGACAAACCTTGGGAGATGGCCCCTTCTCCTCCCTGCCCCGGAATCAAACAGTTCCAATTCTGTAGAGAGAGGAGAATTAGGGTGCACCTGACGTGGACTGTGTTGAGCTGACAGAGGCAGAGAAGGCAAAGTGAGACCCAGGGTTGGGAGGGCAAGAAGGCCGTTCCTTCTTACTCACTGAAGGGCTGGGGTCAAGGAAAACAAGAGGGCAGTGGAGTGGTGAGAGGGAAGCAGGGACANTTGGTTGTGGGGGGATGGGGGGGGGAGGGGGGACCGCCTACCCCTCCTCTGTCTGTCCTTCGGGCAGGTCGGAGCCGGCGAGACGGGGACAGTCCTCCGTTGTCACCAGCGTCACCCCACGCTGTTTGCACCGTCCCTGGGACCTGAGCTTGGGGTCAGCCGAGCCCTAGCTGCCCGGGGCCTGTCTTTGTCCACCTGACGCCCACCTGTCCTCTCTTCCAGCTGTCCATCCCCTGTCACCTGCTGGCCTGCGTGCTCCCACGCCGGCCCAGCCTGCTCAAGCCCTTCTTCCCGAACCAGGAGGGGCTGTGAGGTTTCTTCCCCTCTACCATCCTGAGCCCCCCAGCCTGTTTGTCAAGCTGCCCCCATAAGGCCACTGAGCAGCATGACCCAAGGCCAAGGGTGGGGCTGGTCCTGTCTTCCTGGAAACGCTACAGTCTGGGGGTGCTGGCTACCTTGGCCCAAGCCCCACAGAAGTCACACGTCTGGCCCTGCCTTTCAGACCAGCCCTGGCCCGTCAGGAGGTCCCGTGATATTCATCTCGAGGCTCTGACTCAAGCCCGGGAGGCAGGCCTGGGAGGTCCGGGCCGGGGCAGTGGGGTGGGTGGGGGGTGGGAGGGGAGAGTTTGTCTGTGAAACAGTCAGACGGTTAGGCCTCCCTGGGCCATCCCACACCCCGTCCCGAACCTTGATGGCCCTCACGGTGTACAGCCCCGATCTGCCCTTTCGGCCAGGCCCTGATTCTTGTCCCACACACCAGCCAGCAGCCTCTGCCCCTCACTTGTGCCCACGGGTGGAGGGGTTGGTCTTGGGGTTGAGAGAGAAGACCTGCTGTGCCAAGGCCCCCTGGCCCGTGGGGTGTCCCCCACACTCCTTAGGAATGACGTACCCGGCAGAGCTGCTGTAGGGGGGTGGAGCAGACTCCGCTAGCAGGTGGACAGACAGAGGAGACTTTAAGTACTACTATCCCCAAGGACAAGTTCAGGGAGGGCTGGGGACAGGGCTGGCGGCCCTCAGGACCTGAACTCTCTCCCAGAGCGATCGCACCAGCCCAGGCTTTCCTTCTCTGGCCTTGTTCACTCGCTCACCGCAAGGTCACCTCTCCCTGCCTCCCTCTCTGTTGCCGTCCTGCCTGCCCACTGCAACGCTGACCCCTGTGGGCCGGCCGAGGCCCTGCCCTGCCAGGGGACAGGGACACAGAGCGGCCAGGCCAGCCCAGCTTTGGGATGAACAGAAGATGGAGGCCATGGGCCGGGAGAGGGCTGCCTGTCTACAGGAGGGTGGAGGAGAGCTTGCAGGTCTGGCTGGGGGGAGGTGGGGCAGAGTTTGGAGCAGGAGTGATGGAGGTGTGGGGTGGGGGGCTGGTCTTCCTTCTCCACTGGGCTCCGGCTTTGCCCCACAGTCCCATTGCTTCAGTCAAGGAAGAGAATTCAGATCCGGAAGAGAATGGCCTGCGGGCCAGGGGCCCACACAGAGCTTGCCTGTCCCCTGTTGGGGTAATGGTCTTAGCAGTAGGTTGAATCCTGTGGGGACTTGCAGAGGGCATGGGTTACAGGAGAGAGTACCATAGGGACCTTCTGGAACCAGCCTGGGGCAGGGGGGAGCAGGACAGGACAGGAGACAAAGATCTTTTTTTGAAAGGATTGGGCCACAGGTGTTCCAGGCAGTGGGATGAAGTGATGAGGATGTAAAAGGTCCACTGGCCTTTGGGGGACCAGAGGGATGGGCCTGAACCACACAAGAATTATAGGCATATCTTACTCCCATCCAGTGCCAGCCTTGGGGGACAAACTGCCTGCTGGGGGGAGCAGAGTCCGGAGAGCCTGGGGTGAGTTGGGGAAGGGGGAAAGCCTGGCCTGGAGCTGTAGGGATGAGAGGAGGTGGGCAGGGAGGCCAGGGGGCACAGAGTCCAGACTGAGGTCCCTGGCTCCTCTGACATCCCCAGAGATCTAGGATCAAAAGCAAATTCTGCCCTCTGCAGCCTATTTCTGACCCCATCCAGCCCATTGCCCACCTCAGACAGAAGGAAACTGGTTGTAAGTAAGGCCAGTCTGTTTCCACCAGAACTGGCCCTGCCAGAGGACTGGTGAGTCCTGCAAATGGAGTGGGCAAGACAGGTCTCTGGCCCAGACAGAGAGGCCCATTCAAGGGGGAGAAGGAAGTCTAAGGGCTGCCAGCAGGCCAGGGGGCAGCACTGGGTTCCAGGCCCTCTGCCGAGAAGATGCCAAGCACATCAAGTTGGCCTCCGTAGAGAGGGCAGAGGTCCTTGGGGTTGTGGTGATGTCATGGTGCCCAGGCCTGGGAGGAAAGAGGAGGGAAGGAGAAGGGACAAGGGCAGGGCCCAGGCCACTGGCCTAACAGGAGGCTGCCAGCCTGGCAGGGGGAGGGGAGAGTTCTCACTGCATCCCCCCCTTCCACTCTCACACCCCAGAGCTGATTTCCGCACTGAGCTATTGGCTTCTGAGAGCGCGATCCAAGCAAGAGAACCCCTCTGTCCTTGGTCCCAGTGTTGGAAGCTGGCAGCCCACTTGGGGGAAGGTGCCAGGGTGGGTGATCTGGGTCCTGAGAGATGAAGGTAGGGGCCTCCAAAGGCAATGTTCCTTCAGCCGTCCCCTAGAGGACATTCACAGGTGGCCATGAGGCTGCAGAGTGGGAGACTGAGTCCTCTTTCACACATATATGCAAGCACAGAATGAGTGCAATGCCTGGCACCTGGGAGGTCCTCCTGGGTGGGCTCGAGCTGCTATGACTTGATGAGGCTGAGGACAGACGCAGGGGCAGGAGCCTGCCCCTAGAGGGAAAGAGCAAATGTGGGGCTGGGGCAAGAGCAGGCAAAGCTGGCACCAGAGGAGTGCCCTCAAAAGCCTTAGGGCTCTAGGCCCCTTCTGCAGAGGGCCTCAGAGCTGTCCCTCCCCCCAGCCCAGGGCCCCCAGAACCCGAAGGTTAGCATCAGTAAGCTTAGAGGCTCTTGGTCTGGGAGCAAGTCCTCAGGCTTGGGTATCGTGCTTTCAGCATCAGAGAGAAACCCAGAACAGAGACCTGCTGCTAGGACTGGCAGACTGGGGGTGCTGAGTCTGGGGTGGGGCACCCCAGGTGGGAGTTGAGACTGAGCCTGGGGAGGAGCGGCAGGGGACCTGCCTACAGGTGGGCACTATGTGAGGAGGCGTCATCAGGAGCCAAGCAGGAAATGGCAGAGCAATTTCCCGAGAAAGGTGGAAAGATTCCTGCTTCCAAGACGCCTAGCAGACGTGGGCTTTCAGGCCACTCCCCGGCTTGGGCTCCGCAGAAACGCAAAAGAGCACGGCCCCTCCCCCTCCCACCCCCGACAGGACAGGAGTGAGTTTGGGGTTCTTTGCTTTCCCCCTCCCCAAGGCCAGGAGAACGTTCCCTTGGCACCCCTATTCTCACCAGTCTCTGCTCTCTTTCCCTTCGGGCACCCCTGCCTCCCTCCTCATCGTTCCTGGGGCTCACCGCCCTCCAGAAGCCCCCCTTCCCTGCGGCTGCACCAGATTTCCACTTGCCCCCGGCACCCTCTCGGTTCACAGTTGTCACGGCCGATGTCACTCCGCTTCCCCATGCCCACAACCTTGGCTGAAAGCTGCCCGGGACCCAGGGGTGCCTCTGAGGGCACTGCGGGGGCGGCAGCTCCCCGCTCCGCCACACACGTTGTCCTTGGGCTGCGGGGGGTGGGGGGGGAGGTCTTTGTGGGGACACTGCGAAGCCGGCGCCGGGCATCAAGCTTGGCAGTGCCCGGACTGACTGCGGGGGGCCGGGGTCCGAGCTGCTGCCGCTCCAGCCCGCGCCCCCGGGGCTGGGGTGACCCTGGGTGAGGGGAGTCCGTGCGGCTCGGTTGGACAGCAGCCCCCGGCTGGGGCTCCGAGACGGCGCCCCGGCGCTGCTGCCGTCCTGCCCGCCGGTGCGGGGCGCCCCAGACCGCGCGGGGCCGCGCTTACCTGGGCTGGCCGCCTCCGGGTCCCGGTACATGATCCCCTCGTCGCCGGCTCCCTCCGGGCTCTTTAGAGCCTCCCGCGGCCGCGCGTTGCTCCGCCGCCGCTGCAGGGCATGGGGCCGGGCGACCCCCGGGGGCGGGTCCGAGGGCGAGGGCCGTGCGGGCTGCACCGAGCCGCGGAGCCGGGGAGCGGGAGCCGCCCGCCAGCCCTCCCGCCCGCCCGCCGAGCACGCTGCCGCCGCCGCCGCCGCCGCCGAGCCGCGCCGAGCCTCCTCCCTTCGGCCTGCGCGCCGTGTGTGCGCGCCGGAGCGTGTGTGAGTGTGTACGAGGCGGTGTGTATGTGTGTGTGTGAGCGCGTGTGTGAGCGCGCCCGGGACACCGCCGGCGCCGCCCGCCCGCCGCTGAGCTCCGTGGCCACCGCCACCGCCTGGCGTCCGCCGGTGCCCGCTGCCGGCCGCTAGCCGTACTGCAGCCCGCGCCCGCCGCCGCCCGGAGCCGCCCCGAGGGCACTGCCACCGCCCCGCGCCCCGCCCGCCCGCAGCCCCCGCGGGGAGGGCACGGAGCCCGCAGGTGGGGCTCTTCGGGCCTGCGGGTCCCACCGCACCGGGCTCCCCAGCCGGCCGGTGCGCCCCGGATGGCAGCGGCTTCGAACCCGGCAGGGCGGCGAGGCCGGCCACCTCCTCCGAGGTGCCCTTTGACTCCGTTCCAAAAGGCTAGCAGATCCGCTCCGCGTTTTCCACTCGGTGGCGGCTGAAGGGCGTCAGCTCGGCGCTCGACAGAGCAGCGGTCCGGGGAAGGGAAGCTGGTGTGTGCAAAAACCAGGAGTGGATTTCTTCCAACGCTGAGCTGGGTCCACCACGCTGGCCATGCCCACAGCTTGCGCACAGCTGGAACCGAAAGGTCTAACATCTCGACCCTCAGCGAGGGACTGGGCCTACTGACCCTCCCCACTTAACCCAGCCACACAGTAGAAGAAAACAGACATCTCAACCTCTGTCCCTGCTTCCCTCTCACCACTCCACTGCCCTCTTGTTTTCCTTGACCCCAGCCCTTCAGTGAGTAAGAAGGAACGGCCTTCTTGCCCTCCCAACCCTGGGTCTCACTTTGCCTTCTCTGCCTCTGTCAGCTCAACACAGTCCACGTCAGGTGCACCCTAATTCTCCTCTCTCTACAGAATTGGAACTGTTTGATTCCGGGGCAGGGAGGAGAAGGGGCCATCTCCCAAGGTTTGTCAAAGCCTGGAACCAAACCATTGCTGGTTTCAGGTCCAGAAACGCATCCCTGCACATACCTACACACCTAATCAATGACACCATCTCCACAGCACTCCCCCCACCCCAACACACACATACACAGGCACACAAATACACTCCTACACAAGGAGGTACAGACACCGAAGCGTCAAACAATACAGGGCCTGCCCCTACCCTGAACTGAAGGGGATAAGCAGGAGGGCATTATCCCGGGGACTGCTGCAGCATCGTCCCCTCCCCTCCACTGAGAATGCAGTCAGCAGGGAAACCAGGCTTTCCAGAGTCAAGGATTCCTACTGTCACCTCGAGAAATGGACTTCATACTGCGCAGCTCACACCCAGCCACACCTCCACCTTCCCACAGAGCAGCAGGCAGCCAGCACCTCAGGGACAAGCCTCCATCTCAAGTCTCCCCCAGCACATTCACTCACGCACACACACCATCTCCGTGAACTTACATGGAGCCTATCACACACACACACACACACACACACACACACACACACATTCACCTCCACCCACAGCTTTTCTGGTTGAGAAACAGACAAGGAAATTCCCCCAAGCAAACCTCCATGAAGATTGTTCCGGTAAAGAACAGATTTCCTTGGATTGAATGTTCTAATTAAAAATGGAAGGGGGAAAAAAAGGCATCTGTAGGTTCTAGCCCATAATTCCTCAGTGGCCAGAAATCTCGGCTTCTCTGCCCCTGGTCAAGGGCCATTGTTTCACATACTCTGCAGCCGGTCACATCCACAGCCAAAAATTCAGGTACTCTCCACATACCCCTTTTACACAGACCCCAGAAAGCCAAGCCAACAGGCTGGGATTCCAGGGTCTCTAGGCTTGGCTTATTCCCACCCCCACCACCAGCTGCCTCTCTCACTGCCCTGTGTTAGTCACCCAGTCATGTCCAACTCTTTGCAACCCCAGGGACTGTAGCCCACCAGGCTCCTCTGTGCATGGAATTCTCCAGGCAAGAATACTAGAGTGGGTAGCCATTCTCTTTTCCAGGGGACCTTCCTGACCCAGGGATTGAACCCAGGTCTCCTGCCTTGCAGGCAGACTCTTTACTGTCTGAGCCACTAGGGAAGCCCAGTGCCCTGGTGAAGAGCAAATAGTGCACCCCTCCCCACACCCACCCTTTCCATCCCTTTGCCCACACCCCTGCCATGAATGGATAGCGCACAAAAAAAGAAAACTCCCTGTTCAGGAATCTCCCGAATCCATCAAGCTGATAATCCAGAAAGGGTACAGCAGAATTCATCACTGTGACTCACTAGGTCTTTATAAGCATCTAGAATCACGGAGTGTTTCAAAGTTGGTGGAAAGGACCTCTGAGAGATGACCCAGGCCACCACTCAGGTGACAGATTGTGAAAATGAGGCCTCAAGGGAAAGCTAGAGGCCCAGAGCTCAAGCCCAGGGAGCTGGTGAGAGAACCAGGTGTAGAACCATTGGTCCTGACTCCCAACCTTGTGCCAACCGCTGTGAGATTTGTGAGAAGACCCAGAGCTTGATCCCACACAAGAGCTTATAGCTTATCCCTTACAAAACTAAAAACCTCAATCTCATTCCCTGCCAGCACGCATTAGACAACAGTTGTTCCAGAATGTGAGAGCTGGACAGTCCCTTGGACGTATTAGATAAACCCCATGAAATATCATTGTAGAATCTGAGGCTCTGGGGGCATTGGAAACCTCAGGTGGGTTTTTATTTCCTGCTTGACACAGGAAAAGCTCTAAAGACACTCTTTCACTGGGCCTCAGTCACTCTGTCTAGGGGATGCGGAGTCATCAGAAAGAATATAGATTTATGTGGCTCTGCCATTCATGGCAGTGTGACTTTGGGCAGACTACTTGACACCTCTGGGCCTCAGTTTCCTCATCTGTACAATGGAGATAATAATGCCCACTTCCTTCGACTATGATAAANCCACCCGCCCCCTATTCTCTCAGGGACTCTGAATTCTTATTGAATCCGCTGGACCGTTTTCAATAGCTGCTTCCCCCAGGGGAGTGAGGCCGGGAACAGCAGAGAGAGGCGTGGTGAGGGGGGCCTCCAGAAGGGTGTGGGGGCTGGGGGGTAGGGGCGGGAGGCCCAGTCCTGAGCAGAGGACTCTTGGCTGGAAGAGAAGTTGGCCGCATGGGCTCCCCAAAGGCACCGAGGCCTCTCGGGTGGGCCCGCGCGGCCCTGCATGGGGCCAGCACCCTGTCCCCTGGGCATGCCCGGCAGGTGGCACATGCCACCCGTAAGGTCAGCGCTGTCTGTTGGGACAGTCACTGGTCTGGCCTGATGCCGGAGCCAGCCTGTGCCAGACCTAGCCCGGGTGCCTGCCCGCCTTGCCAGGGAACCCCAGCCAGTGGTACCAGGTAGACCGTGCCAGTTCCACGGACATGGACGTCCCTGACCTTCCGGGCAGCGGGGGCAGCCTTGCTGGGCCCTGTCCAGCTCGTGTCTAGAGGGCAGGGCTTCGTCTCACCCAGCAGAATTCCCCAAGGGTTGGAACACAGTTGGCAGACAAAATGGGACCTGTGGAAGGGGCTGGATGGCGCCCAGAGCCAGTGTCTGGAGCTCTGGACCCAGCTGGTCGGAAGGTGGGCTGGTGCATCAGGCCTGCCCCGGGAGGCTCTGCAGCATCTGCCTGGAGGGGTCCCTTGGCAGAAGTGTATCGCCTGCAGGGCTGAGCTGGGAGCTGACCTGGACGGTGAGCTGGGAGGTTTGGGAAACTGATAGATCCAAGTGACTGCGGGTGCGGGGCCCCAGCACCCAGGAAAGAGAGGGCAGGGCCGGTGGGCAGAAGTGCTGGGCTGTGTATGTACCTGGGTGCGTGCAGGTGGCAGCTGGATGGCCCTAATAGCTCATCCAAGCGCCGTGCCCGCTGTAAACAGGAGCTAATGAGTGGATTTGTAGCGAGGTGTGTCGAGGTGCATCGGGAGCTGTGACAGAGAGTTTTGGGGGAGGGCAGCTCCCCTGGCCCTGTACCCAGCCAGGCGGAGCCTGTGCCCTCCAGGGGCCCTGCCTGCCCCCTGCCACACCCTCCCACCTGCCAGCTTGGCCGCCTCCAAGGCCTCCATCTGCTGGGAGCAGGGCCTCACCTGGCTTTGCAGCGTGCAGGGATGTTAGGGCGGATGGTGGGGGGTGGTTGGAGCTTTGGTGTGTACAGATATGGGGAGGTCCAGGACAATGTGTGAATCTGTCAACGTGTGTGTGTGTGTGTGTGTAACTGGATGTGTTTCTCCAACTCTGTGTGTGTGTGTATACACCCCTTCCCAGAGCTCTCAGAGGAGAACTGCCCCCTCATGTTGGTAGTGGCCCTGCCCTTCCGATGCCCTTCCTGGAGCGGAGGACGCTGGGGTTCTCCAGCTGGCAGGGGTAGAAAGAGGGTGACCCTTTCTGCCCATCAGAAGAGGTGGGTCAGAAGTGCTGGTTGCCTCGGAGAAAGGGGAGAACTTTGCACCTGTAGAAGCCCGCCAGCCCCTTGGCTCCTGAGAGCTCAGGAGCCCCCAGAATGAGAGGGGAGAGGTGCCAAGGCATCCGTCCTAGCAGGTGGGGGTCTCACAGCGCGGGCTGGCAAAGCATGCACCCTGCTTCCAGCTGGGGTGGGGGATGGCGTGGGGTGTGGGAGGCCTCGAGGGGTGCCGGTGTGAGGCGCTCCATGAGGGGGAGCAGAGGAGGGAGCTGTGTGGCAAATGTGTCCAATTAAATTACTTCAAACCCTGCTGCAGCAGCTGCTCCCGGCGGGGCCCTGGGTACAAATTGGATCCGTCTCATTACCACAGGGTGGTGTCAGCGGGGCCATAGAGCAGTGGCCAGCTCAGCTAGCGCACGGCCGGCCCTCTCCCGCCCTGCCCAACCTGGGCCTGCCGTGACACCTGCGGGCACTGGCTCCCTCCAGCATCCCTCAGGTTCCTCAAGTCCCGTGGGTCGGGATCCTGGAGCTCCCTGTACACCTTCTTGCCATCCCGACCCCCACTCTTGGCAGCCCAAGGTTTCCTCTGCACCCTCACTTTCTTTCTCCAGGAAAATGGGAGTTTCCTGCTTTATAGCAACACACTCCCATATCTCTGCCTGGAAAATCCCATGGACAGAGGAGCCTGCGGACTACAGTTCACGGGGTTGCAAAGAGCTGGACCTGACTGAGTGACTGAGCCCATGCAGCTTGCTTTATAGGAGGTCTAGCCTAAGGAAACCCCTCTTAGATCATCCAACAGACTTTGTTCCCTCCACTGATAATAATAGAAAGGGCAGGGCAATAATAGAAAGTTCTTGTCTGTGGAACATTTGGTATGTGCTACGCACTTCATGTCCATGCAGCAAGGGGTGGCTTGCTTAAGCCAGGTGTCTGGGGTCAAACAGCTTCTGGTAGAGACACTTGAGACTGTGTCCTTAAAGCAAGTCCCACCACCACCCTGGCCTCGGTTTCTTCCCCTGTTAAATGGGTATGATGCTGGTTCTTACCTCCCATGGAGTCCGAGGATGAGGCGAGATAAGGCAGGAAACATCTTTAGCAGAAAGCCCAGCACATAGTAAACACTCAACCAGCGACAGCTGTTATCAACATTACCCTGCACTGAGTGACTGACGTGTGGGATGCAGGTTCTGGAAGCTCCAAGGAGGACAGGCCTGCCTCAGCCCCACTCCACCCTGCTGCCGCCAGTGGGGAGGGCTTCATGGAGGCAGTGTCGGTCCATCTACTTCAGAACAGCAAAGATGTGTGGAGCATTCAGTAGATGCTAGGTGCACTTCTAAGCCCCCAACGTACGTTAGCGGGTCCATCCTCAGACCACCTTGGGACGGGGGAACTTGCAGTTAGAAGTTGATTTGGGACCAGCCACACTGCCAGACCCAGGACCATGAGCCTTGGGTCCAGGGTTTAGGGCTTTGGAGGGAGAATAAGAGCTGACCATGTGAGCAGGCAGGGAGGAGCCATTCCACGTGGTGGACACAGCACATGCAGTGCCCGGAGGCCTGTCAGGTCTCGGCTGATCGAGGCAGCAGTGAGTGTCTACGCCTTCAGGACTGGAAAGGAGGTCTTTGGGGGCCGTAGTAGGAGACTCGAAGGGCATGGCAACCCACTTCAGTATTCTTGCCTGGAAAATCCCCTTGGCCAGAGGAGCCTGGTGGGCTACAGTTCATGGGGTTGCAAAGAATCGGACACAACTGAGCAACTAAAGCACAGGAGTTGAGGCTTGGGTGCAGCAGCCTGGGCCAGCTGATGAAGCTCCCGGCATTCTGAAGTAGGCAAATTGGACTTTTTTTTTTTTTAATTTGGGCAATGGCCGGCTATGGATGGCTTTTCAGCATTCTCTATGAAGAACTTTAACGCAGCAGTGTGGAGGGTGGGAAGCCTGGTGGCAGGCCCATCTATGGAACTGGATCCCCAGCCATTAACATCTTTGTTCCCACCTCTGTTCAGCCCCTCCACTGTCTCTTAGCTGCACAGGGCTGTGTCCGGAGCACTCGTAGCAGGAGGTCTGGGGCCCTGCCCTTGGAAAGCTTGTGGTGGGTAATGGGCAGTCAAGGGAACAACCTGGTGCGGGGGGGCATGGCTGTACACCCCCAGGGGCTCACCTAGGGGGCCGGGGTATCAGAAGAAGTCTCCCGGGGAGAGATGTAGAGCCAAGTGGGGTGGTCCCAGGGCCCAGTGAACACGGTAAAGGCTCCTGAGAATCAGTTCTGCACCCGCCCCCCCACTATGGGCATCAGGGCCTGGCCCTGGAGGAGCCGTACTGCTCAAGCTCCAGCTGCCAGGTCTGAGCTCCAGAGCCCCGCCAGAGCCAGCCTGTCTCCACAGCAACTAGGCAGGCCGCCCCCCTCTCCATGCCCACGGCCCCTGGCACAAGGGCCCATTCACAGCAGGGCCTGGGTACGTCTTCCCACTTCCCTAAGGGGGTCATCCCAGAGCGAACGCCCTCACACCCAGGCACTGGCAGCAGATGAGTGTGTTGGCATTTGGGTCCATGTGCACGCGCAATGGGTATGGGTGCCCTATAGCAGGAAGCAGGGGGTGGGGAGGGTCTATGATTTCTGCCCACCTTAGCTGGGGGTTTGTTTCCCTGGGGGAGAGAATCCAGTGGGTACCAAAGAGGATGAACTCTGGGCTCCTGCCTCAAGGATCATGGTAAAGAGGAGGATTTGCCAGCAGGGGAAAGCCGTAAGGAGGATCTCTCAGCAGTGGATCCACAGACCACCTCGTTCTGCATGTACGGCTTTCGTCTAGGCTTCACAGCAGCCCCTTGAGGGAGATATCGTTAACCACTGTTGTACAGATGAGGAAACTGAGGCCCAGCGAGGTGGAGCGTCTCTCCAGGTCACTCAGTAGAGCAGGGATGGAATTGCACATCAGCCTCACCCCCAAGCCCTGGTCTTAACCACTACGCCACACTGCCCTTATCCCACTAGATCCGAGCCAGCTTGTCTCTTGGTCCATCGCTCAGAAGGGAGGGCTGGGGATGGGTACTGGCCTCGGAGCTGGACCCAAAGTGTATCCCAGCACCTGCCTTAGTGCCCAGCGTCCCCTAAAGCTTTATTCCCAGGCCCTTGGAGTGGGGTGGAGCCTCCTTCCCACCATATCTTCTCTCCCTCTCTCCGGGCGCCTTGGAAAGATCCTCTCACTCAAAAGGAGGCACCCCTTACTCCCTACTTGGCACCTGCCAGCCCTGGAAGAGCCTGATGAATCGGCTGTGTGTGTGCCCCTCCTCACAACCCCGTTCCTCCCTCTCCAGCCCCCGCCTGGTTAGGGAGGTGCGAAGGGAGCGATTTCACAGCCTGTTAGCTGAGGCCTAAAAATACACAGAACTCTGAGATGCTTGGGCAGGGGGAGGAGAGAGCAGGGACCAAGGATGGGCTGGGGGGTGTGCACCGGTAACTTGGCCAGAGTAGCCCTCTTGGCATCACAGTCCTGCTCGGCAGTGGTCGACAGACCCTCCGTCCCCTGATTCCCCATCTGGCCCCATATCTGGTGATGACAAAGGGGAGTTGGCGTCTCTAGGGTCCTGAGGAGCTCAGCTCTGCGCTCAGACCTAAGGGAGGGCTTAGTGTCAGATGGGAACCGTAGCCCCCAGGCCCCCAGAGCCTCTGATCAATGGCTCTTTCTCCCTCTCCACCCCCGGGTTGGCTGGCATCTTGGGCTGTGGGAGCCAGGCTGGGCCTGTGCCTGCTTCCTTCCTGGAGAAGGTGCCTGCTTCTGTTAGAGGAGAGGCGTGAGGAAGGCAGCGTGGATGGGGGTGCCGGCAGGTGTGCGATGTGACGTGCGAGCCACCCAGGCACTGGGGGGGAGGGGAACGCAGAGGAGAAGGGGTGTGGCAGCCCACGTCACTGCCACGTGGCCATATGCTGAAGCCTGGCACACGGCTCCCTCGAGTCAGCCAGTGCCCAGAAAGGGGGCCGTGCGTGCGCGCTCATGTGGGCCTGCCGGAGCTGGCCTGTTCTTGCGGACACGGATGGTCGTGTGTGGCAATCCAGACAGAAACTGGCGGAAGCACAGGAGTGGGTGTGGCGGCACGAGCAGACGCATGTTGTGTTATGCAGACACGTGATAGCGGGTGTGCCTCCCATGTGGAAGCGTGACGGCGTGTGTGCCAGGGCCGAGGAACATAGGCAGATCTCTCTGGGGCACCAAGCAGGGGCAGAGAGAGTCATTAGGGAAACTGCAGAGTGGCAGGCAGAGCATGGGCTCTGGGTCAAAAGTAATGGGGCCCAAATCCCAGATCAGCCATGTATTGATTAGAATTGTGGCCTTGGGCAAGTTACTTAACCTTCCACTGCCTCATTTTCCCATCTCTAAAATAGGCGAGAATAGCTCTTACTTTAGAGTGGGCTGGGAGGGACTGCTGAGTTAACATCCATACACTGCCTAGAACTGTGTCTGTCACAAAGTCAGTATCATGTATACCAGCTCTGCCTGGAAAGAATTCCATGGAGGAATTCCATGGAGAGGAGCCTGGCCGGCTACAGTCCATGGGGTTGAAAAAAGTCGGACATGACTGAGCAACTAACACACATACGTACATACATACATACATACTAGCTCTATTATCTGGCCCTACCCTTTGATGGAGAAGGAAATGGCAACCCACTCCAGTATTCTTGCCTGGGAAATCCCATGGACAGAGGAGCTGGGGTGGGTGGGGCTACAGCCCATGGGGTCACAAAGGGTTGGACATGACTTAGTTAACTAAATAACAGCTCCTTGATGATATAGGTGGGAGAATCAAGGCCAGAGAGGGCAAAGGACCTGCCCAAAGTCACACTGTATGTTAGTGGCAGAGCCAGAACTAGAACCCGGACCCCAGCACTGTAAGACAGGGCTTATTCAAGTCTAGGAACTCCTTTGGGCCATCAGAATCCTGCACAACACAGAACTGTAACCCCACTGGCATCTGGGGCCTAGATTCTACCAGGGCTGGGCTAGGATCTTACGAATTCAGGCCTCTGAGCATCTTCAGATAAGAGTGCCAGGGTGCAGGGGTCCTTAGAGCAGTGGCCAGCTACCAGAGTTAGAACCATGCCACTGGTTAGTCTGCAGACTTGGCCAATTACTCAACCCTCCTGAGTCTCCATTTCTTCCCTATAATAGAATAACAGTAATACATACTTTATAAGGTTATCATGGGGATTAAATGAGATCTGCATGTAATGTCTTAAGTGGCTGGAACACTGTACCTAGTAAGTGCTCAATAATGTTAGCTGCAATTATAACCCATGCAGAACCCTCCCACCCAGGGCTCCATAAATGGTGACTTCCTTTGCTTCCCTTCCAGCCCCTGGCAACCCTCGCTGCCTTCTGCCTGCTACCTCACACTCCACAAGGCTTAGACGGATCAGGGACTGACTTGCTGACAACCAAGACCTGTCTTGTCTCCTGTTATTGGCTTTGCCCAGGAGGGAGCAGGACTCACCACTGAGACTTAGCCCCTGAGCCCTTTTCATCTGGCCTCCTTGCTCACTTGTTCTGTGACCTTGGACAAGCTCTGTTTCTTCTTAGGGCCTTGATCCTCCCCTCCGTAAAGTGCAGGGGCTGGGCCACACAGTCCCAGAGCCCCTTGGTCACATGGCTTTGTGACCCAGGAGGGTCCTGGCTTAGCCTGCTGGAGGGGGGCGGCAGGTTGGCAGAAAGGAGAGTCGGCTGGCTGCCCTGGACGAGTGAAGCATCTGGGGCCTCAGCCGGCTGGTGGCCTGCCATCCTGCCCGCCCGCACCTGTGGCTGCGTAGGAGGGCGGGCAGGCCCGGCTGGCTGGGCACTGACATTCGGGGAGGCTCAAGGACAATGACGTAGAGAAAGCCCTTCCTCTTGGGGCCCTGGGAGCGGCCACTCCAGTCGCCCTCCCCGCTCTCCTCCCCGTCTCCCCAGGGCTTTCCTTCAGCAATGCCTCCTTTCTGTCTCCTTCCCCCTTCCTGGAGTCCCCGGGTATCTCCCGCCTCTACCTTTTCCACTTCTGTCATCCTGACCATTTTCCAGGGTTCCGTCTTTCTCTCCCTTGGCAGAGGGGAAATCTCTCCCTCCTCCTCTGTCTCCCTGCTTCCTGAGATGCTCCTTGTCCCTTCCTATGACGTGTCCCTGTTTCTCTGGATCTTCCTGGCTCCCCCTGCTGCTCCCGAGCCCAGGTCTCTCTCTCACTCTGCCCGGCAGGTCTAGGCTTCTTCCAGCTTGTCCCCTGGTGCGCTCTCACATCAGAGCTGTAGCATCCCCGCCTCCCTTCTTCCCATTCCTTGGAGCACCTGACTCCACCACCCGTCCCCCTACCCTCAAAAGTTTCCTGGCCTCCTTCCGAAGATGGGGCTAGTCCAGGCAGTTTCTGTGGCTGGTGCTGCTCCTGAGGATCTCAACAATCCCCCACCCCCATGAGTTGAGAAAAGGGGTCAGCCCAGGGCCCAGGGACTGGCAGTCTTGCCTCCTAATTAGCAGGAAGTAATTGCCTGGAAAAAAAAAAAAAATCATTTCGAATGAGACTCCGAGACTCCAAGTTAGAGCTGAGCCAACTGATCGCCCCTAGGGAGCAGGAGAAGGGAAGCAGCTCAGGTCAGGGCCTCAGGAAGCCCCCCAGGAGATGAAGGTCCTTAAGACCTCCTTGCTGGTTTACCTGCAGGATCCCAGCCATGAAGAAGTAGGGAGAGAGAGCACTGGGCTGGGAGCCCCACCATCTTCACCTGAGTTCTGGCTCCATTACTTATTGTGTGGTTTGGGACAAAACTTATTCCTTTGAGCCTTAATTTTGCGTTTTTTTTTTTTTTTTTCCCTCTCTTGTAAAATCGGAAGAGGGCCTCAGTATCATGAGAGTTGATTTGAACAGTGGCTTTGAAAGCAATTCACAGGCTGTAAAGTGCTGTGGGAAGACGAAGTGTTACTGTCTCCCTCCATGTGGCTCTCAGCTGAGATATGACGATGGTGGAGGGGTGGGGTGGCTTTGGAAACACCTAGGGGAACAGTGGAGCTTCCCAAAGAACATGGAAGGATGCGGTGGTAGACCCAGTTGAGCTGTAAGGTTAAGGGCAGAGAGATGTGGTTTCCCTTGCTGGTCTCAGTACTCGCCAGCTGCACCAACTGAGTGGTCACCTCACCTCTCTGAACCCCACTTTCCTTATCTGTAGGATGCTGACCATAATGCTTCCCTGGGGCAGTGGGGTTTGGCCAGGCTAAATGAGAAATATTCACAGAGCTCTCAGCACAGCGCTTGTCCTGTAGTAACTGCTTAATGTATATTAGCCATATCTGCTGTAATTAAGTGGCTTCTCTGGTGGCCCAGCTGGTAAAGAATCCGCCTGCAATGCAGGAGACCTGGGTTCGATCCCTGGGTTGGGAAGATCCCCTGGAGAAGGGAAAGGCTACCCACTCCAGTATTATGGCCTGCAGAATTCCACGAACTGTATAGTCCATGGGGTTGCAAAGAGTCGGACACGACTGAGCAACTTTCACTTCACTCACTGTAATTAAAAGCTATTATCTTACTCCCTGCTTGGATCCAGAGAAGCTGAATCGGGGTGTTGTCTTCAGGTGGTTTGATTTGTTTTGCTGTTTGTTTTAGGAAGAGGAGAATTTCTGCACCCAGTGAGGCTAATACAAGCAATCCCTAGAGACACCAAGCTGCTCAGCCTCTCCAAGAGCGCCTACCTGTGGGGTGGGGGGAACAGGCTTGGGCTGCAGCTGTGGCCCTCTCCCCCAAGCCCCATTCTTCATAGGAAAGAGCTGTGGGCACGTTTCTTACTTGGGTAGATGTGAGTAGAGAGACTATGCCATGGTGAAGGCATATTACACGCCTTAGTGTTCATCTTGTTAGGACTGGCCTGGCAGCAGGAGAAAAGGCTGCGTTTGTTTAAACAGGTCTACCCCACCCACCTTGGAGGAGAAAACAGGAAGTTTCACCTGGTAGGGTCCAGCTGTGTGGGTTAAATTTGCTGTGAATGGAGCAGCACAGCACCCCGAGGCGGCCGGAAAACAGTTGGACAGCCTGCAGCGTTTGGGTGTTGGGCAGCGCTGCAAGCTCAGAGCTCCAGATTGCCCCAGGAGGTGTGAGGGGGCGGCGGGGGCCAGACCGTCTGCCGCTCCTTCCCCACACTCCCCGCGCCACCGCTGGGGACCTTCTGTGTGTCTGCTCTGAGCGCAGTACCCGCGCTAGCCGCCAGGAGGCAGTGTGGTGGGGGGCTACTCTGAGGGAAGGGGATAAAGCATTTACATTATCTGGGAAGCTCTTTTTATCAGGAGCAGGGCTGCTGACTGGGGTTCTTGGCATCTTCAGGCCTTATCCCGGAAAAGGGGGCTCTTGAGGTTGGCTGCTCACTGCTGGGTCTTCAACTTGGAACTTATCAGGAAGTAATTAGCAGAGGAAAGTGGGACCGCCACGCTGCAGTCCTGGAAAAGGGCGCGGCCCTGGGACCGATTTCTGTTTCAGCACCAAGGACAGAGGCGATGTGCCGATCGTTGTTTCAGCACCGCGGACAGAGTTCAGAGCAGCGGGCTCTGTGGATCCATCCAAATAATTTGTGGTGCAAATTATACCACCAGAATATGGAAGAACAACAGCTCCAAGAAGGAATCTCCGATCCCTTATATTCTAACGCGGAGACAGGGCCAGAGAGTTGAGTTAGTTGCCTAAGGTCACACAGCCACAGTGACAGTGGGTGGCAGAACTGGGTTAAGATCCTCAGTGGTCTCTCTCCATCCACCTCCCCCAACACCTGGATCCCAGCGAGTTATATCCCTCCTCCCTGAACATCTCTGGGAACAGCCTCACATTATGTTACATCCCCCGGAACTTTGAGCTGGTGAGGATTAAGTGTACCCCCTCCCCCACCAAAAACTCAAGTTGGGAATTTGAATCCCAGGAGAGAAGATTCCTAGCTCCCGTGGCTTTCATGGCTCCAAGCCTCAGGTGGAAGGTGTCACGGCAGGACAGGTGCCCTGTCCTGTAAGGAAGTGTATGACTTGCGGAGGTAGAGTTGAGTCATCAGCATGAGGAACTCTTAAGTGCTCTGAGGTCCTCAAATAAAATATAGCACACCATTCCAATCCCAGCTTCTTTGCAGCTGTGTATTATTAATAACAATAAGATGCTGATTTAGGCCAAGGCACAACAATGCATTATTCATAAGAGTAACTAGTGGTCAAGGCCTGCACTTAATCATCACACGTCCCTGATCCTGCCCCCGCTGCACACTCCTGGTGGAGAGGCCCTCTATCTGAGCTTCTCCTTTTCCTGGGCTCTTGCTGCCCTGATGGACATGATCATTTTCATAGCTGCCCAGGCAACTCATCAGCTTTGGGGTCAGGGGGAGTGACAGGTTTCAGGCTAGCTTCTGGCTGGACACCCTTCAGTCTGAGCTCCCTGCTCAGAGCTGGCACCTGGTCCTCTGTCCTGAATGGCTTTCACTCTGAAGACTTCCAGACTCAGTAGGTCTCTGGGGTCTACAGATGTCCTGTCACCCTCCCTACACACACCGTCTTTTGAGGCTGAGGACTGAAGCCAGATGCACCAGACTTCCCTAAGCCAAGAATGGTAGGAGTTTGGGTGTGTGGCTGTAGTGAAGGGAGGGAGTCACCAGATAGAAGATACCCTCGACACCTCCATTAAATATGACAATGGATTTAAAACCCTCAGCAAACTCTGGAGCACTCTGTCAACTGTTCTGCACTAAATAAACCTGAGCCGTGTTACCAAGGCCATGCTCTCTGCTGGAAGACAGAGCAGAGGTAGAAAAGGTGTGGATGAGGTCCTTGTAGTTCACCAGGCCCCACTCCCTGATGAAGAGTAGGAGTTCTTGTGGATCCTGACATGTCCCCGTCCAATTTCTTGCTGGAACGGCTCCTGGCCCATCCAGATAATCCTTCATTCGCTGTTTACTCACTTGGCATCTCTTCTGAATTCTAAACTGTCTGCATCCAGCCGGCCTCTGCGGCCCCTGCCAGCACACTCTCCCTGGCTCACTCACGCATTATCTGTTTTTATTACAGTCAAGGTTGAGGAGGCTTGCTCGTGCTAAGCCCCTATTTTCAGCTACTTGTAACTTTCCAAAACAATTCCCCTCGGGCCTCCTCTTTCACCAGCCTTGTTCCTGCCCCAGGTGAGGCCAGAGGGCTTGTGGGTGCCTCTGCTGCTTTCTGAAGGACACTCAGAGAGACTGTCTGGAGGGTATGAGGGTAGAGCCACAGCCTAGCTCTCCTGGGAAATAAGTGAGAGGCTCTCTTTCCTCTCCTTTTTCTTCTTTCCTTCTACCTGTCCATCTCATTTTCTTTTTCTTGTTGGAAGGAATGAGCTGCCCCCATTCCCAAGGTGGGTGACCTGGAGTGGGGGAGTTTTCAAGTGAAGAGAGGGCAGAAAATTCAGCATGACAGGAAGCCTGGAGCCTTGCCTGGCTGTCTGGGGTTCAGAGTTTAGCTCACTGGTTTTCTGTTGCTTTCTCCCACACTCTGCCTTTTTCTGGCTTCCTTATGGATGTTGGGTTGAGAAGAGGAAGGGAGGTGGGGTAGGCACCAAAAATGTTCCCCTTCCTATGCCCAAGTAGCCCTGGGGCCGGTAGGCTCTGCCCTTGCCCTGCCACCCTCCCCCATTTCCATCTGCTCTGCATGCACGTGGAGGGGTGCTTCCTGTGGAAACCTGTGACTCCAGCTTTCACTGTTTTCCACCTCGAACGTCATCCTGCAGCCACCAAAGGATGGTGGGGGGAGGTGCTGGGGCATGATACATTGCGGTGCAGAATCAAGTGGGAGGAGGCAGGATCAGGATGGGAAAGTGATGGCAGATGTAGCCCCAACCACCCCCAACATCACTGCCTCATCTCTGGAAGAGTGGTTGCACCCTAGTCAGCACCTGAGACAGGGCCCTGGGCGAGTCCTCAGATACCCCACCCACCCCTTCTTCCTGCTCCTACCCTGTCCCGCCCCAGACACCCAATCCCCAACCTATTCTGAGACTTTAGAACATCTTAGCATCTGTCTGATGAGGATGCTTTACTAAGGCCAAGGGCTGGACCAGTTGAGGAAGGAAGGAGTAAAGATGTGTGGGTAGGAGGGGGTCTTTTACCCACTTCTCTCCAAGAAGTGTTTGGAGGTTTATGGGAAGTGGAAGCCCTTTCCCTTTTGATGTGGAACAGTTTTAAATTCTTTATTGAATTTGCTACAGTGTTGCTACTTTTAAAAAATTTTTTGGTTTTTTGCCGCAAGACACGTGGGATCTGAGCTCCCGACCAGGGATAAAACTCGCACCCCGTGCATTGGAAGGTGAAGTCTTAACCACTGGGCTGCCAGGGAAGTCCTCCTGGCTGCTCTTTATATTTTGTGTTCACTCATTTCTTTCTTCCCTTCCGTCTCTCCTTGAAGCAACTTATTTTAAGGCTTAACTCCCATGGGGCAGAATTGGGGCCTTCCAGACTCCAGGTCCACTCCTGGCTTTGTCTCTCCTCTGCTGTGTGCTCTCAGGCAAGTATTTACCCGTTCTGAGCCTCAGTTTCCTCCTTTGTGAAATGAGGATAAGAGAGTTTACTTTCAAAGGGCTGCTGAAGACTCGAACATGATTCAGTGTTGAGCATACACTAGTTACTATGATTAAAGGCACTTGGTGAGGAAAGCAAGGCCTTGCAACCTGAGGATTTCCCCCAAAGAGGGAAGCAGTCTAGGTTAGGAGGTGGTGAGGGTAGTGGGACAACTTTGGAAGGGCTGGATGTGGGGAGTGTGAATGTCACCATCAGACTGTCAGAGCAAGTGAATTCTTGGGGAAAGAGCCTGTGTGCCCAGATTCCCAGCATGTCCACTAGTTTCTCTATATTGTGTCCTGGGCCATGGGCTGTGGGAAACCCGAGCAATGAGGAGAACCCCATAGGCGCTGCTTGAGCGACAGACCTACTCCCAAGAAAAGGAGGTTGGACAGAAGACAGTTCATTCCAGTTTGGAGAAGGAAGAGACTGCTGTGAGCACTTGTCAGCAGAGAGGGCTTCTTGGAGGAGGTAAGCTTGTGTGGGGCCTTGAATAGTGTCACGCATCTGTTTAACACTTATTTATCCAGCGTTTCCTGTGCCCCAGACCTTGGGCTACAGAGATGAGTGATCCGAGGGTCTCAAACCTCCAAGGGTCCCCAGTGGGGGAAAGACATGGAAAATGCGAATTATTAATCCACAGGGGTGGGTTGCCATAGTTAGAGGGGAAGTAGAAAGGCATGGGGGAGGAAATGAAGACCATCTTCATCTAGAGATCTTGAGAACAAAAGGAAGAGAATAGATGGTAAAGAATAGAGGGAAGGGCCTTCGAGGCAGAAGGATCAGCCTATGTGAAGCCTCAAGTGTGAAAGAGGTTGGGCTTCGTGAAGGAGACAAGTGGGCTGTGGCTGGGCCGTGCAGTGTGGCATGTTACAAAATGCTCTCATGTGCTTCAGCTCAGAGGGGGGCAGCTGTAGCAGGATCAAGGCCAAGTTCAAGTTGCCTTAATTCTCCATACCTGTTTCTTCCTCTGCAAAATTGAGATAATATAAGGTTGAGGAGATCGCATGAGATGGTGCATATAAGCTTCCTGGCACAGTGTCTGCCACAAAAGGCACGTGTTCAATGAATGTTAGTTATTCTTTGATCCTGGTGACACCTCAGCAAGAGAGGTCAGGGTTCTTATCATTTGGAGGTAAAACACTGAGGCCCAGAAGGAGACTTGACCTTGGTCACTGGCCAGGTGCAGAGGCGGGACTTGAACCCAGGTCAGTTGCCTCCAAGTTTACTTCCGGTCCTACTGCTCTGCCCCAAAAGACAAACGGGGTCCACGGGGAGAGGATTCCAGGCCAGAGAAGGTGCACGAACACTCAGGGACAGCAGAGTGGGCTAGGAATCTGCTCATGACTGTGACCGTGGCTGTGTCTTCACTTTCGTGTGTGAGAGCATGGGTGTCCATCTGTGGGGTAAGTCCCGATGGCTTGTGTATATGTGTCTGTGTTTCCGTGTGTGTGTGTGTGTGTGTGTGTGTGCGCGCGCGTCTATGCATGGGGGCCGGGGGGTGCACCAAGGGTGAGTCTCCATGACTTGTGTGTGTGCATGTGAGCCCTGGGTGTCTCTGGCCTGTGTGTGTGTACCTGCGCCCCCTCTGGCTCCCCTCGTGTTTCCCCTGGGCAGCTGTGAGCTTGCCTTCAGAAGGCCATTGCGTCTCCAGCAGCTCCCCAGGGCATCCCAGCAGCCGCAGCCTGTTTGATTCTCTTCATCTATAAATCATGGCTTGCTGAGGACATGAGGAGGAGTTGGGAGTTAGGGCAGAGCCCTGGCAAGGGATGGGGTCAGCTCTGCGATTCATATCTGAAGCCTTGCCTGGCTTCCAGCTGTTGCCCCCACCCCCCCATGCCTCAGCTTCCCCCATTCCTTGTCATAGGTTCATTGACCTTTGCTCTTGTTAAGCCCTGGGCCAGGTCCTGGGGAAGGGGTCAGGAGTACACAGGATTGAGTGAGACATGACCTCTGACCTCTGCTATCCTGTGGGGAAAACGAAATGTGTTTTTAGTATTTCATTCACCACTCACTGAGGGCCAACTTCGTGTCCCAGATGTCTCTAATGCAGGGCTTGATGTGGTAATATTATGATAATAGCTAGCATTTATTGCCTACTTATTCTGTGTCAGGCACTGTGCTAAATGCATTGTATGTGTTAATTCCTTTAAACCTCACAATAGTCCTATGAGGCCTGTACTATTCTAGCCCCTGTTTATAGATGGGGAAACCAAGACACACTGAGAATCGGAATTTGAGCCTTACAGTCTGGCCCCAGAGCCCTGGCACTTAATCACTGCACCCTAAAAGAAAGGTACATGCACAGAGTGATGGGAGCTCAGAGGCAGGAGAAATTCCCACTGGGCAGATTATGGAAGGCTTCCTGGAGGAGGTGCTTTTCATCTGGGTCTAGAAAAATCAGGACTTGTCAGGCAAAGATGGGTATGGGAAAAGACCAGAATGGATCCTGGGGTGTGTGTGTGTGTGTGTGTGTGTGTGTGTGTGTGTGTAGAAGAGAGAGGCTCTCAAAGCCTCCCATCTCTTCTCTCCCATCTTAACTTGAGTGACAAGGGAGGTAACATATGCAAACACTGGGCATTCAACAAATATTTACTGAGTACCTTGCATGCATTGGCCTGTCACAGAGGTTACAGGAAAAAGCAAAACAGAAACATCCCCTTCCTTTATAGGCTGGTACACAGTAGGCACTTAATAAATGGTAGCCTCCATTATTATATTTATCCCTAGAGGCTTGGGATTCCTCCTCATGCTTTCTCTCAACAAGCATTTATCAAGCACCTAGTCTATGCCCAGCTGTCCTTGGTGCTCGGAAGACAGTGGTGAGCACGAGGTCCAGCCCCCTTCTTGTGGAGCTGATGTCCTAGAAGGGAAGACTGTGGGTGGACATCTTGTCCACCTCCAGAGGGGCCCACTTCCTCGAGCACACAGGTTTTATTTACCCTGAGAGCTCCCGGTGGGGTGGCATAGTCAGGACCATGGTCTCTGCCCACAGCACCTGGCGAAGTCCACAGCACTCCACCAGATGGTCATCAGCCCTGCGCTCTGACCCATTGACATGGTGGCCACAGTCCCGGGCAGGGAGGCAGGGACATGCCCAAGTTCACGGCTCACATCCTGGCACCCCTGGGGCTGGACCCCGAGGGCCTGGCTCTCCTTCTTCCTGGCTCACCCTGCCTCCCAGGTCTCCTGAAGTCATCTGTCTGCCCTTGTCTGTGTCTCACCCCTGGGACCCAGATGTCTCCTCTGCCCAAGGGTAGGTCGTGGAACTCAGCCCTGTCAAAAGGCTGACTAGGGCCGCATTATTTTGTTTCCCCAAATGTTAATATGCTGACGCTAAGGGGACTTGAAACCATGTATGTCATCGGAGGAAGGGTTAGAAGGACTGGGGCGGCTTTGCCTGGAGAAGACCGGAAGGGGACATGAGAGCTGTCGGTGGGGATTTGGAGGCCTGTCATGTGGCAGAGGGAGCCGGCTTGTTCCCAGCAGCTCCGCAGGGTAGGCTTCGGACTGCAGGGGAAGATCGGGGGAGACAGGCACAGCCGCCCTAGCTGCTAGCACCTGTCCGTGGAGGGTCTGCCTCCTGCAGAAGCAGCTTCCTACCCCTGGCAGGGCTGCCCAGGGGCTTCGGTCATTGATGGGGCCTGACTTCTGAGGTCCCTCGCAGCCAGAGACACAGTGACTCCCCGCTCTGGGAATGGTTTCACTCTGGCTGGCAGGCAAAAGTGTGCTTGCCCCCCTTGGTGGCAATGTCGCGTGCAGGCCGAGGGCGTTGTGCCACTTGTTTGTGGTATCAGTGCAGTTTCGCACTGGCAAGCATTTTGTTCTGCCCTAGATTCAAGGACTGTTCAAGGGCTGCTTGGTGGGGGGTGGGGTGGGCAGGGAACCTTTGGGAGAGAGGGCAGCTGTGTGGAGGATGATAGCATGATGCCTGCTGTAGGGGGTCCTCGGGTCACGGATCTGGGAGGGTTCAACTCTCCTTAGTAATATCTCCCTTTCTTCACATGGGACATTCCATGGATATGAAACAGGGAAATCAGGTTCTTTTGGTTGCAAACAGCTTGAGGGGACACAGCCCTATCTACTCAGCATCCATCTCTGTCTGTGGCCCTTGAGAACTTCCTGGGAACCCTAGGTGTTACAAAGAACACTTGGAAAACCACTGATCACCCTCGTCTGTAGTGTGTGTGATGTCTGGGCCAAGAGTGTAGGCTCGAAGTCAGATGGTCTGGGTTTGAGCCCTTGCTCCACTACCTACTAGGTGAATGGCCTTGGACAAGGTACTTGATCCCCTTTGTGCCTCAGTTTCCACGTCTGTAAGATGGGGACAATCTTAATGCTCCCCTCAGCTGTCATGCAGACTAAGTTGTCACGGCATGTGGAACACCTTGAATACCTGTTCCTCGTCAGAGCAAGGACAGGTCAGCTCTTCCACACAGGAGGGCGCTGGCATCTAAGAGGCTGAGCACCTTGCAGCCAGTGCCACACATCTGGTTAGTGGCCAGATTAGGGCCTCAGCCTCCTTCTCCCAGACTCCAGTTCGGTGCTCACTCTGCATGCCTGCAGAACGCTGATTGCTTAAGACAGGTGTTTTCTGGATCTCTGGGGACTGTTCAGAGGGGCCACTGGCTTCTGGGATTGACAGGCTCTGTCCTCAGGGGCTTTTCAACTTACAGCACAGGTCAAGGAGCAGTTTTGATAAGGACCTTGTTTGACAACGAGAAAAGGGAGCTCCAGGGAGATGACCTCGTGGAGAATTGCCCCATAGCCAAGAGATGTGGGGCAGGGTGAGTGCAGAGAGGGCACCAGAGCAGAGGAATCACCTGGGGTAATTGCCCACCACAGCTCACAGCTCACGAGCTTGCTGACTCCCCCTCTGATCCTGCCCTCCCCTGCTCAAAAACCTTCCATGGCTCCCACAGCCCACAAACACAAGGAGCCCCTCAGTGTGAAAGACAAAGCCCCTCTCCATCGGGCCCTATTCTCATTCCCAACCCAGCCTCCACCACGGCCCTCCCCATCCCCTAGTCCAGATCTTCCAGCAACACTCCTGACCGTTCTTCCCCCCTCATGCCTTTGCTCTTGCTGTTCCCTCTGCCCAGATTGTGCTACCTTCACGTCCTGTCCCTTTCCCAGATCACACCAAATACCACCTCCTCGGGGAAGCCTTCCCAGTTAGCTCCCTGGTCCAGCAATCACTTCTCTGTCTCCTCCTGGAGCTCTCTGTACACCTGAGAACTGGCACTGCCAACCCTAATAATAATCCATATCTGCTCAGTCGCTTCAGGCGTGGTCAGCTCTTTGTGACTCCATGGACTATAGCCCACCTCTGTCCATCGGATTCTCCAGGCAAGAATATGGGAGTGGGTCGCCATGCC
Source organism: Neotragus moschatus (assembly GCA_006410615.1). Lineage (NCBI taxonomy): Eukaryota > Metazoa > Chordata > Mammalia > Artiodactyla > Bovidae > Neotragus > Neotragus moschatus. The sequence goes on along the minus strand of SJYA01003157.1, from coordinate 293,658 downwards.
CTTCTGCAGGGGATGTTCCTGACCCAGGAATCAACCTCCGGCTCCTGCGTTGCAGGTGTATTATTTACTGCTCAGCCACCATGGGAGCCCCAAGCTGAATCTGCTGCTACTGCTACTGCTAAGTCACTTCAGTCGTGTCTGACTCTGTGCGACCCCATAGACGGCCGCCCACCAGACTCCTCTGTCCGTGAGATTTTCCACAACTCCATGAGTGGGTGCCATTATTATCTTCATTTTATTTTTTTTTTAATGTGGTGGCGGGGGGATTATTTTATTTTATTCTTTTGACCATGCTGCTCGGCATGCAGGATCTTAGTTCCCCAACCAGGGATCGAATCTGTGCCCCTGTGGTGGAAGCTCAGAGTCTTAACCACTGGATCACCAGGGATATCCCCTATTTTCACTGTGTGGAGAAAATGCAGACACTGAGCGGTTAAGATGCTTGTTCAAGGCCACACAGCTATTAAGAGGCAAAGACTGCACTCACACCTGAGTCTGTTCTCGGGTCTTCTGGAGTCTTGAGCTTCAGCCTGGGCGTTTATCTGCTGCTCCCTGGTTCTAGGACATGAGCCATCCTGAGAACAATTAGCTGAATTCTCACCTGTCCCCTGGGCCTCAGGGTTGGCTCTTAATAGACAGTGGTTGAAGAAAGCTCAGCCCACGAAGGGAATTTATTTAAAAGTGGATTCAGTAAAGGAATGTCTGCTCTCCCAGCACACATAGCACCCCCACCCCCAGGCTGTCTCCCTGGGGGCAGGGGCATCTCCCATGGAGAGAGCTGGAAAGAGCGCTGGCCCCACCCCCAGAAGCTGTGTCCCACATCTCTTGACCACAGGCCTGAGTCTGGGGGCCTATGGTATTATGGTCCCTCTGCAGCCCCTGGAGCCTGAAAGTTCAAGATGGAAGCCGCCCATCTGGCCTGAGAACCATGACAGAAGCGGCCCCTCCAGCCTCAGCAGAGGGGCACCAGAGGGGCTCCTCTGCTGGAGGGAAGGAAGGGCAGGACCACTTCCTGGTGTCTGCAGGCTGTCCAGGCCAGAGCCCCTGGATGCTGTGGACTCTGAGGCTGACAGTGAGCGGGGTGCAGTGGCTTTCTGGGGGCCGAGGCCAGGGACTCAGGACAGGAGGAAGCGTAGATGGCCTGGCAGGTGGACAGGGAAGGGCCCTGCAAGAGAAGCCTTTTCTTGCAGCTTGCAGACTCCAGACGTTGGGATGGGAGGGGTGGAGCCCAAGCGGGATTCTGAGGAGACCAGACAATGGGACCAGCTGCCCAGAGCGCTGGAGTCGCGGTGGGAGGCAGCCCGAGGGCCCTGAGCGCTGGGGCTGACCACTGGGCCCTCCTCCATGAGGCCCTACAGCGAAGCGACAGGAACCGGGCGCCTAGAAGCTAAAACCGCAGGAACCGGGAGCAGACAGATATCCTCGACTCTTAATTACCACCATCGCTGAAACCAAAAAGCCCACGCAGGCTCCTCTGTAAATAAACAGCGTCTCCTTGACTTGAAGATCCATCCGGGCACACACATGTTTACAGAGCACGTGTGATCGGTGCCGTCCCTGTCGACTCACTCCCCCACACGATACTCTCCGGTCAACTTTCTCCTTCCTTACATGTAGGTCTGAGCTGGTGTTCACACCACCTGCGAGGAGGGAGGGAGGAGGGCTAATCCACATCGACGAGGAGAAAACCCAGTGGATAGGTGACTAAAGCCGCATAGCTTAGCAAGCAGTGGGATTTGCACAGAAAACTGGGCTTTGCCTCCCAGGGCACGTCCGTCAAGGTTCCCACCCTGGAGATTTAGGGCCCCTGGGTGTTAGGACGGAAGCTGCGGGGCACAGCCTTCCCCACCCACCCCTGCCAGGAGCACTCAGGGGCACTGTGAGCAACCAAGGTGAGGCTGGGCTAGGGAGGCAGGTGTGGGGATGGACGGGAGGTGAGCTCAGGGACCAGGGCAGGGGAGGAGAGGGCATGCAGAGGTCAGCTGGGTGGGGTTCCGCCCAAGAAAAGTTGAGCTAAAGGGGAAGAGGACTGCTCAGGGGGCTCCTGATCCCCTCTTTGATTACACACGTGGCCGGCACTTGAGGAGGTTCTGTGAGGGCCCATAGGGCACATGGCCTCAAAGGGGCTGTGGGGACTAACCCTTCTGGCAAATGAGGCTGGAGTTGTGGCTCAGAGTATGTGTGTGGGGCGGGGAGGTGGGGGTGGAAGTATTCTTGGCAGAAGCTCTTTAAGAGGTACTTGAAAGCCCAGTGGGGCTTCCCTGGTGGCTCAGACAGTAAAGAATCGCCTGCAATGCAGGAGACCTGGGTTCCATCCCTGGGTTGGGAAGATCCCCTGGAGGAGGGCATGGCAACCCACTCCAGTATTCTTGCCTGGAGAATCCTATGGACAGAGAAGACTGGTGGGCTACAGTCTATGGAGTCACAAGGAGTCGGACACAACTGAGCAACTAAACACAGCGCAGCACAGAAAGCCCCATGAGGTCTGGATACGCCAGGGGCATACTGACCTCTCCCTTGGGGGGCATGAAGCTTGGGGGATGGGGAGTACCCCATGCAGGGACTGGGAGAGACCTACCAGAGGCTCCATTTTACAGATAAGGAAAGGGCGGTGCAGAGAGAGGAAGAGACTGCCCAAGGTGAGCCCGCAGGGCAGAGCTGAGTGTAGAACAGAGGGGCGCACAGCTCCCAGTGTGGGCTGGGCGGCTGTTCTGGGGCGGGCTCTGGGCTGCGGGAGAATGGCTGGCCTTGGCCAGTGAGGGTCTGACCTGTGCATGTCCCCTCCAGGGGCGCCCACCCGTGATGTCCTGCTGGTCTCTGCCATCATCACCGTCAGCCTTAGCGTCACTGTCGTCCTCTGCGGCCTCTGCCACTGGTGTCAGCGCAAACTGGTGAGGCTCCTAAGGGCCCCGGGGGGACGCGGCCTGGCCCTGCACCCCGCCCTCCTCGATGACAGGCTCGTGAACGCTCTCAAGCGCGCGCGCCGACGACCCACCTGCCCACAGAGCCAGGCACACTTCCGTGGAAATTCACACCGGGCGCTCTGTGTTTGCTGGGGCTTGGTCCCATATGTCTGTGTGCACACCCAGAGCCACACACCTAGGCACACACCGGTGGACAGACAGGGGTCTCACGGGCATTCGCACGCTTGTGACTATGCGCACACACGCCCCACTTTCCGCAGAAAGGACCGCAGGCACACACGCGCAGACTGAGAATGGAGACCCCCCCCCACCCGGCGCCGCGCGCCCCCTCCTCACAGCCCGCGCGTTCCCGCCACCACACAGGGCTGGGCGTGGCCGAGCCGGGCCTCCTGTCCAATGAGGAGGCTCCGCCCGCCCCGCCCCGCCCCCTCCCCCTGCGCCCTTTCATCCATCCTGGTTCTGGGGGTTTGTACAGGCACAAACGGCTTCTTTTCATTTTTAACGAGGGCTGGGAAATTAACGAGCAGGATTAGGCCATCAATAAGTAACGAGACCGTCAGGAGGGACATTCATCACCGGAGGGCGCCGGGAGGGGGAGTCGGCTTGAATCACCCTCCTGCACCCCCGCAGCTCCCCAAGGGTGGCTGCCCTTGAGGCTGCCCCCCATTCCCCCTTCTGCTGCCCTAGTTTAGAAGTGCTGTGGGGTCTTTGAGGACTGCAGGGGACACCCCCGGAGGTGGGCCCAGAGGTGTCCCAGGTGTGGGGCGTTTCTGAGGCTTCGGTGAAGAAGGGTCCCTGGCAGACACCTTCCATGCCCCAGATCAAGGATGGTGGGAGCGAGGGCAGAGTGCCACATTTTTCTCCCTGCCTAATCACAGAAGGCCGAGGGGCTGGGAGGGCTGTGGCCATGGGTACCGTGTAGGTGGGAGCTCCATGCCTCAGTCCTAATGAGGAGAAGGGGCAGATACCCCTGGGGCCAGACCCAAGAGGCCACCATGCTCCCTTCAGGAAAGGCAAGCCTGGGGGTTGGGGGTGTTCTTCATCCCAGGATGTGCAGTTTCAGGCAGCCCTGTTCCCTGGGGAGGAGCCAGGGAGAAGGCCAACCCGGCCCCATGCACAAGAGTGTGCGAGTATGTGTGTGTAACTCGGGCCCACTCCTTGTGTGCAGGTGCCAGGCTGGCTGCCCTGCATTGTTCCTGGATTTCCTGCCTCTCTGTCTGTCTCAGAATTTCAGGGGAGGTGGAGGAGGGGGCTTGGCCACGTGCCTGTGTGCGCCAGTGTCCTCGGAGGCCTGGGAGGGGCTGGGCCTGCACTGCAGCCCTGTGCGTCTGGTTGCAGGGCCCCTTAGGCTACCCGTCTGTCTGTATCTGAAGGCAAGGGACTCTTGTGTGAACAGGCGCTGCTGGTGACCTTGAGTGGGGGCTGTTTTGTGCGGGGGGCGTCAGTTTTGAGGACATTAGTACTGTGTGCGTGTGTGTGTGTTTTCCACCCTGCACGGTGGGATGTGGATCATCTCATCACATCCCCATGTAAGTGCTGCAGTGTGTGTGTCTGTGTGTGTGTGTGTGTCTGTGGGTGCGTGCGTATCTGTTTGTTGAGGGCCTCACCCTCACTCCCCTGGGGACAGGAGTTCAGAGATGACAGCTTTTGTAGCAAGTGGGGGGCTGTCACTGCAGGAAGTGCCTTGGGAAGCGGAGAGCTGCAGAACCTTCCCTGGCCCAGCCCCTCCTCCCAGCCTCCAGCCAGGAGCTTCCTCCGGGGTCCAGACCAGACCTGCATGTGTCCCTCTTTGACTTAATCCCCTGAGCTGCTGCTAGAACCTTACTTTGGCCAGGACCCCCCAGTCCTGCCACCTCTTTCCCCCTGCCCCTCCACCTGGGTCTCAGAAGCCAGGGAGCTTTTTGTCCAGATTGTCTCCGTGTTCCACGGAAGGGGCTTTCAAATGCACCCCCCCAACAGTTGCTGGGCTCTCCTTGCCTGCCTGTCCCCTCAGCAGCAGTGACGTGATACCTGACAGCCCAGATCCCATTTCCAAACATTAATAACTTCCTTAATCTCCAGCTGGCTTTTTCCGGATCAGCCTGGCCAACCCCCTCCCTACTAAGCAGGCTGGGGGGATCAGGCTCCTTTAGAGCCACCTAATTCTCCAGTGGGGAGGCTTCTTAAATGGCGTTAGTGGTAAAGAATCCACCTGCCAATGCAGCAGACACCAAGAAACCCAGGTTTGATCCCTGGGTCGGGAAGATCCCCTGGAGAAGGAAATGGCAACCCACTCTAGTATTCTTGCCTGGGAAATCCCATGGACAGAGGAGCCTGGTGAGCAGGAGTCCATGGGGTCGCAAGAACGGGCCACAGCTGAGCACTTGTCAGCAGCAGTGTCTCCAGGACTCCAGCTGGGGCTCCTCTCTTTGCCCCATTTACTTCCCCCTGACCCCTAAAGCAAGTCCTGCCTCAGTTCCTATCCCCTATATGCCCCAGCTCCTCTGCAAAAGGATCGTTGCAGCTGGAGGGGAAGCTTCCCTGAGCTGTGGCAGGAAGAGGGGCGGGCAGAAGCTTCCAGAACACCCTTGGTTAGCCAAATGCCTGGGCTTGGAGCAGGGGCAACGGACCAGTCTTGGAAGAGGGTGCCGGCCAGAGCAAGTTCCCTGAGGACCAGGAGGAAAAAGGAGAAAGGATTAGGGGTAGGGTAGGGACTGCCAGCAGATGCTCCCTGCCCCAGGCTGCCTGAACAGCTGGAAAACCACGGGGCCGGGGCTCCTGACTGAGGGTCCTGCCCATGAAGGGCCCTGGGCCACCACAGAGGTGCTCCAGGCTCCCCACCTTCCCAGGTGGAATTAGGAATTGTTTGGGGCTTAAACTTCTGGGTGATGGTGGGAGGGACCAGAGCTGAGCTGAGAGAGGGCAGCTTTTGTGAACCCAAGGGATCCAGCAGCTCTGTTTTTTTTTTTTTCTTCACTCTTTGGGTTCTGGCTCAGAGCATCAGCCTGAGCTGGGATGCCAGAGTGGGTGGGGTACCAGAGCCCATACAGTACCTGCCACTGGGGGCTACACTCCCAGGGGTAGGAGCTGAAGTAGGTAAAGAGAAATATTAAAGCCGTGATGAGAACCTTGAAGGGTGAGGGACGAGGGCTCATCCAGGGATGCCACACCACTTCAGAAAGGAGGAAGGGAGGCTGGAGAGGGCAAGGGACATGAGTGGGGTGACAGGGGGAGTGTGGGGCACTGCTGGGACAGGACCCTGGTGCCCCCAAGGCACAGGGGTGCTGGGGGGCAGCGTGAGGGCCTTATCCCCACCCCCACCGCCACCCCTCTTCCTTCAATCCACTGCTGTTGTCCCTAAACAGGCAGCTCCAGTCCCGGGAAGGGGCTGCAGCTGGCAGGAGCGTCGGGGAACACGGCTGTGCGGCTTTTATTTTGCTTTAGGNGCCCCGCCCCCTCCCCCTGCGCCCTTTCATCCATCCTGGTTCTGGGGGTTTGTACAGGCACAAACGGCTTCTTTTCATTTTTAACGAGGGCTGGGAAATTAACGAGCAGGATTAGCCCATCAATAAGTAACGAGACCGTCAGGAGGGACATTCATCACCGGAGGGCGCCGGGAGGGGGAGTCGGCTTGAATCACCCTCCTGCACCCCCGCAGCTCCCCAAGGGTGGCTGCCCTTGAGGCTGCCCCCCATTCCCCCTTCTGCTGCCCTAGTTTAGAAGTGCTGTGGGGTCTTTGAGGACTGCAGGGGACACCCCCGGAGGTGGGCCCAGAGGTGTCCCAGGTGTGGGGCGTTTCTGAGGCTTCGGTGAAGAAGGGTCCCTGGCAGACACCTTCCATGCCCCAGATCAAGGATGGTGGGAGCGAGGGCAGAGTGCCACATTTTTCTCCCTGCCTAATCACAGAAGGCCGAGGGGCTGGGAGGGCTGTGGCCATGGGTACCGTGTAGGTGGGAGCTCCATGCCTCAGTCCTAATGAGGAGAAGGGGCAGATACCCCTGGGGCCAGACCCAAGAGGCCACCATGCTCCCTTCAGGAAAGGCAAGCCTGGGGGTTGGGGGTGTTCTTCATCCCAGGATGTGCAGTTTCAGGCAGCCCTGTTCCCTGGGGAGGAGCCAGGGAGAAGGCCAACCCGGCCCCATGCACAAGAGTGTGCGAGTATGTGTGTGTAACTCGGGCCCACTCCTTGTGTGCAGGTGCCAGGCTGGCTGCCCTGCATTGTTCCTGGATTTCCTGCCTCTCTGTCTGTCTCAGAATTTCAGGGGAGGTGGAGGAGGGGGCTTGGCCACGTGCCTGTGTGCGCCAGTGTCCTCGGAGGCCTGGGAGGGGCTGGGCCTGCACTGCAGCCCTGTGCGTCTGGTTGCAGGGCCCCTTAGGCTACCCGTCTGTCTGTATCTGAAGGCAAGGGACTCTTGTGTGAACAGGCGCTGCTGGTGACCTTGAGTGGGGGCTGTTTTGTGCGGGGGGCGTCAGTTTTGAGGACATTAGTACTGTGTGCGTGTGTGTGTGTTTTCCACCCTGCACGGTGGGATGTGGATCATCTCATCACATCCCCATGTAAGTGCTGCAGTGTGTGTGTCTGTGTGTGTGTGTGTGTGTCTGTGGGTGCGTGCGTATCTGTTTGTTGAGGGCCTCACCCTCACTCCCCTGGGGACAGGAGTTCAGAGATGACAGCTTTTGTAGCAAGTGGGGGGCTGTCACTGCAGGAAGTGCCTTGGGAAGCGGAGAGCTGCAGAACCTTCCCTGGCCCAGCCCCTCCTCCCAGCCTCCAGCCAGGAGCTTCCTCCGGGGTCCAGACCAGACCTGCATGTGTCCCTCTTTGACTTAATCCCCTGAGCTGCTGCTAGAACCTTACTTTGGCCAGGACCCCCCAGTCCTGCCACCTCTTTCCCCCTGCCCCTCCACCTGGGTCTCAGAAGCCAGGGAGCTTTTTGTCCAGATTGTCTCCGTGTTCCACGGAAGGGGCTTTCAAATGCACCCCCCCAACAGTTGCTGGGCTCTCCTTGCCTGCCTGTCCCCTCAGCAGCAGTGACGTGATACCTGACAGCCCAGATCCCATTTCCAAACATTAATAACTTCCTTAATCTCCAGCTGGCTTTTTCCGGATCAGCCTGGCCAACCCCCTCCCTACTAAGCAGGCTGGGGGGATCAGGCTCCTTTAGAGCCACCTAATTCTCCAGTGGGGAGGCTTCTTAAATGGCGTTAGTGGTAAAGAATCCACCTGCCAATGCAGCAGACACCAAGAAACCCAGGTTTGATCCCTGGGTCGGGAAGATCCCCTGGAGAAGGAAATGGCAACCCACTCTAGTATTCTTNGGCTGGGGGGATCAGGCTCCTTTAGAGCCACCTAATTCTCCAGTGGGGAGGCTTCTTAAATGGCGTTAGTGGTAAAGAATCCACCTGCCAATGCAGCAGACACCAAGAAACCCAGGTTTGATCCCTGGGTCGGGAAGATCCCCTGGAGAAGGAAATGGCAACCCACTCTAGTATTCTTGCCTGGGAAATCCCATGGACAGAGGAGCCTGGTGAGCAGGAGTCCATGGGGTCGCAAGAACGGGCCACAGCTGAGCACTTGTCAGCAGCAGTGTCTCCAGGACTCCAGCTGGGGCTCCTCTCTTTGCCCCATTTACTTCCCCCTGACCCCTAAAGCAAGTCCTGCCTCAGTTCCTATCCCCTATATGCCCCAGCTCCTCTGCAAAAGGATCGTTGCAGCTGGAGGGGAAGCTTCCCTGAGCTGTGGCAGGAAGAGGGGCGGGCAGAAGCTTCCAGAACACCCTTGGTTAGCCAAATGCCTGGGCTTGGAGCAGGGGCAACGGACCAGTCTTGGAAGAGGGTGCCGGCCAGAGCAAGTTCCCTGAGGACCAGGAGGAAAAAGGAGAAAGGATTAGGGGTAGGGTAGGGACTGCCAGCAGATGCTCCCTGCCCCAGGCTGCCTGAACAGCTGGAAAACCACGGGGCCGGGGCTCCTGACTGAGGGTCCTGCCCATGAAGGGCCCTGGGCCACCACAGAGGTGCTCCAGGCTCCCCACCTTCCCAGGTGGAATTAGGAATTGTTTGGGGCTTAAACTTCTGGGTGATGGTGGGAGGGACCAGAGCTGAGCTGAGAGAGGGCAGCTTTTGTGAACCCAAGGGATCCAGCAGCTCTGTTTTTTTTTTTTTCTTCACTCTTTGGGTTCTGGCTCAGAGCATCAGCCTGAGCTGGGATGCCAGAGTGGGTGGGGTACCAGAGCCCATACAGTACCTGCCACTGGGGGCTACACTCCCAGGGGTAGGAGCTGAAGTAGGTAAAGAGAAATATTAAAGCCGTGATGAGAACCTTGAAGGGTGAGGGACGAGGGCTCATCCAGGGATGCCACACCACTTCAGAAAGGAGGAAGGGAGGCTGGAGAGGGCAAGGGACATGAGTGGGGTGACAGGGGGAGTGTGGGGCACTGCTGGGACAGGACCCTGGTGCCCCCAAGGCACAGGGGTGCTGGGGGGCAGCGTGAGGGCCTTATCCCCACCCCCACCGCCACCCCTCTTCCTTCAATCCACTGCTGTTGTCCCTAAACAGGCAGCTCCAGTCCCGGGAAGGGGCTGCAGCTGGCAGGAGCGTCGGGGAACACGGCTGTGCGGCTTTTATTTTGCTTTAGGGAGAATGGAATAATTGACTGTTGTGGCTATGGTCTTGGCGCACATGACGGGATGTTGGGGAAATGTATGCCTGTTTGTGTGTTTGAGTGTGTGTGTGTGTGCGCGCGTGCGTGTGTGCACGTGTGTGTGTGTGTGTGTGTCCCCGTCCCTACTCCGCTGGGCAGGGGCAGGCCAGTACCCAGTGGGTGACAGCCCCAGCCCCTGCACCCCGCCTTCCCCGCCCAGGCCCGTGGCCCCTGGGTGCGCGTGAGGACGCTCTGTGGCCGCCAGGAATGTTAATGGTGCCAGGCTCTGCAGGAGCTATATTTAGAAACCCAAACCGAGAAGGTGAATGGTGCTCACCTTCTCAGCAGCAGGCCCGGTCACCGCTGCAGCCGTGGCCCTTGCTCCGGCCAGGGGACCTGGCGTGCCCACCCCATGCCCATCATCCTGCCTGGCCCGTCCCTCCACTCATGCTGGTTGAGGACCTCTAGGGGGCTGAGCCTGGCTGCCCCCAGCCCCAGAGTCCGTGGGCAGCCCTGCTTCCTTCCTACAGTGGTGGGTCCTCAAGCCCCACCCTGCCTCGCGGGCCCAGAGCAGAAGTGCCTCAAGGAGCCCCCAGAGAGTAAGGGACACAGCCTTCTCCCCGCCCCCGCCGCTCACGTCACTGGCCACTGCCAACTTTGCCCTGCAGGATGCCACCCCCACCATCTGGGGGCAGTGACGTGGCCCGCGTGACGTGGCCAGGCGCCTGAGAGCCGTCTGTCCATGGCAGAGGGAGATATGTTTCTGGGAGCCGAGCCAGAGCCCCAGGAGACAGGCAGGCGGGAGGGGCCTCGTCCCCAGGGGTCAGGGATGCAGTTCAGGTCAACAGGGTGGGGCATGGGGCCTAGGAACTGCCAACCGGGGAGCAGGAGCTGGCACCCCTGGCTGGTGGCACCCTCACACATTGGCCCTGGCCCTTGCCGCCGAGGCTGGGCTCCCATCCACTCCCCTCCCTGCTGGGACCTTGTTTTGGGGAGCAGAGATGGGTGGGAGCTGGCACCCCTGGCTGGTGGCACCCTCACACATTGGCCCTGGCCCTTGCCGCTGAGGCTGGGCTCCCATCCACTCCCCTCCCCGCTGGGACCTTGCTCTGGGGAGGCAGGGAGAGTCTAGGCCCTGTCTTCCAGGTCTGACCCCGGTGCTGTCTCCACAGGGCAAACGCTACAAGAACTCCTTGGAGACGGTGGGCACGCCAGACTCAGGGCGTGGGCGCAGTGAAAAGAAGGCCATCAAGTAGGTGCCAGGCTTCGAGTCTGGGGTGGGGCACGAAAGCAGTCCAGGTGGGAGGAACCCCCCCGGGTGTGGTCACACACAGCTTCCTCCTTACCCTGGGTGCTGGGCTCTCTCCGCTCCCCACCCCCATGTATGCCCTGCCAGCACCTCAGAGTGACTCCAGGGCCCCCCCTTCTCTGTCCGCGCCTCCCAAAACCCTCTCAAGGCTCCGGGCCCCCCAGCCCCATCTCTGGCTGCCCTCACTCCCAGCATGGTCTGCCTCCTCCCTCAACCTGCACATCACACAGGTGGTCCCCCAGCCCTGCCTGGCTCTCCTGCACCTCCAAGCTCCTCCCCCAGCTGGGGAGCCCCTCTCTGGGGGTGGGGTGGAGGGGGCTCAGACCCCACCCATGTTCTGAGGGTCACCTGGAAGGAGAACCCTGGACACCTCGACAGAACCCCGTGCTGGGCGGCTCTTGGAAGCAGAGCGATGAGGGAGGTCTCCCTGGTCACACCCAGCCCCCACTGCACGTCTTACTGCCCTGACTCCGCCGGTTTCCGCATTTGGCTCTGTGATCCCTCTTCAAGTGGGCAGGTCTGCCTCGCCCTGCAGACCACTCCTGAGAGTGGGAGACACAGGAATAAGCTCCCAACCCTGCCGCTGAGGACTCTAGGAACTGGGTGAGGGGAGAGGCCTCTTCCTAGAGGGCTTTCTGCCCTCTGGCCCAATGGATCAACCCCTTCTTCTCTGCCTAGGCCTGGCCTTCGCTAAGAGGCAGCTGGGCACTCTTCCATCTTATCCTGCCAGGGCTGAGCCTGCCGGCCAAGGGCTCTGCCTGGAAGCGGGGCCTTCCCCAGCACCCCCTGCCCGACTCAAGGCCCCACTGCTCCTGCCCACACCTCCCCTCCTGCCCTCCCCCTGGTCCATCTTCCTCTCTCCCTCCTACCCTCCTTCCCTCCCCTCTGCCCTGCTCCTGAGGGCTCCTTCCCTGCCCTTCCTCAGGCCCCCCTCCTCTTTTTTCATCTCTTGCTCTGACCCTGTTTGGGGCCTTCACAGAAGCTGTGGGTGTGTGTCTGTGCGGGAGCGGGTAAGTGGAAGGGTGGGCCAGGCCGAGGTTGGGGGTGGGGAGGAGGCTCAGGAGGAGGCTGCCGGGAGCCTTTGAAGCTGGGTTTGGTTGCACACTCTCCAGTCTTCAAAGCTGAGAGCTGGCAGGTCTCAGGGGCTGTTGCAGAGCCCAGGCCCCAGGCTTTTGGAAGGAGGGGAGGGACCACATGGGGGAGCAGGGGGCCAACCCAGCTCCTGTGCAGCCTCCAGGCCCGACTCCAATTCCCTCTGTAGCCACGGTCTGGGCCGGGGGCCTGTCTCTGCCAAGTGACCATCGCCTTCCTGGATAAGGGTGTGTGTATCCCAGACAGTCCTAGAAAGGGCCATGAAAGGAGGTGGGATTCCAATAGCGGAGAGAGTGGGCAGCAGGCTCTGTGGGCTGGGACATGGTCCACAGGTAACAGACCCTCAGCCCCAGGCGAAGGAAGCCACCTTTCATGGCTGCATGACCCCAGGTCCCTAGCCTTTGGCTTTTGCCTGGGCCCAAGCCAGTGGGCTTCCCCGGTGGCTCCGACGGTAAAGAATCTGCCTGCAATGTGGGAGATCTGGGTTCAGCCCCTGGGTTGGGAAGATCCCCTGGAGAAGGGAGTAGCAACCCATTCCAGTATTCTTGCCTGGAGATTTCCGTGGACAGAGGAATCTGGCAGGCTACGTGGGGTCACAAAGAGTCAGACAGGACTGAGCAACTAACACACACAGACACACACAGCCAGTGGGGCAGCAGGAGCAGGGTTTACCTGCCACACAATCGCCCCATGGGCTTGGGACCTCCTCCCAGAGGATCGTGTTATCAAGGATTCCGAGAAGCTGCATCCTTTAATAGCTGTGTTTCAAACTGTTAATAGTGTTTCTGAAACTGTGTTCCTCAGAGCACTCGTGCCCCCGTAAAAGATTGATAGTGATCCCATGGATCCAGGGATCCATGACCAACTAAGTTTGGGAAACACTAATATACATGGGTATGTTAAGGGCTCTGAGAAGCCCTGCAGGAAAGGAATCAGTGTTTTGTAAACTTCTTTAATGAAAGAGCCTCTTTTCTGGTACTACCGCGCACAACCTGAGGGACCGTGGGGCTCCTTGGAACACAGCCAAGGAGGCCAGCCTGGCAGTGATGACCCTGGGTGGATCTTTCTCTCCAGGACCCTGGGTGGGATGGGCCTCGATTTTGGAGATCTCTAGGGGACAGAGGAGCAAAAGCCTTCCCGCTGCTCCATTGCTCTGTTACTCTAGGGCAGGGGACCAGAGCATGTCTCCGGCAGAGTAGGGAATAGGGTCTTCTGGGGAGGGAACCTCCCTGGGGAGCCCCTCACCACCACTTGGGTTCCCTTCCAATGTCCTCCCTTGCTTCTCCCACCCCTGGCTCCTGCTGACCCCTTGAGCTGGCTTAGGGCTTGGGCATTGGACCCTGACTGAGTACAGAATCCCTTGTGAGACGTTTCCAAGGCACACTCTGGCAGAGACTGTCCACACCAGGGAGGCCCAAGGGGGCCCTGCCCACCCTCAGGCCCGGGGCGCTGTCTCCTCCTGGCCTGAGTAGACATCTCAGTTCTGCTTCCTCTTTTTCTTCTTTGTCCCCCAGCCTGAGGCTGAGAACCAAGGTTGAGGTCAAATGCTGGGGCTGGCTGGAGGGAGAAGCAGGTCCCCCGAGAACATGTTTCCTCTATCCTCAGGGGCTGTGCCTCCTGACGGTGCCCCCTCTCCCAGCAGGGCCCTCACTTTGGCCTTGAGCAGTGGCATGGCCTAAGCACACGTCATGCCCACCCCTGACACACCCCCCAAACCCCTTGCTGTTCATGCCTTCCTGAGGGCTCAGACATGACTCCTTTCTGGTATGTTGCTTTGGCCTGGGGGTTGCCCTCCTCTCCCTGTGCTCCAGTTCTGCTCTTGGGGAGGTTCCCAGGAACCCGACAAGCTGGTGGAACCCCTGGCCTTCGACTCCCGGATTTTCCAGGCCATGCCTCCTGCCGAGGCTTCTGCTGCCCACCCCCAAGGGAGATCCCCACCTTCTCTGGGCTTCTAGCATGCCTGCTTCTTCTGTAGGACATGTCACGGGGCAGGAGGGGATAGGGAGGCGGGCACGCGGTCCCCTCCAGACCCAGCAGCTCCACTTTGGAAAGGGACAGGGATAGGCCAAGTACACACCAAGGGCAGAGGCCGGCTCTGCCCTGGCCCCTGCTGACCCTGCTCACACCCTTTTCTGGGCTGACCCATCTACCACTTTTGCAGTGAGCAGAGGGTGCCTTCAGTTCAGCTGACACTGGGACAGTCTCCTGTGAAGGCTGTATCCCAGCCTTTCCTGAGGCAGGGAGAGAGCAGAGGAGGCCAGGGGGACCTGGGGCCAGTGGGAGGGTGAGAGACCAGCCAGGAGAGGGGCCTGTCCCCTAAGGGGCTCCCTGAAGTAGATGGAAGGGCCGGGAATTTTGAGTCTTATTGCTCAGCGTTTGCAGCCAGCCTTCCAGTTTGACAGGCAGGGAGACCGAGGCCAGAAAAGGGGACACCTAGCGGGTGGGCAGCAGGGTCTGATCTACCTTCCAGTCATTTCCAGCCAGAAAGCAGCACGCCCTGTCCTCCTCCCCGTCCCCATACCATCACCATCCCACCCCAGGCTGCGTCCTGGTCCCTCTTCCCCCCACCACCTCCTCTCTCACCATCTTTCTCTCTCCCACCAGCTTCCGGGGTGCAAGGCTCCAGCCTGCCCGCCTGCAGCTCGCCTCCTTTCACAGACCTTTCCCACCCTGGAGCGCGCGCGCACGCGTGTATGTGTGTGTGTTGGGGGGGATGCGTGTGGGCGTGTGGGCGTGTGGGCGAGTGCGCGGGCCACCTGCCTCTCTTTCTCCTGCAGGCGCCAACCCCGGCCCACCCCGCCCTCAGTGCCCTCCGGGGGCCCAGCCCCTCTGCCCACATGGGACTTGGGCGGTTCTTGTTTCTTCTTGTATCTCCCTGTTTTCTCCCCTCTCTCTCTGCCCCTCCAGTGATCTAGACAGAGACTTTTGGAATAACAATGAGAGCACAGTGCAACAGAAATGGAGCTCCTACCCTCCCAAGGAGTTTATTCTAAACATTTCACCCTACGCCCCTTATGGCGACCCACGACTGTCCCTCAAGTGAGTGACTTTACCTGGTTTGATCATATGTACCCAGTACCCTCGCACG
>SJYA01003157.1:247654-275840 GCA_006410615.1 Neotragus moschatus | reverse complement strand
GTGTGGCCTGCCCTCTCCCCCACCGCCACCCCCGGTTGCCCCTCTGGCCCGGCTGCCCCATGGTACGTCCAGTGGCACGCTCCTGGCGAGCGCCAAAGTGGCCGCCGCGGCAGGGCTGGCGGTGGAGCGGGAAGGCCGGCTGGGGGAGAAGCCGGCAGCGGCGCCACCACCCGGAGAGGACGCCTTGAGAAGCGGCGGGGCTGCCCCCAGCGAGCCGGGCAGCGGTGGCAAGGCGGCGGGGAGAGGCCGCTGGCGGACGGTGCAGAGCCACCTGGCCGCCGGGAAGCTCAACTTGTCCAAGTGAGTGATGGCCCCACGGCCGCCGGAGCCGTGAGCTCAGGCCTGCCCTCTCACACCCCGCCCCCCGCCAGTGTGGACAGTGGGACCCCTGGCATGCCCGCTGCTGCCCCCAGAGGTGCCGTCCTCGGCCCCTGGCTCATCCCATCCCTTCACAAAACTCTCATCGCCCTTGCCACCCGGCACGACTGACTCAGCCGTGTACCGTGCATCTCAGCCTCCCGTTGCCACCCCCATCCGTTTCTCTCTTTGCCAGTGACCAGGTCATTTCATTTTCTGCCCCTAGGGCAGCTTCATTTCAGTACTTGGGTCATCCCATCCTCTTTGACTGGCTGCCCCATCTCGACCTCCATGGGCACCAGGCCACAGCTGTTAGCCACTGGACCAGCCATCCCTGGGGAGTTGGCCCAGCCTCAGCCTGCTTTCTGCCACTCATCTGCCACCGGGCCTTCCCTCTTACAACCAGCACAAAGCTCTAGACCCAGAGGTCGAGCCATTTCATCTTGACCATCAGGTGACTCCATTGGCTTGTCCCAGTCTTGCTTGTATCATGACACCATCTGTTCCTTGGGCCCGCTGTGAGCTGCTAGGAGGTCCCATTGGCTCATCCCCATTGACCGTCCTGGTCTTGGTCAGTGACCTGTCCCACTCTCAGCTATTGGGACTGGATGTTCCTGGAGGTTGGGTTGTTGAGCCCCCAGCTAACTTTTCTGAGGAAGGTGGTCTGAATGTCAGACAGAAGAGCCATTTCCCTTTTAATAACTTCTGAGCTGGCCAAACAGTCAGTCCAGTCCCTCCCTGGGAGCAACAGGCATAGGGTGAGCCTCTATTCTCTGCAGATATTAAGTTCCTTCCTCCCCCCATGGAGCAGCCTTATTCTCATCTTGGCTCTTAGAACCTTCCACTTCCCCACAGCTAAGCCTCCCAAGCTCTAAATCCTTTGAACTATGACNCCAAACAGTCAGTCCAGTCCCTCCCTGGGAGCAACAGGCATAGGGTGAGCCTCTATTCTCTGCAGATATTAAGTTCCTTCCTCCCCCCATGGAGCAGCCTTATTCTCATCTTGGCTCTTAGAACCTTCCACTTCCCCACAGCTAAGCCTCCCAAGCTCTAAATCCTTTGAACTATGACTGTTCTCACCTACTGGGACGTAGGTTCCATTTTCGGCTTTTAGAACTGCCTTGTTCCCAGCGAATGCAGGAGCCTCTCACTTAGAAGGCCAACAGCCCTGACCCCTTCTTGGTGGCCGGGCCGGTTCTCTTCAGCAAACCTGTGGTTCCCGCCAATGGGACCACTGAGGACCCCCACACTGAGACCTCGTTTGCTCTTCGGCCTGAAGGAGCACCAGCCAATGTGCCCCCTGACGTGGAGCCTCAGGAAGGCCCCAGAGGGAAGCCCCACCGTCCTTCAGACAGCCAGGCCCAGCGCCCCACCCTCACTGAGTTACTCCGGCCACAGACCCTCGGCTGGAGACCTCCATGCCCTCCGCTGGCTCCAAGCCTGGAGGAACCGATTTTAGTTTCCCTGTGCCTGAGAGGTTGTAAATTGGACTAATTCTGGATGTGATAGAAAAACCAAAATGAGGTCAGAGAGGAGGGGGAGGAGTTGGCCGCCCCGGTGCTGGCCTCCCTGCTCCTCAGCCTGCTCCCGGGGAGTGTGGGCCCACCCGGCCAGCCAGGCCAGGGCCTGCCCCTGGGGGTTGCCCCGATGCCAGGCCTGAGCCAGGCAAGGCTGCCGCCCCTGCCAAGACCCCAGCTGAAGCCGTATTTTGCTTCTCTCTTTCTTCCTTCCTTTCTGTCCTTTCTTTCTCTCTCTCTCTTCTTTGCTTTCTTACTTTCTCTCTTTATTCTTCTCTGACTTTCTGTCCCTCTTTTGCTCTCCTTCTTCTCGCCTTCTTTCTCTCAGCCCACAGGGGCAGCCTAACTGTTGTCCTTTTGGTTCCCAGGGTGGGCTCAAGGGGTGAGCCAGGCTGTCTGGTCATGGTGAACGTGGCTCCAGGGGCCCTGGGGCCTCCCTAGGGCAGCTCGGGCGGAGGAGCGGGGTGTCCCATCTGCTCTGTGGCCCCAGACCAGGAGGTGGCAAGCTATCTCTCTAAGAGATCTGATAGGCAATAGGCTTTGCAAGTCAGGTACTCAGCCCCAAAGCCGCCGTAGGCAACATGTAAATGAGTGCCAGTGATTGCATTCCAATAAAACTTTATTTACGAAAACAAGTGGCGAACCATATTTGGCCCACAGGCCGTAATTTGCCAATCCCTGCCCTGGATGACTGGATGGAAGATGGAGGGAAGGGACAGAAGACGAGGACAGTGGGCCGGCCCCCTGTGGCTCTGGCCCTGCTGGCCAGGAGACAAGCAGAAAGATTACCAGAGGAGGCCAGTGGTCTCTGAGACCTCCTTCTGAAGCCTCCATTTCCTGAGACATCTGTAGCTTCCCCTGGCAAGGGAGCAAGGACTAGTAGCTACTTCCCTGGGCCTGACCTCTTTAGGTTCCCATGGCAACCCTGTGATGGAGGCAGCTCGGAATTTCTACCCCATTTTACAGATGAGCAAACTGAGAGGTCGCCTCCTTTCCCCAAAGTCCCTCAGTGAGGAAGCGGCATAG
Source organism: Neotragus moschatus (assembly GCA_006410615.1). Taxonomy (NCBI): domain Eukaryota; kingdom Metazoa; phylum Chordata; class Mammalia; order Artiodactyla; family Bovidae; genus Neotragus; species Neotragus moschatus. Next base: position 272,940 of record SJYA01003157.1, on the reverse strand, counting down.
ACGGGGCCTGAACCCTGGGTCTCTCTGACCCCAGACTGCCTCTGATGAGCCACGTCCTGTTCCCAGCGTGTTTCAGAGATGCTGGTGGCCCGTGAGGCAGGCGCCCTGTTGCAGGTGCATAGAGCTCAGGATAATTACCCTGTTCTTTGTCAGAACTTGGGTAATCCGAGTTCTGCCAAGCAGCCGGGCAAGTGGTTTCCTGAGTCCCCTCCTCCAACTGGGAGTCATTCCCAAGATACTGGGAAAGGAAACTAAGCCTCGGAAACAAGGAACCCCAGAAGGGTCCCCATGCCAGAGCCCGAACCCTGAGGGAGCACCGGCCAGAGGGCAGAGGTCCTGGAGGCCCGGGACACGCCCCAGCCTCTGAGGACAAAGCAGGACAACTATTGGCTGCTCCTGACTCACCACACGTTACTAGGCCAGCTCCACGCTGGCCTGGATTTCCTGGCATCTCCAAAGGCCTGTAGCACTTAGAGCACAGAGGCGGACTTTCTTAGGGTCCCCCGTGAGATGGTGGGAGGGGGTGGCCCAGCTCCCTCAACCCCCTCCCGCTCCAGCAGGACAGGCAGCCACAGGGCCCTGGGACCCACCTTCACTAGGCGGCCAGCGGCACAGCTCCGCGGCCCGCTCAGACCAGCACAGAGGCCGGCTCAGACAGGAGGTATCGGGCACTAGCTGAGCCAGGGCCAGGGTGGGGGGCTGGGCGGGCCACCCTGAGGGCCTCTGGGTGGGCGCGGGGCCTGGCGACGGCCTCCTGGGTGAGCTGGTGGTGGCGACGGCAGCAGTGACAGCCCGGATGGAGGCCTGGCGAGGTATTCCGGCAGAGCGCGCCCGGCACTGGGGCCTCCTCGTCCTGGCCCTAGGCGTCTTTCTCCTACACTGTGATCCCTTCACCTGCTTCTCCTTTCTCTCCTCTCCTCCACCCGCCCCAAGTTTCGAGGACTCCACCCTGTCCACGGCCACTACCCTTGAATCTATCCCCAGCTCCACGGGAGAGCCGAAATGCCAGCGACCCCGCACCCTGACGCGGCAGCAGAGCCTGCAGCAGCCGCTGAGCCAGCACCAGCGGGGCCGGCAGCCCAGCCAGCCCACCACCAGCCAGAGCCTGGGCCAGCTGCAGGCCCATGCGGCCTCGGTGCCCGGCCCCAACCCCCGGGCCCACGGCCGGGGCCAGGCACGGCAGGGCTCCTCGGCCGGCTCCAAGTACCGGCCGGCCGGCGGCCGCAGCCGCTCCAACCCGGGCAGCTGGGACCACGTGGTGGGGCAGATTCGAAACCGAGGCTTGGACATGAAATCCTTCCTGTAAGTGCCCTGCTTGAGCGGCCCGGCCCCCACCTCCCTGACCCAGCCTCTTTTCCCACCCTGTCTCCTTTGGAGCGGCTGGCTCTGAACCACGCTTAGCCCTCCGTCTCCGAGGCAAGGTGCCCGGCAGACTCAGACACCCTCTCCCCAGCCTCTTGTGGCTTGTCCCTGAAGCTGCCCCCTTCCCATGGAAGGACTTGTATCTGAGCCAGCCCCTGAGGACCCCAGCCGCCTCCCCCGATGCCCCTCAAAGCCATTGGAGACATTAGGGGATGCTACTGAGGTCCCCAGATCTGTCTCTCCCCTCTGGCCAGGCCCCGCTCTCCTGGCCTCCCTGTCACCTCTCTCCTCCTCTCCTAAACCTGGTCTCCTTCACTCCGGTGCCCAGGCCTGTCCTCCTCCTGTCCCTGTAACCCGACTCTGCTCACCTTCCGGTCCTGCACTTCTCCCTCCCTCCCTGCCACTTCCCCTGTCCCTGCCTGGGGCCCTGTCCTCTGTCCCTCCGATGACCTTCCATAGCCACCTGCCCTCCACTTCCCTCCTTGGCTCCCACCATGACCCGCTCATTCCCTGAGGACAAACCTCAAAACGTTCCCCCAAAGCTTTAGAAAACGTCTCTGAATCAGAGGCTTTTTCGAAGTGCACAGGTCAGAGAGGTAACAACATCCGGGTGGTGTCGGCCTTAACCATTCCCCTCCGCTGGGTGTGTCCCTCACCCACCCCCCGCCGTGTGCCCGCTTGCCCCTCCCGCACTGGCAGGGCCCCACCCAGGGTGCCCTCTGCCCAGTGTCCCTCTGGGCATCTACACTCACTCTCCGAGCCCGGGGCCGGCCTGGGCTTCAGTCCCTGACATCACGTCCTTCCTCTGGCCTAACGTGACCTTCCTTCCAGGCTCTGGGGAGTATTCTCAACACTCAGGTCTTTCCTGGGAGCACTTTTCCTGGAGCAGGAGACCAGCACGCTAAGCCTGGGAGAGGAGAAAGGGAGGAGGAAGGGGAAGGCTGAGGGGAAGGCCTGGCTCACTGGCAAAATGTGCGGATTCTAAGCATCCTTCAGAGCTCGTGCCTCCGGCTGAGACCCCAGCCCGAAGGGCGGTCAGGAGTGCTACCCCTGGGAGGGGCAGCCCAGCAGAAGACACCCCTCTGCACCAGCTTCCCATACCCTTGGCCCCGGCCAGGCAGGAACATGCCATGCCGCCTGTGACTGTACTTGGCCAAACTGGGCAGCGCATCTGCTGGGGCTTTTCCCCACCCAAGGACCATCAGGAATTCGGCTGGACGCTGGCCTGAGACAAGAGAGCCGGCAGAGCCTGCTGGCCTGCAGACGGGCGGTTTGTCCTGGGAAGGGTGCTGTGGCACCGGCGTGGACTGGAAGCGTGAGGGGAACTGGGTCCACCATGGCTCGAGCAGATCGGAGAGCCGGCGGGAACCCTGCGCCCCTCTGCTGCCCCCAACTGCAGGCGGCCACCCGCACAGCCATCGCCCTGCCTCCCATTCTGTAGCTGTCACGTGGGCGCGGGGGCCATGCCCAGGCTCCAGGAGGAAAGCAGCCAGCCTCAGAGAGGCCTCTGGCACCCCCTCCCCTGCCCACCCCTCTCTAGCTGGCTAGGATTCGATGGGCATCACTCTCATGCCAGCATTAGCACTTCGGCCCACTGCGGTGTTTGCGCCCCTCACCGGCCGGCCAGCCCCAGAGCTCACCCCAGTCCCCCACCTCCTCCACTTGTAGTCCCTCACAGCAGGGGTCTGCAAACTTTTTCTCTAAAGGACCAGATTTATAAATAATTTAGGCTCTGAGGGACACGTGGTCTCGATCACATTTAAAAATATATATATTTTTAAAACGTACGAACCATTCTTAGCTTGTGGGCTGCACAAAACAGGCCACCAGCTGCAGCTTGCCAGCCCCTGACCCCTCTCACAGTTCAGCTGGCATGCTTCTGACATCCCTCTCTCACCACAAATGCTGGGGGCCCACACAGAGTCAGGGTGAGAAGGCTAACCAGGACCCCCAAATCCCACTCCCTCTTGCAGGGAGAAGGCATTCCTCCTGCTTCCAGCATGTGGGCATCCCCCCTCAACACCGCCAGCCTCTCCCCTTCCTGTCGCCCTTCACTCATGCCTCTGCGGCCTGCGATGCCATGGAGAATGACAAATCAGGAACTTGTGCAGAGCAGCCGTTTTGTTTTTAAGAAGAGCAAAAGGAGTATCTGAAAAATGCATTAACCAGGGAAAAACATGTTGTTTTCGTTGGGTTTGACTTCCCCCAGCACAACCAGCTTCCAGGCAGTCAAATGGAATTTTACCAACTGTGAAACAGTACCGGTGGGCAGGGAACAAAGGAAAAACGAGGATTCGTCCTGAGGAAAGGGCGCATTCTTTCGGAAAGTTAGATGCCCGTGCAGGTGTCAGCCTGGAGCAGCTGTGCCCAGGACGAAGATACAGACAAGTCAGCATCCACCGGCTCCGGACCCCACGGCCTTCCCCCGTTTTCTGAGACCCCCGCCCCTTCCCCTCTGTCGTCATTTCTCACTCGCCTTTGTGACGACCTCTCCAGGAACTCTCCAGGGAGACGAACCTCTTCATGCTCTTGGATGGTGGTTGAAGCGGGAGACCTCCTGGCCCAGGAGTCCCACCCTCTGGGACGTCCCATCAGGCTGCCCATCTTTCCCTTGGTGGCATGCCTGCCGCTTCTGAGAATCACTCTCCTGTGTTCAGTTGAGAAACCCAAGCTGGGGGGGCTCAGCCAAGCACCCAGAAAACACCCACAAACTGCGATGGCCTAGAGGGGCACTTTTCACCCCTGGAAAGGGCAGGCAGCCCCACAACTGCCCAGCGGTTCTCTGAGAGAAGCTGGCCTGGAAGACGTCACCCCTTGACCTCTGGCCCCACACTGCTGCCCACGTGATGATTCCTGGGCCATTTGAACCGAGACTTCCTTACGGCAGGATTTCTCCAGACCACGCTGACTGTGGACACAGGTCCCTCGAGTCCTGCCAGGGCCTTGACAGACCTTGCCAGCTTCTTGCACTTTCTGTCTCTCTCTGTCTCTTTTTGCCCCTTGGCACCTTCTGGACTGATTCTCCAAGGGAACGCCCCTGAACTGGACCCCAAAGCCTTGGTGGCTATTCCCCAGATCTCCAGGAAGAGGGACCCAGGAGAAGGCACAGGATGGCCAGTCCACCATGTGCCAGAAGAGTCTAACGTTCTCCTCCAATGGGCCGAGTCTCTAAGGACCTGGGAGGGAGCCCCCCAGACCTGCCTCCTGGCGACCAGGACCCAGGGATGTCTTGATGAGGGACTTCACTGGAGGCAGCGCCCTCTGGGTTTCCAAGCTTTCTAAGAACTTCCTGTCTGGAAGCCCAAACCCCTGCCCGCAGGGTCCCCAAGCAAGATGGCAGCAGAGGGCCTCCCCCCACCTTCTCCCAGGGGCCCAGGTGGTCTGAGTAGCCTCTGGCCTTTGTTCAGCCAGAGATGAATGAGCCTTGGATATGGCCCTTGTCCCCGGGCCTGGACTCCACTCCTCCTAGCCTTCCCCGCCGGTTTTCTTGGGGCATCCCAGCCACATGCCTCTGCCCAGCCCCTCCCTGGTGGCGAGCTGGGTCTCAGGCTGCAGACACCTCCACTCCATTCCCCTCCCTTCCCCCCGCCCGCCTTCTCCCCTCCTCTGCTCTACAGCTGTTGACAGTGCTGAAGTCTGGTTTCTCTTCTGCAGGCCCAGTTTCTTACGCTGTTTTCTTCTCTCTTTGTCTCTGTCTCTGTCTCTCTCTCCTCCCCCTCCCTGCACCCTCCTGCCGCCCCTCGGGGCCTCCTCCTCCTCTCCCCCGGCTGGTGGGCTGCCCACCCCGCCCCCCCGGGCAGGGAAGGCCGGATGGTGGTGCTATCCTTGGTCTTAGGGCTTTCGGAACAGGATGACTTTGCCAATATCCCTGACCTGCAAAACCCAGGAACCCAGCAGAACCAGAACGCTCAGGGTGACAAGAGGTACGAGGACAGGCCAGGGCCTGCGGCGGCCGCGGCAGAGAAGGAGGCGTGGAGAGGCCGCAGCCTCGACCCCCGGCTGCTGGACGAGGCAGCGGCACCTTCTGTGGACGCTGGAGCGGGAGGACGGCCCCTCCCCAGCCGGCGCCCTCACACCTGCCATGCTGGTGGTGTCCCTTGGGCCTGAGGCCAGTGTGGCTGTCCTGGGACCATTCTGGATCAAGCCTGCTCCCCGGGCCTGCCTGCCCTCGCCCGGAGCAAGCCAGCCTTTCGGCCCCATCTTCCTGCTTGGCTCCCCTCTGCTGTTCCCTCATCTTTCATTTCTGTCCCACCCAACCCAGAAATCCCAGTTTCTCCGGTGGTTGGTGGGCGGCCGGGATGTTAGGGAGGGGGCGTCAGCCTGTGTTCCCTCATCCCCGCCACCTCAACCTCCCTTTTGCCTGGAGGTCCCCCTGGGGTGATGGTCACACACACACACATACACACACCACCCCTGCAGAGATGTGACCCGGCTGCTCAGGGCTGATGGAAGAGGAGGCCCTGGCAGGGAAGGTCTGGAGCCTAAGAAAGGCCAGGGATCAGAAAGAACCAGAAAGGCAGCCTTCCCTGAGCCTGAGGTACCAGGAGGAGGGAACAGGAGTGGGTGGGGGGGTGAGAGCAGGTGGCAGGGGCTGGTTGGGCCCTCTTTCACTGGAAGCCCTGCAGTTGGCCTTCAGGAGTAGCCTGGGTGGCCCCAGCATGGGCTGAGCAGAGGGCTGGGCATTTAACCATCCGTCACCCTGGTCATCAGGAGCGAAAAGAAGCATCATCTGATGCCCCCATCTAAAGGAGGGAGCGGAGCACTCTTATGGGGAAGGGGACGGGCAAAGGTCAAGGAGCCCAGGTTTCAGGCAGCATCACTAAGGCGGGATGACCCTGAACCTGGTTTGGCCGCCGCCCCCCACCTTGCCTTGGGCTGGGTCAGGTACATACCTATAATCGCGGGAGGAGGACCCATCCCNGGAGCGGAGCACTCTTATGGGGAAGGGGACGGGCAAAGGTCAAGGAGCCCAGGTTTCAGGCAGCATCACTAAGGCGGGATGACCCTGAACCTGGTTTGGCCGCCGCCCCCCACCTTGCCTTGGGCTGGGTCAGGTACATACCTATAATCGCGGGAGGAGGACCCATCCCCTTGATCGGGTTGTACTTTTCATCAGACCAAAGGCCTACAGGAGAGTTGTGTGGCCTGGCAGCCAGGCCACCTCCTTCTAGCTCTGGTTTTGAGACGTTGGGCAAGTCACAGCCCTTCTCTGGGCCTCTGCATCCTTGTCTGTCAAGTGAGGGATTGGACAGGGTGACCCCTTCCAGCTCAGACATGGTAAGCCTCTAGCGAGGGAGCAGCCCTTCGGGTTGAGGCATGGGTCAGAGCCCTTCCTCCAGGCAGGGACCCTGACCCTCACTCACTAAGAGCCCGGAAGGTGCAGGAGGGACTGTCCCAGGCNTGCATCCTCGTCTGTCAAGTGAGGGATTGGACAGGGTGACCCCTTCCAGCTCAGACATGCTAAGCCTCTAACGAGGGAGCAGCCCTTCGGGTTGAGGCATGGGTCAGAGCCTGTCCTCCAGGCAGGGACCCTGACCCTCACTCACTAAGAGCCCGGAAGGTGCAGGAGGGACTGTCCCAGGCTGCCACCAGGGGCCTGTGCGGGAGGGGAGGACAGGCCCGGTTAGTAGACTTGCCTGTCTCTGCAGTGGCTTCCGGAAACCCAACTCTCCTATGTTCTTCCCATCCCAAGTTCACAGCTGCACGTCTGGTGGGCAAAGCCGCAAGTGACCAGAGAGTGGGAGGGGAGCATGGGACCAGCGCTTCCGCTCACGGGCACAAATGGTGTCACACCCTGAGCCCAGGTCCTGGGATGCAGGAGGAGCCGAGTCTGCCACCTCCAGGCCACTGGAACCACCGGAGTCCTGGCCTCCCGCAGGCCAGCCAGAGGGCGGTGGGGGAGAGGGATAGGGGCCGCAGGAGCTGGAGCCCTCTGAAAGCCTTGCTGAGAACCCAAGCTCCTGGCCGACAAAGGTGTGAAGCGTGAGGGAGCAGATGCAGGCTGGAAACGAGATTTCACATCACCCATGTGTTAATTAACTGGCTCCATTTTCGCCCACCGCCTATTGTTACCTCCTTGCCACTCAGGTCTCACTCCATATTTTAACACACTCATCCCTTCTGATCACTGCGTCAGTCGTCCCCTGCCTTTCTGGGAAAGGTGGGTGTGGAGGTGGGGGCCCTGTGCCCTCGCCCCCACCCAGCCTGACTTTCTGAGTGGTCCCAGGCCATTCCCACCCAGTCACGCCTACTCCATCCCGGAAGCTCATTTCTCATGGCTGTTGGGGTGTTTCTTGGGCAATGGGCCACTGCTAGGGTGCTTCCTGCCCGGCACTCTCCCCTCCCCCAAGCTTGGCATTGGCATCACCCTCCGGGCACAGGCACTTCAGGGTCCACCCCTCTGGGCTCCTAGCTGCATGGACCTTGTAATGGTGAGCTTGGGTCAGCTGTTCCCTTCCTCCTCAGCTTCTGCCTCCACGTCCAGGGTTCGCCCTCCAGTCCCAATGCCCTCTTCTCCACCCAGCTGACCCCTTGGCCGGGTGTCTCCAAGGTAGCAGATGGGTGACCCTCGGCTGTTGTTGGGGAGAGCATCCCGTCCCCCAGGTCTGTTAGCCACAGGTTCCTGGGAGACAAGAGCCCTAGGAGGAGGCGTGGCCACTCCAGGTCCCAAGCAAGGTGCATTTAGCAAGTCACTGCCCCCCACTCCCACAGTTCTTGGTGGCCCTGAAGCCCCACCCATCCAGGACCCCCCCAGACCCCTAGGCCTCAGCGCTGGAGCCCCAAGAAATGCAGACGGCTCCTGGGCCCAAGAGGGGGAGGGAAGGAGGCCATAGCTGCCCCTGGCTCCCACGCCCTGCTCACCTGGCCCACCTCACCCGCTGCCCTGCACCCACGCATGCCTCATGCCCTGTCCATCCCTCTCACCATCGCTCCTCGGGATCCAAATGGTTTCCACCATGGCCCCACCCCCCCCCCAGAGTGGGGTGGGGGACAGGGCGGGACCTGGCCACCCCATTGCTGCCCCCGGCCCCGCCCGAAGCCACCATGCTTCCTCCTTCCCGGTGTGTGTCCCCGCCTCCTCTCTGCCTCTCCTCTCGGCCGCCTCGCTCCTTGTCCCCTTGTCCACCCTGCAGCCTCTTCACTCATGTCTGACTAACCTTTCTCGGCTTCTCTCCCAACCTCCCTGTCTCCTTCCTCCCGTCTGCTCCTCACAGGGATGGCCCTGGGCCAGGCCGGGCCCCTCCGCCTCTCCCTCTGCCTCTGTGCCCCGTCTCTCTGTCTCTCTCTGTCCTGTGACCTCCGACAGCTTCAGTGGCACTGACCATCTTTTCCCCAGGCTGCTTGGCAGCTGTGCTGATGCTGTGGTGTGGCCAGAATAACTCCGACTTTCTCATACCTTCAGCAGTCAATCTCGGCTCTCTCCTCCTCTCCCGCTATTTTTAACCTGACTTTACCTCTCCNGACAGCTTCAGTGGCACTGACCATCTTTTCCCCAGGCTGCTTGGCAGCTGTGCTGATGCTGTGGTGTGGCCAGAATAACTCCGACTTTCTCATACCTTCAGCAGTCAATCTCGGCTCTCTCCTCCTCTCCCGCTATTTTTAACCTGACTTTACCTCTCCAGCTATTTCAGTCTCCTCTTCCTCCCCGTGCCTGTCTGCGTGAGCACGTGCCCGTGTGTGTGTGTGTGTGTCTGTGTGACGCGTGCATGCGTGCGTGTGCTCTGCTGTGGCCCCGCCTCTGGGAGGGTCCCCTGTGTGTCCCGGCTCGGGTGGGGCGTTTTCCGTGTTGTCTGGACAAGGCCGGGTTCTCACAGCAGGTGCACCGTGCGTCTGATTCTCGTGGCGTCTGTCCCCGAAACTGCTCCCTGCTTTTTCTGTTTCAGCGTGTCCCAGTTCACACGCACCCCTTGGCATGCCCGGGCCTCCCCGAATGTGTGTCCTCTCGGAATCTAAGTGTGCACAGCGCTGCGTGCACGCCATCTTGCTACTCTGGTCGATCCACTTGGTTGCCCATGCCATTCCTCTCCGTTGCCTGGGCGTCTGTCGTGCTTGTGTGCACTCGTGTGTGTTACGTGTGTGTGTGTGTGTGTGTTCACACACCCTGCTGTTGGGTCCTGGTGTCTCCCCTTCAGGGCCCGGCATACTCCATGCATGTCCTGTCTGCCTGTCGTAGCCAACCGTGGGTGCTGCTGGCTGGTCCATTCCGAGGGCCGTGGCTTGTGTCCAGCCTGTGTGTGCCTCCGAGTCTATGGCTCCGGTAGCCTCGAAGCTGTTCTACCGTAGCCCGTCATGAGCCCCATGCTCCCCACCACATGGTCCCTTCCTCACTGCCTGCCCCCACCTCTCTTCCTCATGGGACATTCCAGCCTGGTCCCCGGGAAGGCTTCCTGAATCCCTGCTAGGCAGAAAGTGGCTCACCACCCAGCTGCTGGGCCAGAGAGCCCAGCTTCCCGGGGGGTCCATGCAGAGCCAGGGTGTAGATAGGGGCCTGGAGTGGAACCGTCAGAGCCGGGGGCTTTTCAGTGGGACCCTGTCTTCCTCTGACCCCGGGTGAGAGCCTTATCAAAGTGCAGTCCTCAGAGTGGGAGGAGGGTGGAGATTGGGAAGCAAAGCGATATAGAGTTGCCCCGTCCAGTACGTGGCCATTTAAATCTAAATTATGTCAATCAAAAGAAAAAATTCAGTTCTCAGTTGTACTGGCCAGATTTCTAGTGGACAGGGCTGCGTGGACACTGGTCCCAAACTCACCTGGTCAGTCTCTTGTCTAAAGGGCACCTGTATTCCTGCTGAGCCTGAACAAACAGGTGGGGCCTCCAAGACACAGGCGCTCTGGGCGTGTTTGCCAAGGGAAATGACGCAGACAGGGGAGCTGGACATGCCGTCTGGGGAGCCTCCCTCCTGGGCTGGGGCCAGCAGGGGTGGAGGGAGCCTCTACGGAGGGCGGGTGCTCAGAGAGCACCATGTGAGCAGGGGCTGCAGGGTGGGGTGCTTTCTAGGGGACAGGAGAAGTGGGAACACGGGCCAAAAAGCACCTGCCAGGGGATGTCCAGCCAGATCACGCAGGGGCAGAGGCGAGGGGGAGGGCTCCTGCTGGCCCATAGGAGGTGGCAGCCGCTTGGGTACCAGAAGGTCCTGCCGCCTCCCAGGCCGGCAGTGCCCAGCCCAGCCCACCTCCGAGTCCACACTCATTCAGATCCCTTCCTGCCCCCAGGTTGCCTGCAGGAGGGAAGGCGGTGAACACAGCCCCAGTGCCCGGCCAGACGCCCCATGATGAGTCTGACCGCCGGACCGAACCTCGTTCCTCCGTCTCAGACCTCGTCAACTCCCTCACCAGTGAGATGCTCATGGTGAGAAGGGAAGGAGGCCCGGGGCAGGGGGCAGGGGGTGTGGAGCGTGGGGGTCAGTCATGCAGGAGAATGACACTGGTGGCCAAGTGAGCCTGCCCTGCGTCCTTTTCCAGCTCTCTCACCCCAGCAGCCTCTCTGTGCTTCAGTTTCCTCATCTGTCAAGACAAACTAAGAATTCCCATCCTCCTCCTGTCTCTGGATGGAGCCAGGGCCTTAGAAAATCTGATACAAGATCCTAGGAGGAAAGGCTTGTGGACCAAAGACTTGGGGCGGAAGGGGTCCTCTCTCTTGGAGGGACCGCCCACTGAGTGGACGTGTCAGGTAGCACTCCAGGACCCCGTTGCTGGGGGTCAGCTGAGGCCCAAAGAGAACAGGAGAGCAGAACCCCTCTGGTCCTAGTCCTTCTGAGTGGACCCCAACCCCTCTGGGATCCCGGCCCTGTGGATCTGGGGTGTTTTCTCTAGGGGAAAGGTTGTGGCTTCACGTGGCACCCCCTGGTGGCAGCAGTGAGTCACAGCCCTTTGCCCCACCTGCACTTTCCAAAGGGCTCCTTGGAGGGCCCAAGGCCCCCGGGCGAGCCCCCTGTGACTGGGCAGCCACAGAGGTCAGGCTGGAGTCAGTCAAAGTCTTGGCAGCCCAGAAGTCCCAGGAAGGCTTGGCGAGGACCTGAGGGTAGGAACCCAGTGCCTGCTAGATTCCTAGTGGGGATAAACCATTTCACATCCCTGGGCCTGGCTCTGCACCCTCCTCCCCTTAGTGCCTCCCTGTCTTCTATATCCCTCCTGTAGAGAAGGAAGGGGGCTTGGTGGGCTCCCAGGCCCTTGCTAGACCTGACATCATTCAATTCAGTGCTCCCTTGCCCTCCGCTCTGACATCACACCCCCCGCCTTCCCATAGGCCCCCGGAGCCCCAGGCCCCACCCTCCTGCCATTTAGGGTTCTGGCTGGCTCAAACCATCCCTCCACACTCCCTTTTTCTAGATTGTGGTAGGCACACACATCACTGGGAGATCTCATTAAAATGCAGATTCCCAGTCAGCAGGCCTGCTACTGGCCCAAGTCTGGATTTCTGTGGAATACAGACTAGAGTATCAGATTGTTCCACATTCCAGATGTGGGCTTCCTTTGGCCTCTCCCCTCTCCCCTTCTTCCTGCTCGCCCTGAGCCCTGCCTGCCTGGTCCTCCACCACCTTCCTGCCTGTCTTCCCCCACCCATGGAGATCAGCCCGGCCTTCCTCTCCTCTGGACGGGCCTTCGGCACAGTCCATCCTGCCTCCCTGCACAGCCTCTTAATTGGTTCCAGCTTCCCGGTAGCCACGTTCCCAGAAGGGACGGCCCTTTCCCAGCCAGCTCGCCTGCCCCTTGCTGCCTCCAGGGAGGGGCCGGCAGCCTCAGGCAGAAGAAGGGAGTGCAGGCCCCAGAGCCCTCTCACGTGCTCAGCGGATGCTCAGAGGTGGGCAGGCAGGGTCTAATTACCTAGCCTTAGGCCACAGCTGGGTCACTGGCATTAACAGTGATGATGAAGATGAATAGGGCAGAAGGAAACCAGGCCCCAGGCCGACCTCTAGGTCCCAGACTATCCGAAGCTCAGGGGTCAGGAAACAAGTCGAGCACCCAGTATAGCCTTTCAGACAAAGGGACTGAGGGGAGGGGGTCAGAGAGGAGGCCTAGCCATACCCCCACCTGGGTTACTCCTGCCTGCTTGCTTCTACCAAAGCTGGGGCTGAGGTAGCCCCTCCTCCAGCCCTTGGTGGGGAGGGCGGGGGTGGGGTGGCTTGGCTAGCTTGGTTCCCATGGAAACAGATCCAGGAGCTGCCCCAGCTGGTTAATTAGGGCTCAGGGCTGTGGTTTGGAAAGACTGGGAGTGGGCACAGAGCCACTGCCCACTTCTGAGGTGAAGTCCACTGGCCCGGGGTTAAGACTCTCAGCACCAGCCCACCCTGTTTGCGAACCAAGATCCAAATAACCAGATCAGGTGGGGCTGGGGCCACCTGCGCTCTGGTCACCAGGGTCTCCACCCCAATTTTAGAAGGCATGGGGCGGGGCAAGTGGTCCGGGAAGGGACTGCATGCCCCAGGCTCTCAGTCCATGGCCAGCAGTGGCAGGGGCCAGGCTGCAGAACAGGACCACAGCGGAGTCCCTTTAACCTTCCCTGGAACCCCATAACATAGGTCTGTCTCATGGTCCCACTCTATAGATGCAAAAACTGAGGTTCAGAGGGAGTGGGGCCAGTAGGAGGAGAAGGAAGGAGCTCCCAGGGAAAAGTGGACCTGAGTTGGAAAGCCAGATTCTCAGTAGGCGTGAATGGAGCATGCACAGGGCTGCCTGGATCCGGCCAAGAGGTGGGGCTCGGGGGACCCACTTCCTCTGTGAGAAGAACAGAGGAGGCAGCTCCGCCCTGCTCCCACCTCCAGGCAGGACCAGGGGTGTGGCTGGTGAAGCCCAGACACTGGACCTGAGTGCGAGAGTGAGGGCAGCTGGAAGGGCAGTCATGATGGCCAGGCACCGACCTGAGTTCGAATTCTGGCCCATCGCTTAGTCACAGGCTGCTTGAGGCAGTAATCTCTATGCCCCAAGCCAGACTAGAGCCCAGCAGTGTCTGCTTCGTCAGGAAGTTGGAGGGAGTAGCTGAGGGCAAACCGAACAGGGCGGGGCTCGTCCCAGGGTGGTGACTATTGGTGTGATCTGGGTGCCTCTCACCTGGGGCAGGGGAGTCCACACACTGGCTTGAGGGGGACGGTGGGAGAGTCTCAAAATTACTCTGGGATGTGGGCCTGCTTTGGTGGCAAGAGTGGACTTTCACGTCAGAGAGAGTCCATGCTGCTGTGCAATCTTGGACTTGTGACTTAACCTCTCTGAACCAGTCTCCTCAGCCAGAGAGTGGTCATAACTGCCTCTCCCGGCTGTTGTCAGGATTCAGCAAGAAGGTGTTGCAAGAGCCTTCTGCCGCGGTTGGTGCACATCATACGTATCCGTGTCACCTGTATTCGTTAGTAGTTCAGAGCCTAGGGCCGCCTCTCCAGGAGGAAGGAGGGGGCGCAGAAAAGTCTCCTGCAGGGGAAGGGGTAAAATCAAACCGGTTCCAGCAGTTTTGCCTTCAATGTGGTACCCTGGGCCCCACCCTGGCTCTTAATCACCTCAGGAGATTTTGCAGACAGGAATTATTGTTCAGTTACCGAGTTGTGTCCAATTCTTTTGCAACCCCATGGACTGTAGCCCACCAGGCTCCTCTGTCTATGGGATTCTCCAGGCAAGAACACTAGAGTGGGTTGCCATTTCCTTCTGCAGGGGATCTTCCTGAGCCAGGGATCGAACCTGGGTCTCCTGCACGGCCAGGCAGATTCTTTACCACTGAGCCACGTGGGAAGCCCATAGTACGGAATGCTTGGACCATGTGGATACCTGGGTCAGGGGTGGAATTTAGGATAGGACCCAGGGAAGGATGCAGGTGGCTGGGGAAGGACAGGATTCTAAAACCTAACCAGGTGTCCCCAGTGAGCAACTACAGCTGGGAACTCTTGGCTGAGAGACCCTCCCCCAGTTACTTCCCATCTTTTCGACTTCCTCTGGGGAATGGGACACCCATGCACCCCCCCACGTCTACTGGTTGCTGGGTTGGCCCACCAAGTGCCACCCCCCAGGGATGAGGACTGAATGCAGGTACAGCCTCCTCTGAAGCCATCTGATGTGCAGTACTGTCATCCGAGGCTCCTAGGAAAAAACTCTGCTGCCCCGGCCCACCCTAGCCCCCCCGAAAGGAGGCTCCCCAGGGATGCGGCCTGGGAATCTGCACTTTGCATGTCCCTGCTTTACACAAATAGATTGTCAATAGATTGTTGCTTCTGAAAATTCACCTCTCTCATTTTCGAAATCTCTTTATCCTCAGAACCCCAGAGAGTCACTTTCTAAAGAAATACCATGGTAAACTCTTTTGAGATAAAAACAATCTCCCTCATCTGTTTCGTAGCCCAGGTTTTTGTGTTGGTGTGTTTCACAGGGGGCCCTCCAATAGGGCTGATGGAAGGGAGGGAAGGAGAAGGAGGGAGCTGGGGTCCCGGGGTGCATCAGAGGAGGCGAAGCAGCCTATAGTGAAGCTGGGCGCGGGGGCAGACCCAGGGCTGCAAGAAGAGGCGGGGGAGTGGGGTGCACACGGCTCTGGGGTTCAGGAGTTGTCCTGGCTCTGCCCCCTCTCCCTGTGTGATCCTGGTCAAGGCACTTGGCTTCTGCCTCGGCATCCTCACCACCAAGATGTGAACAGGAGAGGTGCCGCATGGTGATGGGGCAGGGATGGAGGCAGCTCCTCGTAGCTGGACCGGCCATGGGCACAGGGCGGGGCCTCCCAACCCCGCTGGGCTGTGGAGGGGGCTTCAGGGAAGCAGAATTCTCCCCAACGCTGCCTGTCTCTCCCCTGCCCCTAGCTCTCCCCAGGCTCCGAGGAGGACGAGGCCCACGAGGGCTGTAGCCGAGAGAACCTGGGCCGGATCCAGTTTAGCGTCGGCTACAACTTCCAGGAGTCCACGCTCACCGTGAAGATCATGAAGGCCCAGGAGCTGCCGGCCAAGGACTTCAGCGGCACCAGCGACCCCTTCGTCAAGATCTACCTGCTGCCAGACAAGAAGCACAAGCTGGAGACCAAGGTGAAGCGGAAGAACCTGAATCCCCACTGGAACGAGACCTTCCTCTTCGAAGGTGAGGCCATGCCGCCCCCGCCCCCAGAGTCCCCTCTTCCCCTTGGCTGTCCCTTGCACCACCCAGCCACACACACACACACACACACACAGATGACCACATGCACGAACACACTTGTACAGATACACACACACACACAGGCCCAGGAACTTGGCCCAGTCACCCTGATGCGTTTCACGTCTGGCTGGGATGAGGTTCCAGGGCTGAGTGGAGCCAGCGCCACAGCCAGAGGGCAAGGAGGAAAGCTGGGCCGCTGCCCGGACGCAGGACCCATCCTCAGCATGCAGGGAGGAGGGGAGGCAGCCACAGGATCCAGAGGCGGAACACCCGCGTGACCATGGTGTAGGGGGTGAGAGCCCAGGCTGCAGCCCAGGCTGCCTGAGTTCAGATCTCAGCTCTGCTGCTTACTAGCTGTGTGATCTGGGGCAAGTTCCTGAACCTGCGTCATAGTTTCCCCTTCTGTAAAATTAAGATAATAGTGAGGGTTAAACAAATCAGCGAGCTGTAAAAGCACTCACAACACCCAGAAAACACTTTATGTGACTTTGTGAAACACCCTTTGGCAGGGTGACAGCCAGCTCATCCACTGAATAAGTCCTTAAGGGTGAGCCAGTGGGTGTTCGTTTGTTTCTCCCCTCCTCAGCTCTGCACGAGGTCCTCAGTTCTGCATGGGGGCCAGTTTAGAGATGGCATAACCAGTGAGAGGCTCAGCTGTCTGCTGGTGTAGGTGGCCAGCTGGTTGGGTGAAGTTTAAGGGCAGAGCTTCAACCCACTGATCTTTTCTGCAAACATTTACCCAGCATCAACGATGGGCTGGGCACTGTCCTGGGTACTGAGGGTACAGAAAAGAACGAGGCACCATTATGACCCTTAAAGCATTCCTTGGAAAACACAGATGTGTAGATAGGTAAACCATGCATTGCATGGCAGATGCACAAGAGCCCAATATAAACTCCCGTTGGTGACACTGAAAACCATTTCCAAGAAGCAGGATCATTCATGATGGGTTTTGATGGATGAATAGGAGTTTGCCAGATAGGAGACTGGTGTTGAAGACAGCTGACTCAGGTTTGGGGACTTCTTGGAGCCTTCAACCTTTCCAGAACACCTGTCTGTGTGCATTTCACCTAAACAGATGCCAAAGGTCACCTAGGGAATTCCCTGGAAGTCCAGTGGTTAGGACTCCATGCTTTCACTGGCAAGGACCTGGGTTCAATTGCTGGTTAGGGAACTAAGATCCCATAAACTGCACGGTGAGGTGAAAACAAAGTCACCTGAACAGGTGCCTGGGGTCCTCCAAAGTAGCAAGACATATGGGCCCCCTCTCAAGAATTCAGGAGGTGGGGGCTCGAGGGACAAAGAATTTCCTCTTCGAGTGCACCTGCCCCCATCAGAGGCAACTCCGTGCTGCTGGCATGTTTGGAAGAAGGCACCAGAATCCCGTGCAACTCTTCCTCTCCCTTCATCTTCCCCACCACTGAGCTAGGATCTGAAGTATTCTCTCTCCTTCCTGCTCACACCTTGGTTCAGGATCACATCACCTGAGGCCTCCAGGCTGGCCCACACCCCCTGCCCTCCCAGGTCAGCTCGTCCTCCTCCTAAGCCTCCCAAAGCCCAGTGAGTGACTGAGGCTTCAGACCTTCCTCTGGCTCCCCAGTACCTTCCATCCTGTCCCAGCGCCTTCCCCTGGCTCTCTGCTCTGGCCTGAGGTCCAGCTGTTCCATCAGGCCCTTTCACGGGCATTTGTTCAATGATTGATTCACTTAACAAATATTTAATCGAGTGCCCACTACGTGCCAGAAATGGTGTTAGACACTGGGATCCGGTGGTGGCTGAGGACAGAGATGCCTTCCTGGAAATTCTAGCCTACTGGGAAAGCCAGACTGAAGGAAACATAAATCTCTAGTGCAGCCTGTGATAAGTGCTGCGAAAAGAACGGGCTAGTGTATAAAACAGGGGATCCGAGCCCCTCTGGGACGTCGGGAAAGAAAGCTGAGACCTGACGGAAGAGGATAAGCTGAGACACAGCGTGGTGGGGCCAAGGCAAGAAAAGCCAGGGTGGCTGGAGCCCAGTCATTGAGTGAAGAGCGGTCACGAGGTGAGCAGGGAGAGGACAGCGGGCCAAATTATAGAAGGACTTGAAGCCGAGGCAGGGCACCCGGCTTTTATCCTAAGTGCGCTGGGAGCCATTGAAAGGCTTTAAGCCGGAGAGTATCATGATGTGATTTCTATTTTTAAAAGCTCAGTCTGGCCGCTGTGTTGAGAATGGGCTCTAGGAGAAAGCTCACGAGCAGGGAGGGCTGTTTGGAGACTCTTGTGACTGTCTGGGCAGGAGGGGCCAGTGGCTTGTTTGGCGAGGTGGCAGTGGAGACGAAGATGGCTGCTGGTCTGTTGAGGAAGGACGGATGGACAGGCTGATGCATTCGCGGAAGGCTAGGGCGAAAATGGGGCGTCCTAAGACACGGAGTCTAGTGCTGTTTCTCCACCTTTGCCATTTCCCTCTGTCCTGTGTCCTCCTGGGCCTTGCTTTCTAACAGCTGTGGCCATCTCAGGCAAGGCCACATGCCCAGATTTGTCTCGGGATGACAGGCAACAGCAGGGCTGCCCAGAGTGCAAGGGGGGCACTGCTCAGCCGCCAGGGTGGGCTCGTGATGAGCAAGTGAATGAATGGTCTGCTCTTGATTAGCTGCGGGACTTTGGGCCGATAATTTAAGCCATCTGGGCCCCAGTCTCCTCATCTGTAAAATGGACACGATGCCATCCACCTCGCAGAACTGTCGAGGGAGACAAATGAGGCGGTCCTTGCTGACACTTGAGGGAGGTCTGAGTGCACATGTTCCTGCCCGGGAGTCTGCCCCGCCCAGGCTCCATGTGGCCGCTCTGTCCTGCTCTTCACCTGCGCTGTCTGTCCCCCAGGTTTCCCCTACGAGAAAGTGGTGCAGAGGGTCCTCTACCTCCAGGTCCTGGACTATGACCGCTTCAGCCGCAACGACCCCATCGGGGAGGTGTCCATCCCCCTCAACAAGGTCGACCTGACCCAGATGCAGACCTTCTGGAAGGATCTGAAGCCATGCAGCGATGGGAGTGTAAGGCCCTGCCTGCAGGTCCCCGGCTGGGCAGCTACCAGCCCGGGTCCTGGTCATTGTTCAGTCGCCAAGTCGTGTCTGACTCTTTGTGACCCCATGGCCAGCAGCCTGCCAGTCTTCCCTGTCCTTCACTATCTCCCCGAGTTTGCGCAAACTCATCTCCATTGAGTCTGTGACTCTTTGCGACCCCGTGGACTGTAGCCCACCAGGCTGTCCATGGAATTCCCCAGCCAAGAATACTGGAGTAGGTTGCCATTCCCTTCTCCAGGGGATCTTCCCCACTCAGGGATTGAACCTATACCTCCTGCATTGCAGGGGGATTCTTCACCATCTGAACCACCAGGGAAGTCCAGATGGCGTCCCAGTCCCTCCTCAATGGCAGGGAATCAGGAGGGTTGTGGGTGGGGTGGGTAGGCGGGGCCTGGCAGACCCGAGTTCCCACCAGCCGGCTGGAGGCCAATGCCAGTGCTCAGCTCTTGGGGAGGCTGGGTGGTGATAGAGAGCCTGGGGAGCAGGCTCAGACCTGCCAGATGAAGGGAAACCAGCTGCGGAGCTGTGACAGACAGAGGGGGTGGGTAAGCACCCAGGTGCAAGGGGAGGGGTCCCCTGCACAAGGGTCCCCACGGCCCTCTTGTTCTCCCTCTCAGGGGAGCCGAGGTGAGCTGCTCCTGTCTCTCTGCTACAACCCCTCTGCCAACTCCATCATCGTGAACATCATCAAAGCCCGGAACCTCAAAGCCATGGACATCGGGGGCACGTCAGGTGCTGGCACCTCTCCCGGCCAGGGGTGGATGTGCCAGGGAGCTTCTGGGGCACAGGAGTCATGCTGGATGTGAACAGCAGGGTCCTGGCTGTGGGCTTCACCCTCGACCCCCAGGCCCCACCTCCAGTCCCCAAGCCTTTACCCTACAGCCCTGGTGGCTGCCTTTGGAGTACCCTCAGGGTCAGCATCATCTTGAACTCAGCCCTGCTCAGGATCTGGAAGAAAGTGAACACGATGGTGGGAGGGCCTCGAGTTCTAGCCCCAGCTCTGACATTCTTATCTGTGACCTCGAGTGAGATCTGAGCCTCTCAGTCTTCCCGTTTATGTTCCCAGAAGAGCACTAGGCAATGGCTACAGTCCCTGGCAGCTCCTCCATCTGCTGGTGCCCCAGGTCCCCCCACCCTCCTTCTTCCTTGGGCCTTCCTCACCCCACAGGGAAAGCGCACAGCCCTTCCCGCCCCAGCTGCCCCTCTCTGCTCCTCTGACCCTTCCCCCTGGTGTCCCCCAGACCCCTACGTGAAGGTGTGGCTGATGTACAAGGACAAGCGGGTGGAGAAGAAGAAGACAGTGACGATGAAGAGGAACCTTAACCCCATCTTCAATGAGTCCTTTGCCTTCGACATCCCTACGGAGAAGCTGAGGGAGACGACCATCATTATCACTGTCATGGACAAGGACAAGCTCAGCCGCAACGACGTCATTGGCAAGGTAGGTGGGGTGGGGGGGGTCGGCCGGCAAGGATGTGTCCTTAAAAGGAGCTGCCGGGGTAGTGAGTGAGCGCAGGGCTGGACAGCAGGAGGGAGAGGGGGTCAGTCTCTCTGTTTCATCTGAAAAGGAGAGGATTGGTCGAGATTTGCCCCACTGTCCTCCCATGGGTCATCAGTTCAGGACAGAGCACTGGAAGAGCAGGAAAAGAAGGAAATGATGGGGGAAAGTGTCCTGGGTTCCCCAAAGAGGGTTTTCTGGGCAGGATCCTCTGACAAGGTAAATCAGCGTTGCCTTGGGTTCTGCCTGCAGAGGGTAAGCGGCCTGGGGCTTGTGTTGAGAGCTGTAGTCAGGCTCCAAAGACTCTGGTCTTCAACAGCTGTAGGACCTCGCCTCTCTGAGCCTCAATGTTCTCATTTGCAAAATGGAGCTATAATACCAACCCTACAGCACTTCGCAGGGTGTTGTAAGAACTGCCTGAGGCATGTGGACATGCTCCTTGCAGAAACTGACCTCTCTTCATCATATATTAACTGAAAGTCCATGCCTGGCCTTGAGTTTTTCCAGGATGCAATTCTGTACCGTAAAGCCATCTCTTTTCTACTTGTAAATGTCTGTTCCTTTGTTTGGCTATGGCTTAGTGTGGAGAGTGTGGGCTTGAGAATCACCCTGCCTGGATCCAGGGCCCAGTGCTGCCTCTTAACAGTCATAACGTTTACGAGCCTCATTCTTCCTCTTGAAATGAGAGTAAGACAAACCTAGCCTCACAGGGTGCTGGGAGGATTAAATAACACAGGCAAGATGCTTAACACAGCACATGGAACATGTATGTTAGCCACTATCGTAATGAAGGTTATTACTGAGAAGTTGCTAGTAAGGGCATGGGCGTCCAATCGGGAATGGAGGTTTGACCAGGAACAGTGCAGGAAGTCAGTTGATCAGGGAGGTACAGGGGAAGGGAAGATGCCAGGAGCAAGTGAGGGGAGAACATGTGTCACCCAGGGGATGGCCCGGTATGAGGGAAATGGGAAGTGGCCTGGGCACCCACAGGGAAGAGGGCCAAAGCACCCCTCAGACAGATGGGGATGGAGAACCTAGCTATTGGGGGTGGGAAGGAAGCAGCTGGCCCCAAAGAGGACAGCTGGCCCTGCCGGCCATCCAGCAAGGCCCAGGGAGTATGTATGACTTGCTGACCTGTGGTCACAGGTTGGACAGGTCCCCAGGACAGCATCACCCACATCCCACTGGGACCATGAGTGTTGAGCTTTCCTTGGCCAGCTTAGTCTTTTCTCAAGCTTAGTCTTTTAGAGTTGGGTAAGTCCTACCTTCTGCTGGCTGAACCGAGGTGAACGTGGATTTGTTCTCCCTTTGGCCCAGGTAGCTTAGGGAGCCCTATGCTCTGAGCTAACCACCAGTCACAAGGCTGAGGTTAGCCAGGGGATAGCCTCCCCCCACACCCTGGGGCTATGAAGCTTCTCACATGGAAGCAGGTAGGATTAGGTTGATAGTATAAAATCCACGGGTCTCCAAGACTCGGATAAGACTGAGCAACTGAACAAGTGAAGCCCCAAAGACCCAGATTTAAATCCTTCTGCACCACCCAAAAATCCTGTGGCTATGGGTCAGTCTCTTAACTCTCTGTACCTTAGTTTCTCCATCTGTAAAATGGGGATAGTAACATACCTGCCTCACCGGAAAGGATTTGATGATCTATGTATGCAAAGTCTCTAGCTCCGTGCCTGATAGGTAGCAAGTGTGCCTATGAAGCGTGAGAGTGTTTGTCAGTAAGGAGAGATAGACAGTGCCCAGCAGGTAGGGGAGGGAAGAGCGTGGGAGAATCCTGCCTCCATCCCCATCCATCTCCCACCACAAAACTGGCTGGGTGTTTAATTCCAAACAGCCAGGCTTGCCCAGGCCCCCGAGGGAAAGCACAAGAAGGGAAGACAGGTCAGGCTGGTGGGGAGGTGGGGGGAGACAGGAGGGGGTTCTGTAGGGTAGGTTGTCACTGCAGGCAGAGACCTCATTGGTCCCCATGATCACAAGCTAGGGTGCCACCGTGGACCCGGAGTGTCCCCACCAGTGGGGGAAGGGACAGCGCCGCAGAGGGTGCCACTAACGCCTCCTCTTCCCTCTCTCCCCAGATCTACCTGTCCTGGAAGAGTGGGCCCGGGGAGGTGAAGCACTGGAAGGACATGATTGCCCGGCCCCGGCAGCCTGTGGCCCAGTGGCACCAGCTGAAGGCCTGAATGGGGCCAAGGGAGCCCCAGGGGGCTGAGGGCCGGGTCCCCATCATGCCCTCACCACTTTATGCACAAGGCCCGGCCTGGCCGCCCCCCTGGCCACGGGTGAGGGAAGGATCCCAAGGGCTCGGCCAGGGAGAGGTCCCAGGAACCAGTCGGGCCCTGCTTCTAGGGAGCACCAGCCCCATTCCCCACCGGTCCAGCTCTGGGGAAGGGGCTCTGGGAGCCATTTGCCTGCTTTGCCCCTTTCCTTCCTGACTTGCTGATACTCAAGAAGAGGGGAGGTGAGCTTGAGAGCCAGAGGGCAGATCCCTCCAGAGGCCCGCCAGGTGGGCCACGGTCCCCCGTTTTCTTTAAGGCAGCGCCTCGGAGTGGAGGAAGGCCGCCCCCTCCCCCGCCCCCAACATGGGCCCAGGAGAGGGGATAGTCGAAGGCGTTTGGCCCCGGCCTGGCCTGACTGAGAGAGAGGGAGGCCTGTTCCAGGGCAGTTTCAGGAGCCGGCTGGGCCCTGAGTGCCGAGGATAGTATATAGCCTGCTCCGGGGGTCCTGGAGCCACAGCCCTGTGTATTGTGTTGTGTCCTCCGTGAGTGTGTAACGTGTGTGTGCGTGCACGTGTGGGGGTGGCAGCACACACTCCCTGTGTCCCTGGGGCCCATGTGCTGAAGACGAGGCTGAAAGGACGGATGGGGTGGGCTGGAGGCTTGAGAAGTCAAGGCACAGAGCTATGGGGTGGGGGAGGAGAGGCAGGTGAGGGGTGGGATGAGGCAGGGCTGGAGGGAGAGGGCAGAGAGGAGCTGGGTTGAGACCTGGGCTCTGTCCTTCTCCTCCCGCCTCCCCAAGCTCTCCACTGGCTCCCTCCCCAGCAATGTCATCTCTTGAGCATTGGTTCTTGCCTTTTAGGCACCACTGTGCATATCACATTCCACCTCTGCTCCTTTCTGTCTCAGGGGTCCCAAGCTCCCACTAGCTCTCTTCCCTAACGTCCTCATCTGAAGACACCCTCCCTGTTCCCAGGTGTCACATCCCAGCCACGCTGGCAGCACTCACCACGCCTTCCAGCTTCCTTCCCCTTCCTCCTCTCTGCCGACCTCCCTGCCACACACATTCTCCCTCTCCTGCATCCCACCCTACACCCCCACTCCGGCTCGGAGACCTTCCCTTTCATTCCATCGTGGTCTCTGTCCTTGCATCACTTGAGCAGCTCACCTTTCCCACCGCCCCTGGCCCCCTGGTTCAGGCGGAGGAAGCAGAGAGCATTCCCGGATCCTGTGAGTTTTGAGGTTGCCCTCCTCCCCCACAAAGAAGCTGTGGTTTCCCTGCTTCCGCGGCTACAGAGACTAGAACAAGCAGCTCCACGGAGAGGGAAGATTTCAAGACGATCCCTGCTTAAGCCCCCTCATCCCCACGTGGGTCCCGGTGTTGATACAAGACAGCTGGCGACCGCCTTCGAATCCCGAGGTCCGCCCGCTTGAGCCTGGCATTCCCGGCAGACGCCGCCAGGTGGCGCCAACACACCACAGTCTGTGGACGAGGCCTGGGACCATGGCTCTATCCCCAAATGGATCTGACGCCCCAGGAAAGGAGACTCTGGAAAAGGTCCCCCACTTTGCATGGCAAAAGCATGGGCAGTTGGGAACCATGTTCCTTAAGTAGACTTCCCTTTGAGCTGAGCGTTCTGCTCACATTTTTGCCCATATCCAAAGTTTCTTACATAGACTCTCATGCCTTCGCCCCTACCCCTGACCCTAAGGATCTGGAGGAATATCATACAAAGTAAGTGAATCATTTTGTGGAGTGAAGAGTGCTAACGTAAAGCAAGTAGTCACCCACATTCCTTGTAAATCCCAATTTTTCTATATTATAGCTTTGCTTAAAATGGGGGTTTGCCCTCGTGGCACGGCCCTTATCGGGCAGGCCGGGGAACCAACCCCCAGCGGGGAGGGAGGGCAGCGGCTCTGGAGACAGTGGAAGCGAAGAAAGGTTGCTGTTGGAAGCTCTGAGAAGCGGAGGGGCTCTGCCAGCTTCCATCCCGCCCTCAAATCCTGTGCCCCTCCACCCCAGGCCGGTTGGAGAGCAAGCCCCGCCCCAGGTCCCCTTGCCTGCCACAGAGCTCTCTCGGAATTGGACCAACTAGCACTGAGTGGGCGGGGCAACTGCGTCCCCGTTTTCCGAGCCCCGCCCACGAAGCTCTTAGCCAATCACATGCAGAGAGCCTCACCTGGCCCTGCCTATTCCAAACCTGACCGCACCCAGGCGCAGCGATGAACCCCCACGTGGGGTTCTCCAACCCCGACGTGCAGCCTGAGCTCTGGGACGCGGGGGAGGGGTGGCAAGCGGCGGGCCAAGGGCAAGGTGGGCTAGCAAGGGAAGAGGCGGGTGGTATGGGTGAGGGCGGGGGGAGGTCTAAGGCTTTAGGGAACAGAGAAAGGGGGAACTTGAGGGTGGAGGAAGGGCACTGCCCTGTTGCCATCCCAGGACCTTGGACAGGTCACCCACCCTCCCGGGGCCTCAGTTTCCCCATCTGTAAAATGATGGTAATAATACTTCACCTACCTCATGGGGGAGGTTGTAAGGCCGCCGTCACCTGACCTGGGGGTGGAGGCAGGTGGATTCTGAAGGTGCTACCCGCGAGCAAAGTATTATTACCGCAGCCTGAAGGCAAGGCCCGCCTGCCCCTCCCCCCACAGAGCCTCGGGGATAGTTGAGGCCGGCCTGGGACCACCTATCTCTTCTCCACTGTGTCCCTGCACCCTTCTTGAGCGTCATCCACCATCTTTGTGGGCACCCTAGAGTTAGTCGTTAACTTGTTCAGGTATCCTTTCTTGTGACCATCACCCCACATAACTGCTGTATAAATTCCACCTGCCCCAGGACCCCGCACCTACCCACCGGCGTTAGACGCCAGGGAAGGGACAAGGAAAACAGCCACACAAAAAGCCAAGGGGAGTCCCCGGAGTCCCCAGTCCTGCTGGGGCCCCAGAGGTGGGGATTGGTGGTTTCTGTTTGTATTGTGTTTGAGTCCTTGAGCGCAAGTGTTTTATTTAAAAAAAAAAAAAGACAAAAACCCACAGTCACAAAAAAAAAAAAAAAATGC